>CM046875.1:301142323-301742323 GCA_025667525.1 Glebionis coronaria
AGAAAGGTAGAATGAGAGATCAAACGAGTAAAGTAAAGGTGCAATAAAGAGAAAATTAACTTACTTGAAAATTAAAGTGCAAGACAATGTAATTAAAGGTGCAAGTAATTAAAGGTGCAAGGTAAATAAAAGTGGAAGACTAATTGTCACCTTAGCCAACAAAAATTAATGAAATGAAAATGAGAAGTATTTATAGGAGATTAGGGAGATGGTTAGGGGAAGCTTCCTCCCCTCCTTCCTTTCTTGTTAATTGCACCATTAAGTCCTTCCTTCTTAGTCTTTTGTTAATCTTGGACTTTAAAGACTTTTGGCTCGGGATTTCTTTAAACTCGTCTTTTAATTCTTCAATAAATAAGACTCGAGTTCTTCGACTTTTGGTAAACTTTCGTCTTTTGACTTTTTCTTCGATAAATCTTCAGAATTGGTCTTGGACTTCCGTTCTTTTTGCACTCTTGACTTCTTGGCTTCGTCTTTCATCTTTTTCTTCAATAAAAGCCCGTAAATGCCGTGTTTTCCCCACTTTTCACAATTTCGTCCTAAATCACAACAAAAACATAAACCACGCATAATTCCGACATGAAAGACATATAATACACGTTTTGGCTCGGTTATTATTGTAATTAAGTGGTAAAAAGGATGGGTGTTTACACACCTATCAAATCCCCTACACTTGACCATTGCAATGTCCTCATGCAATGCATTAGTTACAAAGCACGTTTACATTTTTCATCATAATCAATCCATGTTGGCCTTATTAAAGAGATAGAAAATTATAAACATTAAAAGTAAAGAAATCAAAAGCATACCTTGGGTTTTGGAAATGTCATGAATGATCATCATCCTCAAGTTTTCACTTTCTCCAAACCAAGCTTAAAAACGAGATCATTGTTATTATAAGTTAGTAGACTAACACGAACTCATGTGGGCCAATTATTCACTTAGACTCCCTTATTCCTAGGTGTATCTCTTATATTTTATTGTTGTCTTGAATGATCACGAGGATACATTGTTTGACTTATTTCGATAGTTTATTAGGCCGAAAATAAAGTGAACGATTTAATCAATAGTTAGCTAAAGAACAAAATCTTTTAAAACTGCTTCTCGGGACCTCATAAAGTTCATATCTTGGCATAACTCGCTTCGCGATTTGAGACCTTTCTCGAACCGATATTTGGCAGCGACTTCATACTTCAAACCTTGAGAGACGTTCATGAAATTATGGTCTTCTCTTCATAATGGAATTTCTTCACTTGAAGTTTTGAGAGATTCATACTTGGGCTACGACTTCTTCATTTTTCTCCAATCTCTATTTTGGACTTTGATATACAACGATCCGCCTCCTTTTATGACTTGGATCTATTTATCCTCATACCTTGCTAGGGTCTTTTCGGATACACTTCTCCATGTCTTTTGGGGAGTTTTTGCTTTTCGTCGTGTGTCTCGATCCTTCATATTGATTTTTCATAAATGATTCTTCAAATCACTTTGGATCTTTAGCAACAAAATATAGCCCTCATGTCTTGTTAGGACCTTTTTGGACTCGCCAATCTTCGCATCCCGCTTCAATAAGTTATGCCTTGGCTATGAACTCTAATCCATACCGAGCAACTTTTAAACGATCTTGGGCTAGAAGCTAAGTAACTTTTCAAATCGTACAACCTTATTTATTGCAGATAAATTTATTAGCAGGCGATGGGAGAATAAGCTTATAATTAACTCACATAAATTCCCGAAAGAATACTGAACTTATAATTGGCTCTATCATCTCTCGTTCTCCACAGTTTAAAATCTCAAGGAATGAGACTCGTAGATACCTAGCCTATTAAATCAAAGTTTTTGGTTTTCGAGTCGCCTATAGTATCTTGCAAATTCTTAGACTTTTTCAAGTATAGAAATCGCATTTTAAAGTTCCCTTGATAAACGAATCTCTAGGATCAATTATAGGAACTTGCGAAAAGTTCTTGTTCTTAACCCGTGAGAGTTAAGACTTTCGCGTTTTATAGCTTCCTATATAAAAGCCTAGCAAAACTTGACTTAAACACGTTAAGGATACTAGCTAGAGTAAACTTAGATAAGTAAACTCGGGTTGAGTCAAAAGATTCACAACGTTTGAAAATTAAAACCACTTTATTAAACATTTATTCTAATAAGGAAAGAAAATAACTATACAAAGGGAAACACTAATGGGCCAAAATAGATCAAAAACTTTGAAAAATGTCGAAAAATTGATTTTCCGGTTAAAATGAGGACAAATACAAGGAAAAGGCCACTTAACTTCGATAGAAATCCCCCCTACACTTAAGATAAACATTGTCCTCAATGTTTAAGCATGTGAGAGTAAACTCCCCTACACTTAGGACATTATGCACTTTGTTGAAATCTTGCTAAGGAAAAGACAACTAAAGAGATTCCTATTTTAATATTGAGAAATATAAAATAGTGAATCGAAAAGAGTTTAGGATAGAACCGGGAAAAATGGAACACGGAATCACGGGTCATTAAGAATCATCAAGAATGGATCATTGAAGCTCGAATCCCTGATTAAGAGAGGAGAGGAAATAGCAAACCAACGGGTCTCCCCCTACACTTAAGGTAAAAACAAAGAAAAAGATAGATAGATAATTGGCTTGCCTCCCAAAAAGCGCTTGTTTTTGTTATCTGAGTCACGAGCCTGACTCGTCCCCGAATTAAATGGTCCATGGGGAAGCCTCAAATGTAATACCGGGATCAAAGACCTTATCCTCATTCCCAGAGGAATATAACAAAGGAGAGGCAAGAGGATAAGTCTTAAACGGTATAAAGGTCCTTTCAACATACGAGAAGTATGTGAAATCATGATCCTCGGGAGGTGGGGTGGGTATAGGAATCACATTGTCATCCTCAAAAGACAATGGATGCGGACCAATTAGCAAATCTGTAATGTTATCAATCATAGAATGGTCATTTTCACCTCCCGGGTCAAAGCACTCATCCTCATTTCCCGGAGAGGGAAATTGATACATCACCCGATTGGGCGTGCATTCAGTAGGATGATGGGGCAATATAGTAGGAGAAGTAAGAGAAGAATTACCTTCCACCTGCGATACCTTTCGAGTAGAGTCAGAACTCTCCACATCTGCGATAGAAGGTGGCATGGCTAACAAAACATGCTCATCAATAGTAGGAGAATCAAAGCTAGCAATGTCCTCAATCCCTTCGTCAAAGAGAGGATTCACCTCACTAGATATGTAATCGTCATCAAAATCAAATAAAGGGTTCGAATAAATCTTGAAAGTTTCCTTCGGATCGTCTTCATCAGATAGTTACTCGTCATCACTAGAAGTAAAATCATCATCTTGATCAAAAAAGGATTGGAGAAAGCCAAAGAATCCTCTTCCAAAGTGTTGGTGGGAGGAACATCATCAGAAGAAAGTGCATCATACTCATCGTCACTGTCGGATGTCAACTCAGATTCACTTGGAATAAGGACAAGGTTATCAGCACTAGACCTATTGAATTCGTCGGATTCCTTTGCAGGAATTGTACTAATATCCTCATCTCTTAGGATGGTTGAATCCTTAGGCTCCGGCAAGTCGGGAGAAGGAATAGCATTCTCATCGGTCAAAGAAATAGGACTCTCATCGTCATCACTGTCATAATAATAAGGAAGCACAAGAGGAGGAGTATAAGCATTAAGGTTAGATACCTGCTCTCGTTGCTGATCCGCTTGACATTTTGCGTTGTATTTATGGAAAGCTTCTTCGAGGTTTTGAAATTGAGTAACAAGAGTAGCCCATTGTTCTTGGGTACTCAATTGTGTGAAAGAAGGTTGATGATTGACGGTGTGACGTGGGGGATCAAAGTTAAATGCACTGGGATGATAGCACGGTGGTTTCTCAAAGATCGTCAACGGATCACAAGAAGAAACATCGTGAGGGCCCCCACAAATATAGCACCACGGGTATGGAGAAAAACCCGGTGCATCTTGAGGATAGGGATTGTCATAGACGGGGGAGGGTGGGAAAGTATTGTAAGAGGAGAAGTATGAATTTGTTGAATTGCAAAATGGACAAAATCCAAATTGTGTATCGTCGATATCAAAACCACACCGCTCACAAGTACACCATTGACATGTTTGAAAACCATGCCATGGTCTCCCACACCGGCCGCAAGACGAATCCATGAAGAATTATAGAGAAGAGGGGTAAAGAAAAGAATTAAACATAATAGAGGATAAAGAGGAATATTTTTGGTGCAAAACTTGTGAAAAAGAAATGCTTTTTATGATTTTTCAAATGTTTTTGGGGTTTTTGGAAAATTTTTGACACGAAAAATAACGTTCACAAGTGAACGGATCCCAAAAAGCAACGCGTCTCTCACAGAAAACCGTTAATCTTTACGAAAAGAGCCGGCAGCGGCGCCATTTGATACACGGCTTTTGACACCCCGTATATTAAAATTTAGTTCAAGTTCTCGATATCTTGACGAATTGATCTAGGTTCTATGTGCGACTCAGTCGTTCTTTGGTGAAACAAAAGTGTTGTCGTTGTAGTATATTAAAAGTGCAAAACAATTAAAAGTAAATGTCGTTAAAGTAAAATGGCGTTGAAATAAAAGGCGTTAAAATAAATCTAAGTTTAATTAAACGAAAGGGTGCAATATTTAAAAACTTTGAAAAGTAAGATAATAAAATGACAAAAGTTAACAGCGTGACGGAAATTAAAATTAGACAAGAATTAAAATGAGAATGTAAAAATTAAACAAGACAAAACATGAAAAATACCCAAGATCGGAATATATTCCGATCAGACTTACCTTACACTTGATCGGAATGTTATCGTCGGAATATGCACAACCGTCCAATCGGAATGTCACAGACCTACCTGGTCAGAATGTTGATCCCGTCGGAATGTGGAGTGAACTTGGTCGGAATGCTGATCGAAACCCTTTGATCGAAATATCGTCACTATACCTGATAAGAATACCAAAAGCAACTCGATCGGAATGAGGGAAGGAGTACCAAACGGAATGCTGTCACAATCCCTAATCGGAATACTCAAAACCTCCACTGATCGGAATACCAAGACCCTCTCGTCGGAATGTGTAAACCCTTTTCCGACCAAGCAAGGAACGCTGGTCGGAATGTATAACCCTTTTCCGATCGTACAGATCGGAATACAGTAGAAAAAGTACAAAATAAGCTAGAAAAATAAGCTATAACTCTAATAAGCACAAGACGAAAATCCTAAGGCAAACAGTATAAAAACAAGCTACTAAACTGAAATTTAAAAACTTTAAAACACCAAATGAAAAAGCTTTACGAAAAACAACTTTTAGATAAAAATAACTTTTAAAAAAACTTTAAAAACTTAAAGATAAACACATTAAGCTATAAAAATCAATGATCTAAAACAATCACAAGCATAAAAACACAATCTTTAATCAAATAAGCAAGATAATAAACATGTAATTATAAAGATGAAGCAAGAAAGAAAGGTAGAATGAGATATCAAACGAGTAAAGTAAAGGTGCAACAAAGAGAAAATTAACTTACTTGAAAATTAAAGTGCAAGACAAAGTAATTAAAGGTGCAAGGTAAATAAAACTGGAAGACTAATTGTCACCTTAGCCAACAAAAATTAATGAAATGAAAATGAGAAGTATTTATAGGAGATTAGGGAGATGGTTAGGGGAAGCTTCCTCCCCTCCTTCCTTTCTTGTTAATTGCACCATTAAGTCCTTCCTTCTTAGTCTTTTGTTAATCTTGGACTTTAAAGACTTTTGGCTCGAGATTTCTTTAAACTCGTCTTTTAATTCTTCAATAAATAAGACTCGAGTTCTTCGGCTTTTGGTAAACTTCCGTCTTTTGACTTTTTCTTCGATAAATCTTCAGAATTGGTCTTGGACTTCCGTTCTTTTTGCACTCTTGACTTCTTGGCTTCGTCTTTCATCTTTTTCTTCAATAAAAGCTCGTAAATGCCGTGTTTTCCCCACTTTTCACAATTTCGACCTAAATCACAACAAAACACAAACCACGCATAATTCCGACATGAAATACATATAATACACATTTTGGCTCGGTTATTATTGTAATTAAGTGGTAAAAAGGATGGGTGTTTACACACCTATCAAGCCCGTGTTGGTGAGAAAAGAAAGGGTGATGGTGATCGTGTAGATAGAGGTGATAATAGGAAGAATTTAAATCACCGTCAGAACCAGAGAAAGGGGAATGCAAATGCTCTTACCAACAACAACACACCGCGCAATGATGATAGACGTCCTAAGTGTGGCAACAAGAGGCATGCTGGCGACTACTAGAAGCGCCGAAATTGCGGAAAGCTTGGACACAAAGTTGAAAGTTGTAAGAAGGGAACCATTTGATTCAACTGTAATAAAGAAGGTCATAGGAAATCGGATTGCCCTAAGTTGAAAGCGATTGTACCTAGAAGAAACCCCCAGGGTGGTGCTTATCAACTTGGAACAGTCGAGGTGAAGAAAGAGGATCCAAATGTCGTTACTGGTACGTTTTTACTCAACAATCATTATGCTGTTGCTTTATTTGATTCGGGTGCTGATAGGAGCTTTGTATCCACTAAATTTAGTGCCCTTATTGACATTGAACCTGTTGAGATAAATACCAGTTACGAGGTGGAATTGGCTGATGGTAAATTAGTGAAAACTAATAAGCTATTAGAAGGATGCTCTCTAAATCTCTTAAACTATTCTTTTCCGATTGATTTGATGTTGATAGAATTAGCTAGTTTTGATATTATTATTGGTTGTCATTGAATAATTCTACTATTTTATGTGGAGAAAAGAAGGTTAAGATTCCTCTTAGGAATAGGACGTTAGTAATTGATGATAATCGAGGTGAATCCCGTTTGAAAATAGTTTCATGTATTAAAGTCCAGAAGTACATCAGGAATGGTTGTGAGTTATTCTTAGCTCAAGTGACCGGGAATGAGTCTAAGGAGAAACGATTGGAAGATGTACCTATTATTTGTGTTGGAAATACGTTTTTAACGTATATTAGATGTATCGGCCACTCCAACAATATTGTAATACGCTTAGTAGCTCGTAGTTAATGGTTAAGTTATATTAATGTTTAACCCGGCCCATGGGCTTGTCATGGGTCGGAGGCCCAAGTCCATTAAGGACATGGGTATATAAACCCCTTTCCACCATGGAAAGGGGTGTTGGTTGTTTAGTTATTTCACACACATTAATAAAGTTTCTTTGTTTCTCTCTCTTGTTTCTCTTTCTAGATTAACAACAACCCTCTTGATTAGATTATAGATTATCATTGTTCTAGAATTGGTATCAAGAGCCATGGGATGAAACAAGGTTTTTTTATTGTGTTAGTTTTTAGTTTTCATACTCTTTTAATCAAGTTATATCCGTGTTTTCAATTTTTTTTTATGTTTTTCACCACAAAATCTTTGCTACAAATTAACTACATAGTTGTGGTAGGAATTTGTGTTCTTCATATTGGTGATTTTTCATAAAAAGTTGGAATTTTTAGCTTGATTTTTGGGTAAAACTTAAAAGTTCACTTTTTTCTTATACGGAATATAAGGGTTTTAGGTTGTCGGAATACAAGGGTTTACACTATTCAGGATAAGAAGCTGCAAGAATCATTCTGGATAAGAGCTTTGTTAGTTTTTTCCGAATAAGAGTTTATTCCGGATAAAAGGCTGGTAAGTTATTCCGGATAAAAGGGTTTAAATCATTCCGGATAAGAGTTTGTTGATTTTTTCCGGATAAGAGTTTATTCCGGATAACAGGCTGGTAAGTTATTCCGGGTAAAAGAGTTTAAATCATTCCGGATAAGAGTTTGTTGATTCTATTCCGGATAAGAGTTTATTCCGGATAAGAGGTTTGTAATTATTCCGGATAAGCACTTTGTTAGTTTATTCCGGATAAGAAAGTATTCCGGATAAGAGGTTTTGCAAGATTATTCCGGATAATCTGCAATAGTCACATTACGGATAAGAGATAGCAGTTATTCCGGATAAGAAGTTTGAGATTTTTCCGGATAAGAGCTAGTAGTTATTCCGGATAAGAAATTTGAGAAATATTCCAAATAAGGGCTAGAAGTAGACATTCCAGATAAGAGGACTTAGCAGTTTTCAGGATAAGCTTCAGATTTCTACATCAACTCACAACAAATTTCATAACCTTATTTCATTGCTTGATCAAAAAGATAATCTTTTTCAATCAAGTGTTCAAAAAATGAATCATCATTCATTCATGCCTACAATGACTTCACTTACCGATATCTCAATCATCTCGGGCACCGATACTCGCCCACCTTTGCTCATCGAAGATTTATTTGAAGCATGGCAAGGTCGCATGAGAACGTACATCATGGGCAAACCCAGTGGTCGACTTATGTTTCAATCAATTGATAAAGGTCCATTAGCTTGGGGAGAGGTTATCGTCAACAATTTGACAAGGGCAAGGGAGTATCATGAGTTAACCGATGCCAACAAAATCATTGCAGATGCCGATGAAAGGGCTGTTCAGACAATTCTTCAAGCCCTTCCACCCTATATCTTTAGAATGGTAAGTGAACATAAAGTGGCAAAGGATCTTTGGGATCGATTAGCTGTTTTGTTACAAGGGACATCTCTGACTAAGCAAGAACGAGAGTGTAAACTGTATGATTTGTTTGATAGGTTTACATACCTTCCAGGGGAGACTTTTCATGATTACTACTGGCGTTTCACTACTATGATGAATGACATGAACGTGTATAATCTAAGGATTGAACAGTTTCAATTAAACACAAAGTTCTTGAACACGCTTCCCCAAGAATGGAGTCAGTATGTTACCGATGTTAAGATGATTCGAGATTTGCACAAGTCGAATTTAGATCAACTTTACGCCTTCTTGCAACAACACGAGAAGCACGTGATCCAAAAACGCATCTCTCAAGGATCTTATCAAGAACCATTGGCATTAATGGCAAACAATCCTACATTGTCATATCACAACTCTCCGTTTTCTTTGGGACACCAAGCTTCCTATCAACCAGTGTATCAAACACCTAGCTTCCCACAATACTCGATCTTGCCACATCCGCCTACATCTTATCATCAACAATTCAAGCAACCGGCAACATCATCACCAAGAGATTCACATCCCTTACCTTATGCTTCACACCAGTATTCACCGTATCAACCTCCAACAAATTCTGCTTTTACCTATCCACAACTTGAGGCTCCTCAACCCCATTACTCACAACAAGTCAGTGCTCCATCAAATCAGATTGTAGCTCAATCAGCACCAGCATTCTACTGTGATGATGAGATCCCTGTCCCTGAGTTTAGACAAGGATATAGTCCTACTGATATCCTTGCTCAAATGTCTGCTTATCTAACTCAAACATTGAACAAACGAGGTTACAGAGGTCCAGCAACAACTAACAATCAGTTAAGGAACTCTTCTAACTCTCGACAACAGGCTACAATTCAGGATGGCAGAGTCATGGTGCAACCACTTCAGGGGAGACCAAATTAATCTACTGCTGGTGCACGTTCATCCAATACTGCTGCTACAAGAGGAAATAGCACTGGTAAAATGAAGGTGATTATATGCTACAACTGCAAAGGGGAAGGGCACATGGCCCGAGAGTGCAAGAAGCCTAAGAGGAAAAGGGACGGCACATGGTTTTAGGAGAAGATCTACTTGGTGAATGCTCAAGCCCAAGGACGTGAGCTCGATGAAGAAGAGTTAACATTTCTTGCAGATCCGGGAGTAGCAGAAACTGACGGTCTTACAACATTCATCACAAACAATGCTGCATATCAATGTGATGATTTGGATGCATACGACTCTGATTGTGATGATCTTAATACCGCCAAAGCAACTCTCATGGTAAATCTTTCACTTAATGGAGTTGATACAATTTATGAGGTACCACATACTGCTACAGATACTAGTATTGTACCTTATCAAGTTGAGCAAATGTCTGAGTATTCGGAACAACATACGGTGGTTAGTAACTCAATCGAGGAGACAAACAATGATAGCAATATCAATGAAAGTCCTCAGACTTTGAGTGAACCACAACCGGGAGCTATTACGACTACCAATTCGTCTGCTCAACCTCATTTGGTTATGGTCCCGGCATCTTTGCTTAGACAAATGAATAATGCGGTCCTTGAAACCCTCAATGCTAATCAGACTTTATCTGCCGAGCTTGTTTTGCATAAGGAAAACGTTAAAACCTTGGAATTGACTCATGTGTCCACTACCTTAACCAATCCTGAATTTGATAGGTTTAGAAAAGTTCAAATAGATAATCTGCTAGAAATTGAGAGTTTAAGAGCAAATCTTTCGAAAGAACTTAAAGAAAAAGAGTCAGTCGTTAATAATTTTCAAAAACTACAAACGGATTTCAAAATACTCGAGTCTAAAAGACTTGAAACGGAAATTAAGGCGTCTGAGAGAGTTAAAAAGATTGAAATTTTGCTTTTAAAATTATACTCTGCTTCGCATTTAGTACACTTGTTTCATTCTTCATTTCAGGAGTTCAATCTATCGCGTCTAATAGACCTACAACCTAACCCGGGGTATGCAAAGCAAGCATTTCACCACAACCCACGACTTTATGATGAAACTAAGTTAGGATTGGTATTAGATCTGATTGTGTTTGTAAATGATTCTGAGAGCATGACACCATATAAAGAGAATCGGTTAAAATTACTTACTACATATCCTGAATATGACTATGCTCAAATGAATGCAACAAATGCTACAATAGATCTTAGAACTCGATTTAATATGAAAAAGAGAACTATCCAAACATCCACTTTCATGCCTACTAGAGAATGCCTTAGTATAATTCCTACACTCGTTAACTCGGTCGAACGGAAGGAAATTCCTAAGAATCTTCCACCGGTAAGTACGGTAAAGCTCAGCTTGGAAGAGATTGAGTGATACCTTACCGAGTTTGACAAGGTCATCCTGGAATGTACGACTTCAACGGCTCTAACCGCTGGAGAATGGGCTTTCGAACACATGAAAACGGTGTTTGAGAAAGAGATCGTTCCGTTTGTGAACCATATTAAAAATGGAGTCTCTGATCTAACGGGTAATCTAAATTTTCAAATTGGTGAAGTTCAAAAAGTTTTATATGAAATGGATGATGCTTATGAACAACATTTAATTGAAAACGAAAAGATTTTACCCGAATATGACCGATTCTTAGAACATATAGTGTCTCTCGAAGTAATGCAAGTTGTTACTCTTAAATATGGTCATGAGATTTCATCTACTAATGTGAATAAATGTGATGATGTGCATGATATATCTGTGAATATTGTTGAGCCTGTGATTAATGTAGATAATCATTCTTGTCATGAATCTAACGCTGAATTTTTAGAGCTTCAAGATTCTTATAACACACTATCAAAACGTTTTAATGAGCTTCAACAACATTGTATATCTCTTGAAATTGAAAATCAATCTAAAAATGAAACTCTTTCAAAAACAAATGATTGTGAAAACTCCGTTGAGACAAGTGACAAGATGATTCAGGTTGTTCAGGCTCTAGATGAAGAAATTGTGAGACTTAAGAGAGAATCAGTAGCAGAGAAATTGGAACTAGAGGCTGCAGAGATTAAGAATCATGCCCTAGAAGATAGAATTAATTCTATGATAGGGTAGCTTGATAAAGTAAAGTAGGGTTTCTCAGATATTTATGGTTCATGGGAAGAACGCTTCGCTTTTATTGCGGCAGAGCAAAAGTCACTCGTTGAACAATTGAACCGTAAGTGCGAGGAAATCTCTGACTTAAACATTCAACTCATAGACAAAAACATGGTTTTGGCTGAATTAAAGGAGACACTTCAACTCAAGGGACAAGAAGTTGTTGATAATCCAGCCACCATCTCTGCCTCGGCCTCTAGTGCTCCCAAACCCAACCCACGTGTGCTATATCGGGATCCAAAATTTAAGGATAGTCCAACTAAGTTTGCCACATACATGAAAAATGCCTTAGAACATGCTGATCTTGATAGAGAGATCGTTGATGAAATGCGTGAACTAGATCCCACAAGTCATCTTCTATATGAGCTTTTCTTATATATGGATCGCGTTCAGGATTGTTTAGAAAACTTAGAATACATTGGGCAACCGATATCTGTACCCCCGAAACAGCAAACCACCACCATTGTCATTACTCCATTCAATAAGAATCCAGGATCTAAGCCTATTTTAAACACACCCATCAAGGCTACATCAAAATCTGTCACTGATAGGTGTGTAAACACCCATCCTTTTACCACTTAATTCGGGCTAAAACAAGACCAAAACATGTATTTAATATCATTTGTTTGGAATTATGCGTGGTTTTTGTGTTTATTGTGTTTTCAGAGCCAACCGGATAAATATTGAAGAAAACATGGGATTGCACGGGTTTTACTGAAGAAAAAGACTCAAGATAAAGTCTATTGTCCAAGAGATGCAAAAGATTTGAAGTCACTGGGCCTATTCGAAGATTTTTCGAAGAAAAGGACCAAAGATGGAAGATTTACATAAGTCGAAGAAACTCAAGTCTATTAAACGAAGAAATTAAAAGACGAGTTGAATTTAATCGACAACGAATCCCGAATCAGAATCGAAAACGGAAACTTTTCTAAAAAGAAGAAAAGACAAGAAGAACGGGAGAAAGCCCACTCACCAACTAAAGGACAAGGCTATAAATAGCCTTCCCCTCACACTTTTTAGACTAGTTTTTTAGTTTTTTCTTCCTCCCCACTTTTTCTTCTCCTTGTTTCGTAGCATCACCATCACCACTAGGGTGATTGGTGATTTCTATCTTTGTCTTTCCAATCTTGTTGTTTTAATTCTTGTTTTGATCTTGTTTAAACATTAATCATTCAATACAAAGCTTTTGTTTAATCTTTCCATTTAATCTTGTTCATCTTCATCTTTATCTTCAAGTTCTTAAGTTTTTATTTTTCTTGATTTGATCTTCAAAAGTTGATGGGATTTGTGTTTTTATTAGTGGGATTTGTGTTTTTATTAGTGGGATTCGTTGCTTACGGTGTCTAAATGATTTGTGTTTAATTTGGTAACACCTTTTTAAGTATTTGGTTTGATTTTGATTAAAATTCGTGTTCCTTGTTCTTCGCATAACTGCTACTGTCTGAGTTCCCAGAACTTCCGAATCAAACAAAAAAAGTTCCGAATGAAGCCCTCATTCGGAAACTTCCGAACCAAGCATTAAATTCCGAATCAGTGATTTCCGAACCAGTAAGTTCTGAATCAAGCAAAATCTTCCGAATCAGTTTAAAACTTCCGAACCAACCTTTCATCCGGAAAGTTCCGAGTCAAGCATAAGTTCCGAATCATCCAGTTAGTTCCGGATCAAGAAAATTCTTCCGAATCAAACCTTCATTCGGAAGGTTCCGAACCAAGCCAGAAAGTTCCGGATGAGTAAATTCCGGATGAGTAAGTTCCGGATGAGTAAGTTCCGGATGAGTAAGTTCCGGATGAGTTGTCTTTGAAAAGTTCCGAATCAAAGGTTAAAGTTCCGAATCAATTTTTCTTTTAGGTACTGTTTGTTTTAGGTTATTGTTTGTTTGCTTTACTGTTCCTTTATGCTTATTGAACTTTAATTTCAATTTTAGTTTTAATCTTAATTTTAATCTTAAGTTTAATACAAATCTTTGTTAATCATAATTAAAGTAATTGTCTTTGATTTAAATTTTCATTTCCACTTCTTATTAGACTAGAAAACCAAACCCCTTTTCTTTAGTAACCAAGAACAATCATTCCACTTAAGATCTAGATCAATTCGAGAGGATATCGAGAGAAAATTAGAACCCATTGAAAAACCATGTATCAAATGGCGCCGCTGCCGGCTCTTCTCGTTAAGATCAAAAGTTTTTTGTGAGAACTTGGATTTTGGGATCCGTTCCCCGTGAACGTTACTTTTTCATAGAAATTTTCAAAAACACTAAAAAATATAAAATTTACAAAAATCCTAAAAAGTAAAAAACATAAAAACCAAAAATATTTTTGCTTTGTTTTTCTTTGTTCGTTCTTTTGCAGGTGTATGCGCACTCGATCCACGTCTTATCAAGAGCCCGAGCCTCTCGATAACTTAGACATGGCTGGTGTACAAAACAACAATAACATACCACCTCCGAACAACAATAATAACAACAACAACCCACCTTTCAACAACATGAATAACAACAACAATGAGCCCCTTCCGGATAATCGCCCAATGATTGAATTGCTGCAAGCTCATGTCGATGGCAATACGGATCCAATTGTTATACCTCCAATTGCCGCCAACAATTTCGAGCTCAAGTCAGGCTTTATCCAGATGGTCTCAGCTCAACCATTCTTGGGACGAACCATTGATGACCCACACGACCATATCAAGAGATTTCTACAACTCACCAACACGGTCAAATTCAATGGAGTTCCACAAGAGGTTATAAGGTTACAACTTTTTCCCTTTTCTTTAGAGGGACAAGCTCGGCATTGGCTTGCTAAGGAACCGCCACAGAGTATTCTCTCGTGGACGGATTTAGAAACAAAGTTTATCAATTACTTTTTTCCACCCTCTCGTACTACCGCTTTGCGGAATGAGATTATAAACTTTGAACAAAAGTACGATGAGTCATTCAGTGAATCTTGGGATCGTTTTAAAGATCTTTTAAGAAAATGCCCACAACATGGTTTTACCAAAGTACATCAAATTAATACTTTTTACAATGGTTTAAGCATGAGTGACCAAGATTCACTGAATAGTGCCTCAGGGGTAATTTATTGGCTAAGACTTCCAATGCTGCTTGGGATATCATTGAGAACAAGTCTCGTGTGCAAACCAAGAGTGTTCGGACCAATGTTGCTAGTGCTAGCACTAATGACAGCGACAAGCGATTAGACAAAATCACTACGCTTCTTGAATCGCTTGTCACCCACACCGTCAGCAACAACAACAGAAACAACGCCAAACACGCTCAATTGAACGCTGTCAGCCAACCTTGTGAGATATGCGGTGGTCCCCACTCTTACACAACTTGTACTGCCACCCAAGATTATCCTGCTGAGAACGTGAATGCGGCATATGGCACCTATCCTCAACCTGCTTATCAAGCAAAACCCCAAGGTGACCGTAACTTGCTTAGCTATCGCAACAACAACTATCTTTCACCACCTGGCTTTCCTCCAACCAACCCAAACCAACAACAAAACCTTAACCGCCCTACTCAACAACAACAACAACCTCGACAACCATACATCCCACCTCACAAGCAACAACAACCGCCTCAACGTAACAATCAAGTCTACCAACAACCAGCTTACCAACCACCTGCATACAATGCTCCTCCCAACCAAGCCACCACTGCATTACACCAAGAGGTTGCAACCTATATGAGGACCAATGATGTGATAGTGGGAAATCTCCAAGAAGAAGTGCGCAATTTGAAGGCAGACTTGGTCAAGCAAGGAAATGATTTGAGAGCTGACATGAGAAACACGTTGGATAGCCAGACTAATGATCTGAGGAACATGATGGCTAGTTTTTTCCAAAGTAGTCAACCCTCTTCTTCGGGTACTCTTCCGAGTAACACCGTTGCGAACCCAAGAGGGGAGATGAAAGCAATCACTACTCGAAGTGGTAAAGGTACCAAGGAACCCGAGCTTCCTATACCCCCACCGGTGGTTGTGACTAAGGAGAACGAGTCGCCTGCTCCTATTCCTCCTCCTTCTCCTTCCCAAATTTATCCACCTCTTCTTTCTACCCCTCCTCCACCCGTGGTTGTGAGTGATCCTATACTCCCAAAGCCTTCCTCTTCTTCCAATATACCTTATCCTTCTAGGTTGAGGAAAGAGAAGCAAAAGAGCAAGGATGATATTCAGGTTTCTAACTTTCTTAAAATGTTTAAACAACTGAATTTCAATATCTCCTTCGCTGAGGCTCTCGCTCACATGCCCAAATACGCCAAAATGTTTAAAGACCTTCTGATCGACAAGGAAAAGCTCCTCGACATTGCCAACACCCAACTTAATGAGAACTGCTCTGCAGTGCTCTTAAGGAAATTGCCAATCAAGCTTGGTGATCCGGGTCGTTTTCTTATCCCTTGCAATTTCCCGGGAGTAGAGAATTGCATGGCCCTAGCCGATCTAGGTGCCAGTATTAATCTCATGCCTCTAAGTGTTTGGAAGCAATTATCTCTCCCAGAGCTAGTCCCCACCAAAATGACTTTGGAATTGGCTAACCGTACGGTTGCTTATCCAGTGGGGATAGCCGAAGACGTCATTGTAGGAGTCGACAAATTCACCTTCCCTGCCGATTTTGTTGTCGTCGACTACGAGATGGACCCCCGTGTGCCACTTATTGTTGGTCGTCCATTCTTGAGGACCGGTCGCACTCTCGTTGATGTTGAAGTCGGTGAGCTTATCATGAGAGTGGGTGACGATAAAGTAGTCTTCAACATGGGAAAGTTGTCTAAACAGCCTTATTCATATGAGAGCGTTAATTGTATTGACGTTCTTGATGAGGCTTGTGAAGAACACTTTAATGATGCTTGCAAAAGTATTCCTACCTCTCTTCCCACTGTTGAGACCGTGTCCTCCATTGATTCATCGTTGTCTCTATTTGGAAATAGTGATTTATTCTGGAACAATCTTGAAGATACCATGGGAGATGTGAATTTAGCTACTAATGATTCTCCCACCGAGGGGGATGAAGACATGAATTTCTTTGACAATCTTCTCACCGAAGACAATCCTTCGCCTCCATCTCCCACGATTATTGCTATCGATGCCACGACTTTGAAAACGCCTCCCGTCGAAAATCCTCCGGATTTGGAACTTAAGGAGTTGCCGCCACATCTCGAGTACGTGTTCCTTGACGACAACAAGAAGTCGCCCGTCATTATTGCAACGGATTTGAAAGACGAAGAGAAGACTCGCCTCGTTGCCGTGCTGAAAGCTCATAAGAAGGCTATTGCTTGGAAAATCTCGGATATTCGTGGAATTGATCCTCACTTCTGCATGCACAAAATTCTCATGGAGGACGACTATAAGCCCATTATTCAAAGCCAACGAAGGGTGAATCCAAAAATCCATGAAGTCATCAAAACAGAGGTTATCAAACTTCTTGATGCGGGTATGATTTACCCTATTTCGGATTCACCATGGGTTAGTCCAATCCATTGTGTGCCCAAGAAGGGCGGAATAACCGTTGTTCCCAATGAACACAACGAGTTAATTTCCACTCGTCTCGTTACTGGGTGGAGAGTTTGTATAGACTACCGCAAACTCAATGATGCCACGAGAAAGGATCATTTCCCTCTACCTTTCATGGACCAAATGCTTGAACGATTAGCCGGTAATGAATATTACTGCTTTCTCGATGGTTTCTCGGGTTATTTTCAAATACCCATCGATCCCCAAGATCAAGAGAAGACTACATTCACTTGTCCCTATGGCACCTTCGCTTACAAAAGAATGCCTTTTGGCTTATGTAATGCGCCCGGGACTTTCCAAAGGTGCATGTTAGCTATCTTCCATGACATGGTTGAACAAACCATGGAAGTCTTCATGGATGATTTCTCGGTCTTCGGGGATTCCTTCTCTGCTTGCCTTGCCAATTTAGAACGTATGCTAAAGCGGTGCGAAGACACTCGCCTTGTTCTAAATTGGGAAAAATGCCATTTTATGGTAAAAGAAGGCGTCGTGCTTGGACATAAGATCTCGAAAGCCAGTCTTGAAGTTGACCGTGCTAAAGTCGATGTTATCGCTAAGTTGCCTCCACCTTCAACCGTGAAGGGTGTGAGAAGTTTCTTGGGTCATGCGGGCTTCCATCGTCGATTCATCAAGGATTTTTCTCAAATCGCTCGCCCGATGACCCACCTCTTGGAAAAAGATACTCCTTTTATCTTCTCGAAAGAGTGCCTTGAAGCCTTCAACTCGCTTAAGGATAAGCTAACTAAGGCACCCGTCTTGGTTACCCCTAATTGGGAGCTTCCTTTTGAGTTGATGTGCGATGCTAGTGATTTTGCTATTGGAGCGGTTCTTGGACAAAGAGTGAACAAACACTTCCAACCGATCCATTACGCTAGCAAGACAATGACTGGGGCACAATTGCATTATACGACAACCGAAAAAGAGCTTTTAGCTGTTGTCTATGCTTTTGAAAAATTCCGCCCCTATCTTGTCCTTTCCACCACCATTGTGTACACCGATCATTCCGCGTTGAAGTACTTGTTGACAAAGCAAGATTCCAAACCAAGACTTCTTCGCTGGGTTTTGCTGCTCCAAGAAATTAAAATCGACATCCGCGATAAAAAAGGAGCAGAAAACCTAGCCGCGGACCATCTTAGTAGACTTGAGGATCCTTACCAAGGGGATCATCCGACCAAAGAAATCAATGATTCTTTTCCCTTGGAGACCTTAATGTCTATAAACTCGAAGCCGAATGAAACCCCGTGGTTTGCAGACTTTGCAAACTACTTGGCGGGTGGAATTCTCAAGGAAGGGTTGACGTCCCAGCAAAATAAGAAGTTCTTTACCGACATCAAGACTTACTTTTGGGACGACCCTTACCTATTCAAACAATGTGCTGATCTGATAATTCGCCGATGTGTTGATGGACCGGCAGCGTCGGACATCCTTGATGCTTGCCACAAAGGACCCACCGGTGGTCACTTTGGTCCCAACTACACCGCTAAAAAAGTGTTTGATTCGGGATTTTATTGGCCCTCCATATACCGTGACGCTCACGATATGGTCAAACGATGTGATGTTTGCCAAAAGCAAGGCAAAATCACACATAAAGACGAGATGCCTCAGAATTTTATTCAAGAGTGTGAAATTTTTGATGTTTGGGGTATCGACTTTATGGGGCCATTCCCTTCTTCTAAAGGAAACAAATACATCCTTGTTGCCGTTGACTACATTTCAAAGTGGGTTGAAGCCAAAGCTTTGCCTACTAATGACGCAAGGGTGGTTTGTAACTTTTTGAAAGCTCTTTTCGCTAGATTCGGTGTGCCTCGCGCCATTATTAGTGATCGTGGGACTCATTTCTGCAATGACCAATTTGCTCGAGTCATGGCTAAGTACGGTGTAAATCATCGACTTTCCACAGCCTACCACCCACAAACTAATGGCCAGGCTGAAATATCCAACCGAGGGCTGAAGCGAATTCTTGAAAGGACCGTGGGAGAGCATCGTGCCTCATGGGCTGATAAACTTGATGATGCTTTGTGGGCTTTCCGTACTGCTTACAAGACCCCAATCGGTTGTACGCCTTATCGTCTTGTGTACGGGAAAGCGTGCCACCTCCCCATTGAGTTGGAGCACAAGGCTTATTGGGCCTTGAAGTGGGCTAATTTTGATATAAACAAAGCCGGTGACCTACGCAAGATCCAACTCAATGAGCTGAATGAACTCCGTAATGAGGCTTATGAAAATTCTTTGATCTATAAGGAAAGAACTAAGCTCATTCACGACTCCAAGATCAAAAACCGAGAGTTCCATGTTGGAGACAAAGTCTTACTTTTTAACTCTCGATTGAAAATCTTTTCGGGCAAGCTCAAATCTCGTTGGTCCGGCCCATTCACCATTGCCCAAATTTTTCCATACGGTACTCTCGAGCTCGCTCAACCTGATGGACCAAATTTTAAGGTGAATGGCCAACGAGTGAAGTTGTACTTTGGTGAGGACACCTCTCAAGAGGTGATTCCATCCCTCACCACGTTCCCCATGAACTAATTTTGGGTCGAGTCAGGCTCGTGACTCGGTTATCAAAAACAAGCGCTCCTTGGGAGGCAGCCCGATTATCTATCCTTTTATATTTTAATCCCCTAAGTGTAGGGGGGGACTTCTATATGTGTTTGTCTTTGTATGGTGTGATTACAGGGATAAGTGCACTCTTGGAATCTTTGAAGAACCGTGCTCCCGTGTTATCCGAAATCCGGTTCTATCTCTCAACTATCGTGATTCAATTTTCTTCATACTCACATTTGAAATTGATCACTTTAGTCGTCCCATCCTTAACTTGAGTTAACCAACGTGCACAATGTCATAAGTGTAGGGGAAACTTTTCCCACATGCTTAAACATTGAGGACAATGTTTATCTTAAGTGTAGGGGGGACTTCTATCGAAGTTTTAAGTGGACTTTTCCATGAAAATGCCTTCAATTAACCGGAAAATCCTATTTTTCAACATTTTTCAAATTTTTTATTAACTTTGGCCATTTAGTCGTAATTTTTAAATTTTTATCGTTGCTTTCATATATATATATCCCGCAATAAAGTCAAAATATTAATAAAGTGGTGTAGCTAGTTTAGATATCTTTGACATATTAGGCCCGTTGCGTTTATTTTGACTCAACCCGAATAGACTTATCCAAGTTTATTCTAGCTAGTATCCTTAACCATGTAGACCTTAATTGGTTTATTAGGCTAAGTGTCCACGAGTCTCATTACTTGAGATTTTAAATTGTGGAGGACGGGAAATGATAGAGTCAATTATAAGTCGGTATTCTTGCGCAAGCTCACTTGGTGTAATTATTTGCCTATTCTCCCATCACTTGCTAATAATTTATCTGCAATAAGTAAGGTCGTACGATTTGAAAAGTTACTTAGCTTCTAGCCCAAGATCGTTTAAAAGTTGCTCGGTAATGATAAGAGTTCATAGCCAAGGCATAACTTATGAAGCGGGGCGCGAAGATTGGCGAGTCCGAAAAGGCCCTAACAAGGCATGAGGATTCAATTTTATTGCTGAAGATCCAAAGTGATGTGAAAAGCATTATTCCTAAAGTCAATATGAAGGATCAAGACTCACGACGAAAAGCAATCAACTCCCATAAAGATCATGGAGAAGTCTATCCGAAAAGACCCTAACAAGGTATGAGGATAAATAGATCCAAGTCCGAAAAGGAGGCGGATCGTTGTATCTCAAAATCCCAATTAGAGATTGAAGAAATAATCATGAAGTCGTGGTCAACAAAGTTGGAGTACCCCTCAAAAGTCTCCAAGCAAAGAAACTCTATTATGATGAGAAGACCATTATCTCAAGAACGTCTCTCGAAGATATGAAGTATGAAGTACATGCCAAATATCGGCCCGAGAAAGGTCTCAAATCGTGAACCAAGTTATGCCAAGATATGAACTTTTTGATATCCCGAGAAGCAGTTTTAAGAGATTTTGTCCTTTAGCTAACTATTGATCAAATCGTCCTACTTTGCTTTCAGCCCTAATAAACTATCGAAATAAGTCCAAAAATGCATCTTCATGATCATTCTAAGACAAAAATAAAATATAAGAGATACACCTAGGAATAAGGGAGTTTAAGCATTTAATTAAGCTATGTGTGTAAGTGTTTGAATTGCTAACTTATAATAACAATGATCTCGTTTTTAAGCTTAGTTTGGGAACGTGAAACTTGAGGGTGATAAATCTTCGCAACACCAAAGCCCTAATGTAAGTCATCGATTTCTTTGCAAGTTATTTCCATGTAGCTATTTTCAAGTGAAAATGGTTTTTTATCCCTTTGTTATCTTTGAAGTTTTATTTTTTGTTTAGTAGAATTTTAAATAAGGCCAAGGTTGATTAATTATGAGAAAAGTGTTAGCTTGCTTTATCACTAAGCATTGCATGAGGGCATGGAAATGGTTAAGTGTAGGGGATTTGATAGGTGTGTAAACACCCATCCTTTTACCACTTAATTCGGGCTAAAACAAGACCAAAACATGTATTTAATATCATTTGTTTGGAATTATGCGTGGTTTTTGTGTTTATTGTGTTTTCAGAGCCAACCGGATAAATATTGAAGAAAACATGGGATTGCACGGGTTTTACTGAAGAAAAAGACTCAAGATAAAGTCTATTGTCCAAGAGATGCAAAAGATGTGAAGTCACTGGGCCTATTCGAAGATTTATCGAAGAAAAGGACCAAAGATGTAAGATTTACATAAGTCGAAGAAACTCAAGTCTATTAAACGAAGAAATTAAAAGACGAGTTGAATTTAATCGACAACGAATCCCGAATCAAAATCGAAAACGGAAACTTTTCTGAAAAGACGAAAAGACAAGAAGAACGGGAGAAAGCCCACTCACCAACTAAAGGACAAGGCTATAAATAGCCTTCCCCTCACACTTTTTAGACTAGTTTTTTAGTTTTTTCTTCCTCCCCACTTTTTCTTCTCCCTGTTTCGTAGCATCACCATCACCACTAGGGTGATTGGTGATTTCTATCTTTGTCTTTCCAATCTTGTTGTTTTAATTCTTGTTTTGATCTTGTTTAAACATTAATCATTCAATACAAAGCTTTTGTTTAATCTTTCCATTTAATCTTGTTCATCTTCATCTTTATCTTCAAGTTCTTAAGTTTTTATTTTTCTTGATTTGATCTTCAAAAGTTGATGGGATTTGTGTTTTTATTAGTGGGATTCGTTGCTTACGGTGTCTAAATGATTTGTGTTTAATTTGGTAACACCTTTTTAAGTATTTGGTTTGATTTTGATTAAAATTCGTGTTCCTTGTTCTTCGCATAACTGCTACTGTCTGAGTTCCCAGAACTTCCGAATCAAACAAAAAAAGTTCCGAATGAAGCCCTCATTCAGAAACTTCCGAACCAAGCATTAAATTCCGAATCAGTGATTTCCGAACCAGTAAGTTCCGAATCAAGCAAAATCTTCCGAATCAGTTTAAAACTTCCGAACCAACCTTTCATCCGGAAAGTTCCGAGTCAAGCATAAGTTCCGAATCATCCAGTTAGTTCCGGATCAAGAAAATTCTTCCGAATCAAACCTTCATTCGGAAGGTTCCGAACCAAGCCAGAAAGTTCCGGATGAGTAAGTTCCGGATGAGTAAGTTCCGGATGAGTAAGTTCCGGATGAGTAAGTTCCGGATGAGTTGTCTTTGAAAAGTTCCGAATCAAAGGTTAAAGTTCCGAATCAATTTTTCTTTTAGGTACTGTTTGTTTTAGGTTATTGTTTGTTTGCTTTACTGTTCCTTTATGCTTATTGAACTTTAATTTCAATTTTAGTTTTAATCTTAATTTTAATCTTAAGTTTAATACAAATCTTTGTTAATCATAATTAAAGTAATTGTCTTTGATTTAAATTTTCATTTCCACTTCTTATTAGACTAGAAAACCAAACCCCTTTTCTTTAGTAACCAAGAACAATCATTCCACTTAAGATCTAGATCAATTCGAGAGGATATCGAGAGAAAATTAGAACCCATTGAAAAACCATGTATCAGTCACCAATGTTCCCATGGCTTCTACAGGAGTAATTGTTTCTACTAAGGCTAAAGGATCTCAAGACAAGAATAATAGGATCAAGCCTTCCACTAGTAGGACTGCGAAGAAGAAAGTATAAGTTCACCCTAGGAATGTTATTTCATATTTGAATAAAAAGAATCATGTAACTAAGACTAAAGGCCCTGCGCTTGTGCAGCAGCCTAAGCAAAATGTGAATTCTAATTTGAGATGTTGGAATTGTAATGAATGCATGTTTTCTTAGCGTCATGATTTATGCCTTGTTGATCACGTGAATGAAATGTAACACTCTCATTTTTCGTATCGGTACAGCGGAAGGGTCTTTCAGAGTGTTACGGGATAGCACAATAACTCCAATCATAGACAACACATAAAAATGGTTGTTCAAGGTTTAACATACATTCATTCGATAAAAAGTTTCAAAAGCGTACAACAGGTCCCAAATTATACAGGTCATTAAGTTTACAAAACATAGATCGAATGAACATTTTTAATATTATGTGGGCCATCAGAGTCGATCTCCATCCGGATTACCTTCAAGCACCTGAGATAAAAACATGCAAAAATCATATCAGTGAATGCCGAGTGAATTCATAGAGTTTAATGAAAACCGTTATATAAAACAATCATTTAAAATCAGAACACAAGTATAATATCGGAAGTAAGTCCTCATATTGCTAGTCAGGCAATATATATCAAGCATACATCTTAAACCGTCCATGAGACCGTAGTCTCTATATTACCATGATAGGTAATATATTCATCGTTAATAGCATCGTTATCATATATAGGATACATTTTTATTTGGATTACATACGTTTTATAGCATACGTTGTAGGATTATTATTAGCCGCATGACATTGTTACCTTACTATGAAAACAGCGGGCCGCGAATCCGACAAACAATTTGCCCATCTAAGTTAGCATGTCGTCACAAAAATCACGCTAGGGAATCTTCTCATACATAAATTCGCTTACCAATCAATGTGGTACGACAGGGATCAACCGTCAAGGCGTGAACTGGGGTGATCGTACCCAAATAGTAATATCAAATGCATAAGCGTTTACCAAATCCCGGTAGTTCACAATTCATGCTAATGGGACTTTAAGTGACATAACCTAACTACTAATAATCCTTTTAGTCTCGTTTATAGGGTCATGGCATCATTCGGGTCCATATCACTAAGCATATAATCGGGACTACTTGTGTTCTATTTTTATAAAAATCTAGCATGTTATATCCCTCGCGGGTTTACAAATCATTTTATAAAACATTTAAAAGAGTGCGAGGCTATGAACTCACGTTGTTAATGAAAGGCGGATTATCGGCTACGGGCGTGCTTCGGTCACGGAAACCTATATAAATAATAATCGGTCTTAGACTTTGTCCAATGACTTTTATCAAAATAACAATATACATATGATGATTTTGTACATATGATGATGATAAAGTGGGTTTATACATCATTGTTTACTCATTTTAGTGTTTACGTTTTGGTAACGTCTTACTAGTTCGCTAGTTTTACCTATTTACCTATTTTTTGTCCATTAAGCCTTCTATAAGTTCTTCAACTTGTTTTTATCCCTTTTATACCTATATTATCAGTATATATACTTTTCATGTTGGGCCCAAATGGGTTAAGCCCAATAAGTTCTTTTTACAAATTTTTATCTTATTAAGTCCAATTATTAGTCCAATATGTTTAGTTAGCTCGTAAATGTCCGTATTTCTTGTAGTTCGGGTTTTATCGGTTTTTACTTGTATTATTACTTATACATCAGTATATGACTTTTATAAACTTTACATTAGACGGGTTTGGTCGTCTAAGTTTTATTTGGCGAAAAACGTTAATTTTACGGCGATAGCCAAAAAAGTCGTAAAAATCAAGTTTATAGTTTTTATTACTTATAAATATTATTTTACCACCATTTATATAATTTACCCATTTAATTAACCTTTTATACATTTATATAAATAAGTTTTATAAGTTAGTGGGTTTATATTTTTACATTTTATACATTATAATGTGAGTGCTTATATAATAATAATAAACATTATTTCCAAAAATCTGATTTTTAACTTCATGTTCACCATTTTTAACATATCTAGAGTTATATATGGAATTAGAAGCTTATTTTTGGGTGACATGTTCTTCATAATATGTGCTACATTTAACTTAGTTATAGCTACTGCCCATTTTGAGTTTAACTTGCCTTAACAGTCCCTACAAAACTGCTTATTCAGATTAGACCACCTAACTTGTTTTGATCATATCTCACTCATTATTTTGATTCCATTGCATGGCCAACTCTCACATGTGTATAACATCTTCTACTTACTGTAAATGGATCAAACAATGAAATTTTATCAGTTCTTGTTTTAGTTATCTACTGTTTTTATACAGCCAACTAAATAATCAAGATTTTAGCTTCATTTCATATAGTTATCAACCTTTTTGAGCATATTTATCAACACTTGATCCCCACACAACATTTTTATCATCATATATACATCATATACATATACAAAATGAATGAAAATACATTTGTTCTTTACAAAACAACAAGAGAAAAATGGAGAGGATGATCTTCTTTACCAAGCAAGTGGATTTCTTGTTTTAGGAAGACAAGAACTTGATGAACACAACAAGTATCTCCAAGACCATCAAATATCAAGAACATAGGTTGGAAAATCAGCCCTAGAACACAAGCAAATCACCTCCAAAGATGTTAATATGGCCACCAAATGAGCAAGGCTTCAAGATAACTCCTTAATAGAGCTAGTAAACATGTGGTTCATGGCTAGAAGAGATCAAATGGGGTGTTTGTTGGTTTATTTAGGACGGCAAGGGGAGAGTTTGAGAGAGTTTTTGATGTTGGTTTGCATGTGAGAAAGATGGAAGTGAAAATTAGTAGCTAGTTTTGAGTTAGTGGTAAAGGAAAGTAGCTTAAGGTGTAAGCTAGCTTACACTTGGTGTAAGTTTAAGCTTACTTGATGCCACCTTCATGGAGTGGTGTCATGTTGCCGTCCAAACCATGCTAGTGGGGTGGGACAATGTGTTTTGTCCCATCTCACTAGTTTACGGGTATTTCTCGATTCTAGTTTTCTCGATTTGCGTGCCCTCGGGTCGTTTTACGAAAAACATTTTTATAAATTATGAATCAATGTCACAAAACGAATCCAATAAAAATTGTCTCATCAAAAACAGAGTTCAAAAACGTAATTACGTAATCCTAAGGTTTCCGGTTTAGTCGTAAAAGACGCTAAATTATGCACGTAAGCCCAAATTTAAATCCGTAAATTGTGAGTTCGTCAACCAACATAAAAATAAGTTTCAAAATATTATACGAGAAAATATTTTACTACCTGAAAATGTTAGATTGTCACAGCTTTTCCTCCTAAAAGGGATCAACGTCCTCGTGATCCATTTAATTTGAATGTCCGTTTCTCATTGAAATCGAAGAGGTGCGGATATTTCTTCCACATTTCATCCTCTCGTTCCCAAGTATACTCCGGTCCATGCTTTGAATTCCATCGGATTTTGACAATAGGTATCCGACTTTGTTTCAGTTGCTTTACCTCACGGTCCATAACTTCTACAGGCTCTTCGATAAAATGCAACTTCCCATCTATTCGAACCTTACCTAACGGAATTTTCTCACCACTCACTGCTAGACATTTCTTCAGATTAGATACATGGAATGTGTTGTGAACACCATGAAGTTCTGGGGGTAACTCTAGTTTGTAAGCCACCGGACCTACTCTAGATAAAATCTTAAAGGGTCCAATATAACGGGGATTCATTTTTCCTCGCTTTCCAAATCTTATAACGCCTTTCCATGGCGATACTTTCAACATTACTCGGTCACCCACTTCAAACTTCATTGGCTTCCGCCGCACATCCGCGAAACTTTTCTGTCTACTACGGCAGTCAACAACCTCTTCTTAATCTGAACTATCATCTCCGTAGTCTCCCGGATCAATTCCGGTCCCGTGAGCTGGGTATCCCCAACTTCACTCCAACATACAGGAGATCTACACTTCCTACCATACAAAGCTTCAAACGGTGCAGCCTTAATACTAGAATGGTAACTATTGTTATACGAAAACTCTGCTAACGATAAATGTTTATTCCAATTCTTACCAAAGTCTAACACACAAGCTCTCAACATATCTTCCAGTGTTTGTATCGTCCTTTCACTCTGCCCATCAGTCTGGGGGTGATAAGCAGTGCTCATGTCGAGATTCGTTCCCAAAGATCTTTGGAGAGATTTCCAAAAATTCGATGCGAATCTAGGATCTCGATCTGAAATGATCGATACAGGCACTCCATGCTTGCATACAACATTATCAAGGTATATTCGAGTCAGCTTCTCCAGTGAGAACTGCTCCTTAACCGGAATGAAGTGTGCTGATTTGGTCAGTCTATCGACAATAACCCAAATCGAATTGTTTCCAGATGATGTTCTAGGAAGCTTGGTGATAAAGTCCATTGTAATTCGCTCCCACTTCCATTCAGGAATCTTTGGTTGTTGAAGTAGTCCTGATGGCTTTTGATGTTCCGCTTTGACTCTAGCACAAGTCAAGCATTGAAGAACATACATAGCTATGTCAGCTTTCATATTCGGCCACCAGTACAACTTCTTCAAATCATGGTACATCTTATCAGATCCCGGATGAATGGAATACTTAGATTTATGGGATTCTAACATAATCAAATCTCTTAAGCCTCCAAACTTAGGTATCCACATACGACCTCTTAAGCATTTCACTCCATCAGCTCTAACCTCTAAAGGATCTCCTTCTCCTCGGAACCCTTCATTAACAAAATTCTCCTTCTTACAAGCTTCTATTTGCGCATTTCTAATATGCTCAGGCAAATTATTGTGCACGGTCAAGACTAGAGAACGTACCCTGATAGGCTCTCTATCTTTCCTACTTAACGCATCAGCAACAACATTGGCTTTTCCTGGGTGATATTTTATATCACAATCATAATCACTTAACAACTCTATCCATCTTCGTTGCCTCATGTTCAATTCCTTCTGGTCGAGAATATACTGTAGGCTTTTGTGATCGGTGAATACCGTACACTTGGTGCCATACAGATAATGTCTCCACAACCTAAGAGCAAAGACTACAGCTCCTAACTCAAGATCATGAGTAGTATAATTCTCCACATTCTTCCTTAATTGCCTAGAAGCATAAGCTATCACTTTCTCTCTCTGCATCAAAACAGCTCCATAACCTCTAAGAGATGCGTCATAATACACTACAAAATCTTCACTCCCGTCGGGTAATGATAAGATTGGCGCACTACATAATTTTTGCTTCAATGTCTGAAATGCTCCATCTTCATCACTTCCCCAAACGAAAGGTTTATTCTTCTGGGTAAGCTTAGTCAAGGGTTTAGCTATCAAAGAGAATTCTTTAATGAATCGCCTATAATAGCCAGCCAATCCTAAGAACTGTCGCACTTCCGTTGGCGTTGTCGGTGCAGACCAATTCTTAATAGCTTCAACCTTTGCAGGATCAACATGAATTCCATCTTTGTTAATCACATGACCAAGAAATTGCACAGAATCTAACCAGAAATCACACTTCGAAAACTTAACATACAACTTTTCATCCTTCAACAAATTCAAAACAATCCTTAAATGTTCTCTATGTTCATCTTCATTCTTACAATAGATTATAATATCGTCAATAAACAGAATCACAAATTTATCCAAGTAGGGCTTGCACACTCGATTCATTAAATCCATGAAAACAGCAGGTGCGTTAGTTAACCCAAATGGCATTACTTGAAATTCATAGTGTCCATAACGAGTTCTAAATGCAGTTATAGGAATATCTTCTTCACGGACGCGAAGTTGGTGATATCCTGACCGCAAATCTATCTTAGAATACACACTAGATCCTTGCAGTTGATCAAACAAATCATCAATCCTAGGTAAAGGATATCGATTTTTAATTGTCAACTTATTCAGTTCCCTATAATCAATGCACATACGAAAAGATCCATCCTTCTTCTTAACGAACAAGACTGGAGCTCCCCAAGGCAACGAGCTCGGTCGAATAAAACCTTTATCAGACAACTCCTTAAGTTGCTCAGATAACTCCTTTAATTCAGAAGGGGCTAATCGGTAAGGCGCGCGTGCCACCGGTGCAGCACCAGGAATTAAATCAATTCGAAACTCTACTTGCCTTATCGGTGGAAGTCCGGGTAAATCTTTAGGAAATACCTCAGGAAATTAACAAATAATAGGTACATCTTCCAATCGTTTCTCCCTAGACTCATTCCCGGTCACTTGAGCTAAGAATAACTCACAACCGTTCCTGATGTACTTTTGGACTTTAATACATGAAACGATCTTGAAACGGGATTCACCTCGACTACCATCAATTACTAACGTCCTATTCCTAAGAGGAATCTTAACTTTCTTCTCTCCACATAAAATAGTAGCAATGTTCAACGACAACCAATCCATACCAATAATAATATCAAAACTACCTAATTCTATCAACATCAAATCAATCGGAAAGGAATGGTTCAAGAGATTTAGAGAGCATCCTTCTAATAGCTTATTAGTTTTCACTAATTTACCATCAGCCAATTCCACCTCATAACTGGTACTTATCTCAACAGGTTCAATATCAATAAGGGCACTAAATTTAGTGGATACAAAGCTCCTATCGGCACCCGAATCGAATAAAGCAACAGCATAATGATTGTTGAGTAAAAACGTACCGGTAACGACATTCGGATCCTCTTTCTTCACCTCAATTGTTCCAAGTTGATAGATACCACCCTGGGGGTTTCTTCCAGGTACAATCGCTTTCAACTTGGGGCATTCCGATTTTCTATGACCTTCTTCATTACAGTTGAAGCAAATGGTTCCCTTCTTACACCTTTCAACCTTGTGTCCAAGCTTTCCGCAATTTCGGCACTTCCAGCAGTCGCCAGCATGCCTCTTGTTGCCACACTTAGGACATCTATCATCGTTGCGCGGTGCATTGTTGGTAAGAGCATTTGCATTCCCCTTTCTCTTGTTCTGACGGCGATTGAAATTCTTCCTATTATCACCTCTATCTACATGCTCACCGTCTCCCTTTCTTTTCTCACCTACACGGGCTTCATCTTCCTTATCCTGAATTATCTGTCCAATGAGTTGGTAAGCCATTCGAACAGCATCATCAATGGTCAGTGGTTTAGATGATGTCACGTCCCCCCGGATATTCCTCGTCAACCCTTTAACATATTGCTCAATTCGGATTTCTTCGGGTTCAACCAATCGAGGACATAGCAAGGCCAACTCATGGAATAGGTTCGTGTAACTATCAATGTCCACACCTTTCATTCTCAGATGAATCAACTCTTGTTCTAACCTAATAATCACACTACGAGGACAAAACTCCAAAGTCATCCACTTCTTAATTTCAGCCCAAGGAGTAGCATTAGCAGCATCAAGACCCATGAAAGCAATTCTCCCGTTCCACCAAGTCAACGCACGACCTTTAAGAGTAGCCATAGCAAAAGTCACCTTATCTTCCTCCTTACACTTACTAATCCTAAACACCGATTCAGTCTTTTCAATCCACTGGCTTAGTCCTACAGCACCTTCAGTTCCATTAAAAGGTAGAGGTTCACACTTCATGAACGTCACATAAGTACAGCCACCAACTTCAGGTGCATTAGTTCCAAGTCCTCCTACATTTCCTCCAGCATTAGCATTCACATTATTAGCATTCACATTCACATTAGTACCGCCAATTCCACTACCGCCAGCTCCACTACCGCCAGCTCCACTACCGCCAGCTCCACTACCGCCAGCTTCATTTCTAGCATTTGCCATAAATTCAGTCATAGATGCGGTAACTTGCTCCGTAATAATCCTACGTACATCATCCTCAGTCACAGCCTTCTTGGGCGGCATAGTTCTATAATTTCACAATTTCAAGGTATTAAGCATTCATCCAACAAAGGATTCATATAATATGGATTGAATTCATAATCAAGATACAAATAAGGCACAATATGGAATTCAAGACAAGATACATATTTCATTCGATCTGAAACAAAAGTATTGTCTTAGTACATCCCATATCAAAGTTCTAGCACTATATACACTCAAAATTCGTGCCAAGTCTATTACTAACAAGTCGGTTCAGTCAAAGCTACAAAAGCACAAAAGATATAAAGGTCACTACTAAATACAGACTGGTCTACTGAGAACTGCCAGATGGTCCATCATCCATCGTCTTCTGAATCTTCGTCGGACGATCACTAGACACATCTTCAGCTGGGCGCTTACGGATTACTCCTCTTTCAACCATGTCGGCATAAAATCTACTACTCCATCCCACAGATATATTCAACTCCTTTTCAGCTTTCTCACGCATCGCACGAGCTACACTCAACTGAATCTCCATAGTATTCACCTTTCTCTTCATAGCAGCATACTCACCACTTTCCAACACCGATAACCTCCTAAAAGCCTCATTCAAACCACGTTCTACATCACTCAAATCCAAACTAAGCAATTCTCGCTCTTTCTCGCCAACCTTAGTCTTCGACTCCAAATAAGCAACCTGAGTCTGAACAACACCTAATCCAACCTCTGTCACACAACTCTTAACACGGGAAGCATCTAGATCACGCCTCAAGGCCCATGGTGCAAGACCATCAATATGAGTAGCCTCTCGAGTACTAGACGACTCTCCTATCTCACATCTACGAGTAGCAATACCATCAGTACCGTCAGGTGCATCGTCATCCTCATCCTCCTCTGATTCAGAATCAGATTCAGACGATTCAGACATTTCATCCCTAGGTAACTCATCCTCAGAATTATACAAACAAACTGGTGGGGGCAAAGGCTCGCCCTCTGGAACATCATACGGATAAAAAAGCTCAGCTTCCTCATCGTCATCAACCTCAACGTCTATACCTACATCCTCCTCGACATCCTCGTCGTCAATCTCGTCATCTAACTCATCTAACCCAATCTAATCATCGTTCTCAATATCAACATTCTCAATATCCACATTCTCAATATCCACATTCTCAATCTCATTCTCTACCAAGTCAACCTGAGGGGCAATCTGATCTCCTAGTCCTAACTCGGGCTCGGGATCCTCAAATGGTTCCTCCTCATCATCGATATCATAATCTACCAAGTCTAAATAAGGATCATCTTCTATATTAGGTTCGGGAATAGCACGGTTTTCTACAGGAATATTAGGGTCAGCCATGACAATCTACATTTATATATATATCTCGTATTAGGATAACATACTAGTTAAACAATTACATAATGAAATCACGATATATACATATATATAAATTAAATTATATATATCAAAATATATATCTTCTCAATAGGGCTTGTTGGTAACGTCGGAGATCTCTGGCACCGTTATAGTCAAAAGATTTTTCTAATATTTTCTCAAATGTTCATTGTCAAAAGATTTTGAAAAGTTTTGTTCAAAACCTTGGTTTTTAAAATCTTTTGTTCTCTATAACGAGAGCTCTGTTACCAAACTCTAACACTCTCATTTTTCGTATCGGTACAGCGGAAGGGTCTTTCAGAGTGTTACGGGATAGCACAATAACTCCAATCATAGACAACACATAAAAATGGTTGTTCAAGGTTTAACATACATTCATTCGATAAAAAGTTTCAAAAGCGTACAACAGGTCCCAAATTATACAGGTCATTAAGTTTACAAAACATAGATCGAATGAACATTTTTAATATTATGTGGGCCATCAGAGTCCATCTCCATCCGGATTACCTTCAAGCACCTGAGATAAAAACATGCAAAAATCATATCAGCGAATGCTGAGTGAATTCATAGAGTTTAATGAAAACCGTTATATAAAACAATCATTTAAAATCAGAACACAAGTATAATATCGGAAGTAAATCCTCATATTGCTAGTCAGGCAATATATATCAAGCATACATCTTAAACCGTCGATGAGACCATAGTCTCTATATTACCATGATAGGTAATATATTCATCGTTAATAGCGTCGTTATCATATATAGGATACATTTTTATTTGGATTACATACGTTTTATAGCATACGTTGTAGGATTATTATTAGCCGCATGACATTGTTACATTACTATGAAAACAGCGGGCCGCGAACCCGACAAACAATTTGCCCATCTAAGTTAACGTGTCGTCACAAAAATCACGCTATGGAATCTTCTCATACATAAATTCGCTTACCAATCAATGTGGTACGACGGGGATCAACCGTCAAGGCGCGAACTAGGGTGATCGTCCCCAAATAGTACTATCAAATGCATAAGCGTCTACCAAATCCCGGTAGTTCACAATTCATGCTAATGGGACTTTAAGTGACATAACCTAACTACTAATAATCCTTTTAGTCTCGTTTATAGGGTCATGGCATCATTCGGGTCCATATCATTAAGCATACAATCGGGACTACTTGTGTTCTATTTTTATAAAAATCTAGCATGTTATCTCCCTCGCGGGTTTACAAATCATTTTATAAAACATTTAAAAGAGTGCGAGGCTATGAACTCACGTTGTTAATGAAAGGCGGATTATCGGCTACGGGCGTGCTTCGGTCACGGAAACCTATATAAATAATAATCGGTCTTAGACTTTGTCCAATGACTTTTATCAAAATAACAATATACATATGATGATTTTGTACATATGATGATGATCAAGTGGGTTCATAGATCCTTGTTTACTCATTTTAGTGTTTACGTTTTGGTAACGTCTTACTAGTTCGCTAGTTTTACCTATTTACCTATTTTAAGTCCATTAAGCCTTCTATAAGTTCTTCAACTTGTTTTTATCCCTTTTATACCTATATTATCAGTATATATACTTTTCATGTTGGGCCCAAATGGGTTAAGCCCAATAAGTTCTTTTTACAAATTTTTATCTTATTAAGTCCAATTATTAGTCCAATATGTTTAGTTAGCTCGTAAATGTCCGTATTTCTTGTAGTTTGGGTTTTATCGGTTTTTACTTGTATTAGTTACTTATACATCAGTATATGACTTTTATAAACTTTACATTAGACGGGTTTGGTCGTCTAAGTTTTATTTGGCGAAAAACGTTAATTTTACGGCGATAGCCGAAAAAGTCGTAAAAATCAAGTTTATAGTTTTTATTACTTATAAATATTATTTTACCACCATTTATATAATTTACCCATTTAATTAACCTTTTATAAATTTATATAAATAAGTTTTATAATTTAGTGGGTTTATATTTTTACATTTTATACATTATAATGTGAGTGCTTATATAATAATAATAAACATTATTTCCAAAAATCTGATTTTTAACTTCATGTTCACCATTTTTAACATATCTAGAGTTATATAATGAATTAGAATCTAATTTTTGGGTGACATGTTCTTCATAATATGTGCTACATTTAACTTAGTTTTAGCTATTGCCCATTTTCAGTTTAACTTGCCTTAACAGTCCCTACAAAACTACTTATTCAGATTAGACCACCTAACTTGTTTTGATCATATCTCACTCATTATTTTGATTCCATTGCATGGCCAACTCTCACATGTGTATAACATCTTCTAATTACTGTAAATGGATCAAACCATGCAATTTTATCAGTTCTTGTTTTAGTTATCTACTGTTTTTATACAGCCAACTAAATAATCAAGATTTTAGCTTCATTTCATATAGTTATCAACCTTTTTGAGCATATTTATCAACACTTGATCCCCACACAACATTTTTATCATCATATATACATCATATACATATACAAAATGAAAGAAAATACATTTGTGCTTTACAAAATAACAAGAGAAAAATGGAGAGGATAATCTTCTTTACCAACCAAGTGGATTTCTTGTTTTAGGAAGACAAGAACTTGATGAACACAACAAGTATCTCCAAGACCATCAAATATCAAGAACATAGGTTGGAAAATCAGCCCTAGAACACAAGAAAATCACCTCCAAAGATGTTAATATGGCCACCAAATGAGCAAGGCTTCAAGATAACTCCTTAATAGAGCTAGTAAACATGTGGTTCATGGCTAGAAGAGATCAAATGGGGTGTTTGTTGGTTTATTTAGGACGGCAAGGGGAGAGCTTGAGAGAGTTTTTTATGTTGGTTTGCATGTGATTAAGATGGAAGTGAAAAGTAGTAGCTAGTTTTGAGTTAGTGGTAAAGGAAAGTAGCTTAAGGTGTAAGCTAGCTTACACTTGGTGTAAGTTTAAGCTAACTTGATGCCACCTTCATGGTGTGGTGTCATGTTGTCGTCCAAACCATGCTAGTGGGGTGGGACAATGTGTTTTGTCCCATCTCACTAGTTTACGGGTATTTCTCGATTCTAGTTTTCTCGATTTGCGTGCCCTAGGGTCGTTTTACGAAAAACGTTTTTATAAAATATGAATCAACGTCACAAAACGAATCCAATAAAAATTGTCTCATCAAAAACGGAGTTCAAAAACGTAATTACGTAATCCTAAGGTTTCCGGTTTAGTCGTAAAAGACGCTAAATTATGCACGTAAGCCCAAATTTAAATCCGTAAATTGTGAATTCGTCAACCAACATAAAAATAAGTTTCAAAATATTATACGAGAAAATATTTTACTACCTGAAAATGTTAGATTGTCACATGAAATGTATGCAATTATGAACAATCTTAAATGGATTCCAACGGGGAAGAAATTCACCCAAGTTGGTTGGCAATGGAAACCCACTGGTAGGACCTTCACTGCTAATGGAACTACGTGACCTTTAACTAGGATCAAATCCACGGAAGTTAGGTCTCAGTGATACTCTCATTTTGTAATGGGGTTCAGATTTTATTCTCTCAGTCCTCTCGAATTGATCTCGGCCTTAAGTGGAATGATTGTTCTTGGTTACTAAAAAAGGGGTTTGGATTTTTAAACTACTAAATGACAAATTCTCTAAAATGTAAACTTAAATTTAAAAGCAATAGAATTAATAACAATTAATAAAACTTGAATTAAAATTAAAGTTAAAATTAAAATTAAAATTAAAGTCACAATTAAAATAGAAATATGAAATAAAGAAACAATAAAGAAACAGTAAGTAAACCTTAAAAATGCTCAAAAGAAACTTGATTCGGAAGTATGTCCTTGATTCGGAACTTTGTTCATCCGGAACTTTTCACTCGGAACCCCTTGATTCGGAACTTTGATCGGAAGTTTATCTGGAAGATTGATCCGGAACTTTACTCGGAACTTCACCCGGAACTTGGTTCGGAAGATTGGTTCGGAAGTTGGTTCACCCGGAACTTTAATCGGAACTTTATTCGGAAGTTTGGTTCATCCGGAACTTTATACTCATTCGGAACTTTTAAACAAGAAAACTCATTCGGAACTTTTTAACAAAGGAATTCATTCGGAACTTTTCAAAAAGAAACTCATTCGGAAGATTTTAAAGGAAGTTAATTCGGAACTTTTCAAAGACACATTCATTCGGAACTTCTGACTCATTCGGAACTTTTGGAAATAACCTTCATTCGGAACTTTCTTGTTCGTCCGGAACTTGGGTGTTCATCCGGAAGTCTGGGAAACTCAGATACAGTAACTACCCGAAGAACAAGGGAAATCAATTTTAATCCAAAAATCACCAAGTTTATCACCAAATCTTAAATAAAGCTAAACACAAAGCATTTACTAACCAATAACTACGAATCCCATCAACAAAAATACAAAACCCAACAACTTTTGAAGATCAAATTAAATAAAATAAAATCTTAAAAACTTGAAATGAAAGATGATGATGAACAAGATGAAATGGAAAGATTAAACAAGAACTTGTATTGATGATTTAATGTTTTTAACAATCACTAAACAAGAATGAAATTACAAGATTAAAAATCAAAGATACAAATCACCAAACACCCTAGTGGTGTTGGTGATGGTACGAAACAGAAAGGGAGAAAAAAGGGGAGAGAAGAAAACTGAAAAACTAACTGGCTAAATGTGTGTGGGGTGGTCTATTTATAGGCTTGTCTTTTGGTTGGTGAGTGGGCTTTCTCCCGTTCTTCTTGTCTTCTCGTCTTTTCAGAAAAGTTGACGTTTTCGATTCTGATTTGGGATTTGTCGTCGATTAAATTCAACTCGTCTTTTAATTTCTTCGTTTAATAGACTTGAGTTTCTTCAACTTATGTAAATCTTCCATCTTTGGTCCTTTTCTTCGATAAATCTTCGAATAGGCCCAGTGACTTCAAATCTTTTGTATCTCTTGGACAATAGAATTTATCTTGAGTCCTTTTCTTCGGTAAAACCCGTGCAATCCCATGTTTTCTTCAATATTCATCCGGTTGGCTCTGAAAACACAATAAACACAAAAAACACGCATAATTCCAAACAAATGATATTAAATACGTGTTTTGGTCTCGTTTTAGCCAAAATTAAGTGGTAAAAGGATGGGTGTTTACACACCTATCAGATCCCCTACACTTAACCATTGCCATACCCTCATGCAATGCTTAGTGATAAAGCAAATTTACACGTTTCTCATAATCAATCAACCTTGGCCTTATTAAAATAATACTAAACAAAATTTAAAGTACTAAAAGAAATTAAAACTTTGAAGTAAACAAAAGGATAGAAAATAGCTTACGTGGAAATAACTTGTAAAGAGGTCGAGGACTTACATTAGGGCTTCAGTGCTGCGAAGATTTATCACCCTCAAGTTTCACGTTCTCCAAACTAAGCTTAAAAACAAGATCATTGTTATTATAAGTTAGCAATTCAAACACTTACACACATGGCTTAATTAAATGCTTAAACTCCATTATTCCTATGTGTATCTCTTATATTTTATTTTTGTCTTAGAATGATCATGAAGATGCATTTTTGGACTTATTTCGATAGTTTATTTAGCCTGAAAGCAAAGTAGAACGATTTGATCAATAGTTAGCTAAAAGACAAAATCTCTTAAAACTGCTTCTCGAGATATCAAAAAGTTCATATCTCTGCATAACTTGGTTCGCGATTTGAGACCTTTCTCGGGCCGATATTTGGCATGTACTTCATACTTCATATCTTGAGAGACGTGCTTGAGATAATGGTCTTCTCATCGTTCATAGAGTTTCTTCACTTGGAGACTTTTGAGAGGTACTCCAACTTTGTTGACCACGACTTCATGATTATTTCTTCAATCTCTATTTGGGATTTTGAGATACAACGATCCGCCTCCTTTTCGGACTTGGATCTATTTATCCTCATACCTTGTTAGGGTCTTTTCGGATAGATTTCTCCATCATCTTTATGGGAGTTGATTGCTTTTCGTCGTGAGTCTTGATCCTTCATATTGACTTTGGGAATAATGCTTTTCACATCACTTTGGATCTTTAGCAATAAAATGGAATCCTCATGCCTTGTTAGGACCTTTTAGGACTCGCCAATCTTCGCGCCCCGCTTCATAAGTGATGCCTTGGCTATGAACTCTTATCATTACCGAGCAACTTTTAAACGATCTTGGGCTAGAAGCTAAATAACTTTTCAAATCGTACGACCTTACTTATTGCAGATAAATTATTAGCAAGTGATGGGAGAATAGGCAAATAATTACACCAAGTGAGCTTGTGCAAGAATACCGACTTATAATTGACTCTATCATTTCTCGTCCTCCACAATTTAAAATCTCAAGCAATGAGACTCGTGGATACTTAGCCTAATAAACCAATTAAGGTCTACATGGTTAAGGATACTAGCTAGAATAAACATGGATAAGTCTATTCGGGTTGAGTCAAAATAAACGCAACGGGCCTAATATGTCAAAGACTTCTAAACTAGCTACACCACTTTATTAATATTTTTGACTTTATTGCGGGATATCTACATATGAAAGCAACGATAAAAATTTAAAAATTACGACAAAATGGCCAAAGTTAATAAAAAATTTGAAAAGTGTTGAAAAATATGATTTTCCGGTTAAATGAAGGTATTTTCATGGAAAAGTCCACTTAAAACTTCGATAGAAGTCCCCCCTACACTTAAAATAAACATTGTCCTCAATGTTTAAGCATGCGAGAAAAGTTTCCCCTACACTTATGACATTGTGCACGTTGGTTAAATCAAGCTAAGGAAGAGACGTCTAAAGTGATCAATTTCAAATTTGAGTATGAAGAAAATTGAATCACGATAGTTGAGAGATAGAACCGGATTTCGGATAACACGGGAGCACGGTTCTTCAAAGTTTCCAAGAGTGCACTTATCCCTGTAATCACATCACCACACAAAGACAAACACGTATAGAGGTCCCCCTACACTTAGGAGGTTAAAACATAAAAGGATAGATACTCGGGCTGCCTCCCGAGGAGCGCTTGGTTTTGATAACCGAGTCACGAGCCTGACTCGACCCAAAATTAGTTCATGGGGAACATGGTGAGGGATGGAATCACCTCCTGAGAGGTGTCCTCACCAAAGTACAACTTCACTCGTTGGCCATTCACCTTAAAATTAGGTCCATTAGGTTGAGCGAGCTCGAGAGTACCATATGGAAAAATTTGGGCGATGGTGAATGGGCTGGACCAACAAGATTTGAGCTTGCCCGAAAAGATTTTCAACCGAGAGTTAAAAAGTAAGACTTTGTCTCCAACATGGAAAACTCGGTTCTTGATCTTAGAATCGTGAATGAGCTTAGTTCTTTCCTTATAGATCAAAGAGTTTTCATAAGCCTCATTACGGAGTTCATTGAGCTCATTGAGTTGGATCTTGCGTAGGTCACCGGCTTTGTTTATATCAAAATTAGCTCGCTTCAAGGCCTAGTAAGCCTTGTGCTCCAACTCAATGGGGAGGTGGCACGCTTTTCTGTACACGAGACGATATGGTGTGCAACCAATCGGAGTCTTGTATGCAGTACGAAAAGCCCACAAAGCATCATCAAGTTTATCAGCCCATGAGGCACGATGCTCTCCCACGGTTCTTTCCAGAATTCGCTTTAATCCTCGGTTGGATATTTCAGCCTGGCCATTAGTTTGTGGGTGGTAGGCTGTGGAAAGACGATGATTTACACTGTACTTAGCCATGACTCTTGCGAATTGGTCATTGCAAAAATGAGTCCCACGGTCACTAATAATGGCACGAGGCACACCGAATCTAGTGAATAGAGCTTTTAAAAAGATACAAACCACCCTTACGTCATTAGTGGGTAAAGCTTTGGCTTCAACCCATTTGGCGACGTAGTCAACGGCTACAAGGATGAATTTGTTTCCTTTAGAAGAAGGGAATGGCCCCATAAAGTCGATACCCCAAACATCAAAGATTTCACACTCTTGAATGAATTTCTCAGGCATCTCGTCTTTATGTGTGATAGTGCCTTGTTTTTGGCAAACATCACATCGTTTAACCATATTGTGAGCGTCACGATATATGGAGGGCCAATAAAATCCGGAATCAAACACTTTTTTGGCGGTGTAGTTGGGACCAAAGTGACCACCGGTGGGTCCTTTGTGGCAAGCGTCAAGGATGTCTGAAGCTGCCGGTCCGTCAACACATCGGCGGATAATCAGGTTGGCACATTGTTTGAATAGGTAAGGGTCGTCCCAAAAGTAAGTCTTAATGTCGGTGAAGAACTTTTTCTTTTGTTGAGACGTCAACCCTTCCTTGAGAATTCCACCCGCCAAATAGTTTGCAAAGTCCGCAAACCACGGGGTTTCATCAGAATTCGAATTTATAGACATTAAGGTCTCCAAGGGAAAAGAATCATTTATTTCTTTGTTTGGATGATCCCCTTGGTAAGGATCCTCAAGTCTGCTGAGATGATCCGCGGCTAGGTTTTCTGCTCCTTTTTTATCGCGAATGTCGATTTTAAATTCCTGGAGCAGCAAAACCCAGCAAAGAAGTCTTGGTTTGGAATCTTGCTTTGTCAACAAGTACTTCAACGCGAAATGATCGGTGTAAACGATTGTGGTGGAAAGGACAAGATAGGGGCGGAATTTTTCAAAAGCATAGACAACAGCTAAAAGCTCTTTTTCGGTTGTCGTATAATGCAATTGTGCCCCAGTCATTGTCTTGCTAGCGTAATGGATTGGTTGGAAGTGTTTGTTCACTCTTTGTCCTAGAACCGCACCAATATCAAAATCACTAGCATCGCACATCAACTCAAAGGGAAGCTCCCAATTAGGGGTAACCAAGACGGGTGCCTTAGTTAGCTTATCCTTTAGCGAGTTGAAGGCTTCAAGACACTCTTTGGAGAAGATAAAAGGAGTATCTTTTTCCAAGAGGTGGGTCATCGGGCGAGCGATTTGAGAAAAATCTTTGATGAATCGACGGTAGAAGCCCGCATGACCCAGAAAGCTTCTCACACCCTTCACGGTTGAAGGTGGAGGCAACTTGGTGATAACATCGACTTTAGCACGGTCTACTTCAAGACCGGCTTTGGAAATATTGTGCCCAACACGATGCCTTCTTTTACAATAAAATGGCATTTTTCCCAATTCAGAACAAGGCGAGTGTCTTCGCACCGCTTAAGCATACGTTCCAAATTGGCAAGGCAAGAAGAGAAGGAATCTCCGAAGACCGAGAAATCATCCATGAAGACTTACATGGTTTGTTCAACCATGTCATGGAAGATAGCTAACATGCACCTTTGAAAAGTCCCGGGGGCATTGCATAAGCCAAAAGGCATTCTTTTGTAAGCAAATGTGCCATAGGGACAAGTGAATGTTGTCTTTTCTTGATCTTGGGGATCGATGGGTATTTGAAAATAACCCGAGAAACCATCAAGAAAGCAGTAATATTCATTACCCGCTAAACGTTCAAGCATTTGGTCCATAAAAGGTAGAGGGAAATGATCCTTTCTCGTGGCATCATTGAGTTTGCGGTAGTCTATACAAACTCTCCACCCAGTAACGAGACGAGTGGAAATCAACTCGTTGTGTTCATTGGGAACAACGGTTATTCCGCCCTTCTTAGGCACACAATGGATTGGACTAACCCATGGTGAATCCGAAATAGGGTAAATCATACCCGCGTCAAGAAGTTTGATAACCTCTGTTTTGATGACTTCATGTATTTTTGGATTCACCCTTCGTTGGCTTTGAATTGTGGGCTTAAAATCGTCCTCCATGAGAATTTTGTGTGTGCAGAAGTGAGGATCAATTCCACGAATATCATAAATTTTCCAAGCAATCGCCTTTTTGTGATCTTTAAGCACGGCGATGAGGCGAGATATTTCTTCTTCCTTCAAGTCCTTAGCAATGATGACTGGCGACTTCTTCTCTTCTTCAAGGAATACATACTCGAGATGGGGCGGCAACTCCTTAAGTTCTAAATCCGGAGGATTTTCGACGGGAGGCGTATTTAAAGTCGGAGTATCGATAGCAATGATCGTGGGAGATGGAGGAGAAGGATTGTCTTCAGTGAGAAGATTGTCAAAGAAATTCATGTCTTCATCCCCATCGGTGGGAGAATCATCAGTAGCTAAATTCACATCTCCCCTGGTGTCTTCAAGATTGTTCCAAAACAAATCACTTTCTGCAAATAGAGACAATGATGAGTCAATGGAGGACACGGTCTCAACATTGGGAAGAGAGGTAGGAATACTTTTGCAAGCATCATTAAAGTGTTCTTCACAAGCCTCATCAAGAACGTCAATACAATTAACACTCTCATATGAATAAGGCTGTTTAGACAACTTTCCCATGTTGAAGACTACTTTATCGTCACCCACTCTCATGATAAGCTCACCGGCTTCAACATCAATGAGAGTGCGACCGGTCCTCAAGAATGGACGACCAACAATTAGTGGTACACGAGGGTCCATCTCGTAGTCGACGACAACGAAATCAGCAGGAAAGGTGAATTTGTCGACTCCTACAATGACGTCTTCGGCTATCCCCACTGGATAAGCAACCGTACGGTTAGCTAATTCCAAAGTCATTTTAGTGGGGACTAGCTCTGGGAGAGATAACTGCTTCCAAACGCTTAGAGGCATGAGATTAATACTGGCACCTAGATTGGCTAGGGCCATGCAATTCTCTACTCTCGGGAAATTGCAAGGGATTAAGAAACGACCCGGATCACCAAGCTTGGTTGGCAATTTCCTTAAGAGCACTGCAGAGCAATTCTCATTAAGTTGGGTGTTGGCAATATCGAGGAGCTTTTCCTTGTTGCTCAGAAGATCTTTAAACATTTTCGCATATTTAGGCATGTGAGCGAGAGCCTCAGCGAAGGAGATATTGAAATTCAGTTGTTTAAACATTTTAAGAAAGTTAGAAACCTGAATATCGTCCTTGCTTTTGAGCTTCACTTTCCTCAACCTAGATGGATAAGGTATATTGGAAGAAGAGGAAGGCTTTGGAAGAATAGGATCACTCACATCCTTGGGTGGAGGAGAGGTAGAAGGAAGAGGTGGAGAAATTGGGGAAGGAGAAGGATGAGGAATAGGAGTAGGTGACTCGTTCTCCTTAGTCACAACCACCGGTGGAGGTATAGGAAGCTCGGGTTCCTTGGTACCTTTGCCACTTCGAGTGGTGATTGCTTTCATCTCCCCTCTTGGATTCGCAACGGTGTTACTCGGAAGAGTACCCAAAGAAGAGGGTTGATTACCTTGGAAAAAACTAGCCATCATGTTCTTCAAGTCATTCGTTTGACTATCCAGCGTGTTTCTCATGTCGGCTCTCAAATCGTTTCCTTGCTTGACCAAGTCTGCTTTCAAGTTGCGCACTTCCTGTTGGAGATTTTCCACGATCACATCATTGGTCCTCATGTAGGTTGCAACCTCTTGGTGTAATGCAGTGGGTTGGTTTGGAGGAGCATTGTATGCGGGTGGTTGATAAGCAGGTTGTTGGTAAACTTGGTTGTTACGTTGAGGTGGTTGTTGCTGCTTATGAGGAGGGATGTATGGTGTATGAGGTTGTTGTTGTTGTTGAGGAGGGCGGTTGAGGTTTTGTTGTTCGTTTGGGATGGTAGGAGGAAAACCAGGTGGAGAAAGATAGTTGTTGGAGCGGTAGCTAAGCAAATTACGGTCACCTTGAGGTCTTGCTTGATAAGCGGGTTGAGGATAGGTGCCATAAGCTGCATTAACATTCTCAGCAGGGTAGTCTTGGGTGGCGGTACAAGTGGTGTAAGAGTGAGGACCACCGCATATCTCACAAGGTTGGCTGACAGCGTTAACTTGATCGTTTTTAGCGTTGTTGCTGTTGTTGTTGTTGACGGTGTGGGTGACAAGCGATTCAAGAAGCGTAGTGATTTTGTCCAGCCGCTTGTCGCTGTCACTAGTGCTAGCACTAGCGACATTGGTCCTAACACTCTTGGTTTGCACACGAGACATATTCTCAATGATATCCCAAGCAGCATTGGAAGTCTTAGCCAAAAGATTACCCCCCCCCCCCCCCCCCCCCCGAGGCACTGTTCAGTGAATCTTGGTCACTCATGCTTAAACCATTGTAAAAAGTATTAATTTGATGTACTTTGGTAAAACCATGTTGAGGGCATTTTCTTAAAAGATCTTTAAAACGATCCTAAGATTCACTGAACGACTCATCGTACTTTTGTTCAAAATTTTTGATTTCATTCCGCAAATCGGTAGTACGAGAGGGTGGGAAAAAGTAATTGATAAACTTTGTTTCCAAATCCGTCCACGAGAGAATACTCTGTGGAGGTTCCTTAGCATGCCAATGCCGGGCTTGTCCCTCTAAAGAAAAGGGAAAAAGTTGTAACATGATAACCTCTTGTGGAACACCATTGAACTTGACCGTGTTAGTGAGTTGTAGAAATCTCTTGATGTGATCATGTGGATCATCAATGGTAAGCCCCATGAATGGTTGAGCGGAGACCATCTGGATAAAGACTGATTTTAGCTCAAAGTTGTTGGCGGCAATTGGAGGTATGACAATTGGATCAGTGTTGCCGTCGACTTGAGCTTGCAGCAGTTCAATCATCGGGCGATTATCCGGAAGGGGCTCATTGTTGTTGTTATTGTTCATCTTGTTGAAAGGCGGGTTGTTGTTGTTATTATTATTGTTTGAAGGTGGTATGTTGTTGTTGTTTTGTACACCGGCCATGTCTAAGTGATCGAGAGGCGCGGGCTCTTGATAAGACGTGGATCGAGTGCGCATACACCTGCAAAAGAACTAACAAAAGAAAAAACAAAGCAAAAATATTTTTGGTTTTTATGTTTTTTAATTTTTTTTTTTTATATATTTTTGAAAATTTTATATTTTTTAGGATTTTTTGCAAATTTTTATGAAAAAGTAACGTTCACGGGGAACGGATCCCAAAATCCAAGTTCTCAAAAAAAACTTTTGATCTTAACGAGAGGAGCCGGCAGCGTCGCCATTTGATACTATCATTTTGTAATGGGGTTCAGATTTTATTCTCTCAGTCCTCTCGAATTGATCTCGGCATTAAGTGGAATGATTGTTCTTGGTTACTAAAAAAGGGGTTTGGATTTTTAAACTACTAAATGACAAATGCTCTAAAATGTAAACTTAAATTTAAAAGCAATAAAATTAATAACAATTAATAAAACTTTAATTAAAATTAAAGTTAAAATTAAAATTAAAATTAAAGTCACAATTAAAATAGAAATATGAAATAAAGAAACAATAAAGAAACAGTAAGTAAACCTTAAAAATGCTCAAAAGAAACTTGATTCGGAAGTATGTCCTTGATTCGGAACTTTGTTCATCCGGAACTTTTCACTCGGAACCCCTTGATTCGGAACTTTGATCGGAAGTTTATCCGGAAGATTGATCCGGAACTTTACTCAGAACTTCACCCGGAACTTGGTTCGGAAGATTGGTTCGGAAGTTGGGTCACCCGGAACTTTAATCAGAACTTTATTCGGAAGTTTGGTTCATCCGGAACTTTATACTCATTCGGAACTTTTAAACAAGAAAACTCATTCGGAACTTTTTAACAAAGGAATTCATTCGGAACTTTTCAAAAAGAAACTCATTCGGAAGATTTTAAAGGAAGTTTATTCGGAACTTTTCAAAGACACATTCATTCGGAACTTCTGACTCATTCGGAACTTTTGGAAATAACCTTCATTCGGAACTTTCTTATTCGTCCGGAACTTGGGTGTTCATCCGGAAGTCTGGGAAACTCAGATACAGTAACTACCCGAAGAACAGGGGAAATCAATTTTAATCCAAAAATCACCAAGTTTATCACCAAATCTTAAATAAAGCTAAACACAAAGCATTTACTAACCAATAACTACGATTCCCATCAACAAAAACACAAAACCCAACAACTTTTGAAGATCATATTAAATAAAATAAAATCTAAAAAACTTGAAATGGAAGATGATGATGAACAAGATGAAGTGGAAAGATTAAACAAGAACTTGTATTGATAATTTAATGTTTTTAACAATCACTAAACAAGAATGAAATTACAAGATTAAAAATCAAAGATCAAAATCACCAAACACCCTAGTGGTGTTGGTGATGGTACGAAACAGAAAGGGAGAAAAAAGGGGAGAGAAGAAAACTGAAAAACTAACTGGCTAAATGTGTGTGGGGTGGTCTATTTATAGGCTTGTCTTTTGGTTGGTGAGTGGGCTTTCTCCCGTTCTTCTTGTCTTCTCGTCTTTTCAGAAAAGTTGACGTTTTCGATTCTGATTCGGGATTTGTCGTCGATTAAATTCAACTCGTCTTTTAATTTCTTCGTTTAATAGACTTGAGTTTCTTCGACTTATGTAAATCTTCCATCTTTGGTCCTTTTCTTCGATAAATCTTTGAATAGACCCAGTGACTTCAAATCTTTTGCATCTCTTGGACAATAGACTTTATCTTGAGTCATTTTCTTCGGTAAAACCCGTGCAATCCCATGTTTTCTTCAATATTCATCCGGTTGGCTCTGAAAACACAATAAACACAAAAACCACGCATAATTCCAAACAAATGATATTAAATACGTGTTTTGGTCTCGTTTTAGCCAGAATTAAGTGGTAAAAGGATGGGTGTTTACACACCTATCACTCAACGTCCGTTAAATAGGAACACTAGCACTAAGAAATGGAAAAAGCGCCCTTTAAATAGGTCTGCCCCCACTATTGTGCCTACCAGTGAAGAAGTACCTCAGGATCTTAGACAACTAGAATCTAAGTCGGCATTTAGGAAGCAAGTTTGGAAGCCTAAGAATTCTTCGGTTAGCAAATCTAAGATAATTATATCTGTACCTGCTAACACAGAGGAACTACTAGATTCCGATACATCGTCCTTGTCTGGTGATATTTTCAGGTGGTCCAAATCATCCTCTGGTACTTGGACTTTGGATGCTCAAAGCATATGACCGGAGATCGCTCGATGCTTAGAAATTTCGTCAGCAAGTTTCTAGGAACGGTTAAATTCGGCAACGACCATATTGCGAAGATCATGGGTTATGGTGAATACCAAATTGGGAATGTTACGATTTCAAGGGTTTATTATGTGGAGGGACTTGGTCACAATCTATTTTCAGTAGGACAGGACAACATACTTGCTTTATTTGCGATCTTGAAGGAAATGATTTGTTAAAGGGTTCTCGAGGGGATAATCTCTACACACTGTCCATTCAAAACATGATGTCCGCCTCTCTTGTTTGCCTTCTCTCCAAAGAATCTAAGACCAAGTCATGGTTGTGGCATCGTCGGTTATCTCATCTTAACTTTGAAGCTATAAACCACTTAGCTAAAAACGAACTTGTTCGTGGTCTTCCAAAACTTAAGTTCGACAAGGATCATTTATGTTGCGCGTGTTCTTTGGGAAAAAGCACCAAGAAATCATACAAACCTAAAGGTGAAGACACCAACCAAGAACCACTGTATCTTTTGCATATGGATCTTTGCGGGCCTATGCGTACGGCTAGTGTGAGTGGTAGAAAATACATCCTCGTCATGGTGGATGATTTCTCAAGGTTTACATGGGTAAAAGTTTTAGCATCCAAGGATTAAGCACCAGAGTATATTATTACTTTCTTAAAGATGATCCAAGTACGTCTTAATGTTACTGTTCGCCGCATTCGGACTGATAACGGCACTGAGTTCGTTAATCAGACTCTTTGAAATTATTATGAAAAGGTTGGTATTTCTCATGAAACATCTGTGGCTCGTACTCCACAACAAAATGCTGTCGTTGAAATACGTAACCGTACACTTATGGAAGCTGCTAGAACTATGTTGATTTATGCGAATGCTCCTTTATTCTTATGGGCTGAAGCAGTGGCAACCGCATGTTATACCCAAAACCGCTCCATCATTCGTAAACGTCATGGTAAAACTCCATATGAGCTACTTCATGGACACAAACCCGATATTTCATATCTTCATGTGTTTGGTGCACTGTGTTATCCAAATACAAATAGTGAGAATTTGGGCAAACTTCAACCGAAGGCTGATATTGGAATTTTCATTGGTTACTCGCCTACAAAGAAAGCTTACTGAATTTATAACCGTCGTCTTGGCAAGATAGTAGAAACTTTGGATGCCGATTTTGATGAGCTAACAGCGATGGCTTCTGAGCAACACAGCTCTGAACACGCATTACATGAGATGGGAACCGGTACAATCAGTTCCGGATTAACTCCCAACAATACTACTTTCCATCATTTATACCACCTACAAGGTCCGAGTGCGATGAGTTATTTCAACCTATGTTTGATGAATTCTTTGATCCACCGAGTAATGATTCTCCAGCACCTGCAGCAGTAGCTCCGATTCCCGAAGTTGTTGCTCATGATAATGGAAATCAATCTAAGACATCTACTGTTACTCTTGAACCAGATGTCCCATCCCCCACCAATTCACAAACAACACCTGAATCTTCACCCCCACTTGTTCCTAATGATGTTGAAGAGGATCCCTATGATCACGACTTGGAATATGCTCACTCACAAGAGCTTCCCTTCTTTGGTTCACAAATACCTGAAAACATAACGGTGCGTCTACCTCAGAGGAATCTCCTTAAATCGTTCACTCCCGACCACCACGGATTGAAACTCACAACAAAAAATGGACAAAGGATCACCCAATCCGCAATATTATTGGTGACATCGATCGACCAGTCTTAACACGCCACCAACTCCAAGAACATGCATTATATTGCAAGATATATGCCTTTCTTTCCGACACTGAACCTAAAAACTGGCAACAAGCCATGACCAAATCATCTTGGATTGAAACCGTGCAAGAGGAACTTAATGAATTCCAACTTCTTGAAGTGTGGGAATTAGTTCCTTTACCCAGCAACGTTGAAATCCTTACATTGTTGTGGGTATATAAGGGTAAACTCGATTAGTTAGGTGGAGTGCTGAAGAACAAAGCTAGATTGGTTGCTAGAGGTTACAAACAAGCTTTGGGTATTGACTTTGAAGAATCCCTTGCTCCTGTTGTACGATTGGAGGCAATTAGACTATTCCTTGCTTATGCTGCTCATATGAACATGATCGTCTACCAAATGGATGTTAAGACGGCATTTCTTAATGGTGAATTAAGGGAAGATGTCTACGTAAGCCAACAAAATGGGTTCGTCAACTCGGAGTATCCTAATCACGTGTACAAGCTCATGAAGGCTCTTTATGGGTTGAAACAAGCTCCACGCGCGTGGTACGATCTCTTATCGTCGTAACTCATCTCGAAAGGCTTATCCAAAGGCAAAGTGGACCCAACATTATTTATTCTCAAGGAGGAAAACGACATGATTCTGGTACAAATTTATGTTGATGATATAATATTTGCTGCTACTAATCAAAGACTGTCTGACCATTTTGAGAAAGTTATGTCCACACGTTTTAAGATGTCAATGATGGGAAAATTTTCATTTTTCTTAGGGTTACAAATTTCTCAGAATCCCAGAGGCATCTTCATTAATCAATCCAAATTTTCTCTTGAATCATTAAATAAATATCATTTTGAAAATTGTGACCCCGTGGATACTCCAATGGTGGAGAGATCCAGGTTAGATGAAGATAAGGAAGGGATATCTTTCGATCCTAAACTTTACCGTGGAATGATCGGCACCCTTCTCTATCTGACTGCTAGCAGGCCTGATTTGTAATTCGATATATGCATGTGTGCCCGGTATCAGGCTCGGCCTACCGAAAAGCACATACATGTTGTGAAAAGGATCTTTCGGTATCTTAAAGGAACACTTCATTGTGGTCTGTGGTATCCGAAGGATTCCTCTATTGCACTAATCTCATATGCAGATGCGGATTATGCCGGGTGTCAAGATACTAGACGTAGCACTTCTGGCAGTGTGCAACTTCTTGGAGATAGACTTGTTAGTTGGGCATCAAAAAGGTAGAAAAGCGCTGCGATATCAAGTACTGAGGCTGAATACATTGCTATGTCCGGTTGTTGTGCTCAAGTTCTTTGGATGAGATCACAATTAACTGACTACGGTCTTGGATTCATCAAAATCCCGATGTATTGTGATAACAAAAGTGCAATCGCTCTGTGCTGCAACTACGTTCAACATTCCCGGGCAAAGCACATTGACATACGCTACCACTTCATCAAAGAGCAAGTGGAAAATGGAGTGATCGAGCTGTACTTCGTCAACACTGAGTATCAGCTGGCAGATATATTCACACAGGCCTTAGATCGAGGACGTATCGAGTTTTTGATCGATAAGCTAGGCATGATATCATTCTCACCAGCGACACTTAAGGAACTGGCAGAAGAATCTGAAGAATAGTGGTGGTAAACTATTCTCGAGTATCCTTTGATCGTGATCTTGTATATTATCGTATATATTTAAACCATAAAAAGAAAAATACAAAAATATAAAACATAGAAATACCATAAAAATATAAAACATAGAAAATCCATACAAAATTAAAAATCAAGAAAATCCAAAAATATTTTTCATTTTAAAACGGGCATGTCTTTTAGTACGGTAATATTTACGGCCTTAGAAATGTCGATCAAAATTGACACGGCGCCATAAATAGAGTCTGTATAAAAGTTGTACATATTTTACAACATGCCCATTTGGCTTGTAGTTATTTCAGACTGCAACCCACTTTTCGCATTAAAGTCACATATTTCTTTTGAAAATGTTGGCTCACAACGGGAATTAATTTTCTCGGGTATGATTTACAAGCTAAATCATACAAGGGATCAGGTTTACTTTATAACTTGATCTAACACGAATTAGTGCACGTTTCAGTGCATTAATTGGTCAAAATAAGAGAAATCTTATTGCCACCACGAATCAATTTTTTCTAAAATATTAAATGGAAATTTTTTTCATTGGTATTCGACTCTTCAAACAAAAACTACAGCTCTTTAAATAGAAAACGGGTCAATGTTCAAGGGGGAGAAAATATCAAATCTTTCTTGTCATCAATATATCGTCTTCAAGAATATTTGTCAGAAAAATAACCGGTTAAATGTTGTTCGTCATGTGTTTGTCAAGTTTGTGGTACTTAGATATGCTCTAGACCGTTTCTCGTGCTTTTGATGGGAACTTAGAGATTAATGGATTTTTAGGCATACTCTTTAAGTGCGTTAATTGGTGATGTGTGCCCAATAGTTTAAAACTGTGTTTAAGTTTCAAACGACCGTTAAGTTTTTCCTTAATACACGTTTCACTAACATAAAGGGCCAAATGAAAATTGGAAGAAAAAGAAGGGCTAAAATGAAAAGTTACTAAACTTGTTTAGGTCAAACATAAACCCCCCGCCCCCTCTCGTTTCACCATACCACACCACAACCTCAATTTTGCCGCCATTAGTTTTGATCCAACCTTGCTTTGATTTCTCGATCTCAGAACATCTAAGGTAAATGGTTTTCTTCAAGTCATTCATTATAATTAATCAGGATAGGACTTATTTTGTTTGATTAGTTCGTATACATAAGATTAATCAGATGATTTGTTAAAACAAAAAACGACTCAGCCTTATGGTCAGTTGCTAGGTGCGTTCAAAAATATGGGTGTGAAAATTATTGTGTTCGATGGTTTTATAGTCGATCCCCAACTTTGTCTTTCTGATTACATGTTCAAAACGCTACTTTGTATAAGCCATCGTACGACTTATTCCGGATAAGAATAAGGAGAATTATTCCGGATAAGACCCATGAAGTTTCCCCGGATAAGACTCAACTTTTTCCGGATAAGTGCCCAAACTTATTCCAGATAAGTGCCCAAACTTATTCCGGATAAGTGCCCAAACTTATTCCGGATAAGTGCCCAAACTTATTCCGGGTAAGTGCCCAAACTTATTCTGGATAAGTGCCCAAACTTATTCCGGATAAGTGCCCAAACTTATTCCGGATAAGAGCCCAAACTTATTCCGGATAAGTGCTGAATCTTTATCCGGATAAGCGCTCAATCTTTATCCGGATAAGCACGAAAACTTTATCCGGATAAGCACGAATACTTATTCCGGATAAGCCCCTTGATGTTTTCTCGGATAAGTAAAAGGAATTTATTCCGGACAAGCTTTAGGAATAGCATTCAGGATAAGAAAAAGGAAATTATCTCGGAGATGTCTTAGGATACTTATTCCGGATAAGCTTTAGATATAGTATTCCGGATAAGGCAGCTAACTTTATTCCGGATAAGTATTCAAATGTTATTCCGGATTAAATCTTAGAAACTGTTTTTCCCGGATAAGCCTTAGACCACCCTTATTCCGGATAAGTCATACAAGTTTTGTTCAGGATAAGACTTTTGCTCTTGTTTCCGGATAAGACTAGGGATATCCTGCATGTATTCCGGATAAGTGTTTTGACATGCTTGCTTATGTAGTCTGATTTATATGTGTTTCAACTTGATGTTTATTTTGGGTAATGTTTGCATGGTATTTTGCTATGTTTTTCGGGAAAGTGACATATGATGCTTTTTAGGTTTATACATTATGATATATATTTTTATTGCGTATCAATATGTATGTCCTGTCTTAGCAGCTATCATGTCTCGCACGCAAGAGCAACAAATTGCACTTGACAATGAACTAGTTCCTGAAGAGAACCGTCTTCCAATCACCTCTAATAATCATCGACTGAAAGAAGACTTTGTTCCATCCCAAGCAGCATTCAGAATTGCCATCGAAGTCCTTGATATCTCCCCGATCAAAAATGCACTACGGATGTCAGCAAGTGTTCCCGAAATCTACATGAATGAATTTTGGGCATCCATTAAAGCCATAACAAGCACCAAGTTTTCTTTCAACATCAACAGTCAAAAGAAGGAATTTTCTCTTAAACAACTTCGCGAAATCTTTGGATTCCCCCCACCTAAAGGGAAAACATATGATACTGTTCCAGACTCACACAAAATAATAGATTTAATTTCGTCTCTTGGTTATGATACAAAATTTCCTATCATATCTAACTTTAACACAGCTAGGCTTGGACAACCATGGAAGGCAATCTTTACTATCATTATCTGATGCTTGTCGGGAAAATCTAGAGGAGCAGATTCTATGAGACTTTCTCAGGCTCGTATTTTCTATGACATCTACAAGAGACTAGATCTTGATTATGTTGCTCTCATATGGGAAGAAATTTAATATAGAGATTTTGCTAGTTGAAGAATTATTTCTTGGTATCTCTTCGAATTGATTTCCGGTTAAATGTGCGACTCAGTTGTTCTTGGTGAAAAAGAAATAGAATGGTGTCGTTGTCTAAATCTAATTAAAAATAAAGACTTGAAACAAATAAAATAAAGATGGTAAAAGAAACAACAATGAAAGATTAAATCTTGACGAAAAGTAAATGACAAGAAATTAAGGGCAACAATGGTAAATACCGCAAACTAAAACTTAAACTAAAAAGGGAAGACAAGTAAAAGTGCAAATAAGGAAAAAGGCGGAAAAAGTAAAGCTTAAAACTAAAAACTGGAAAACACTCATTCGGAATATCACCCTTATCCGGAATAACAAAGCTCATCTGGAATATGTCACTTATCCGGAATAAACTAGTTGATCCGGAATAAGGTTCTTGATCCAGAATGAAAAGAGAAAAGAGGTTGATCCGGAATATTGAGTTTGATCCGGAATAAAAAGAAAATAATGTTGATTCGGAATACGGGCCTTGATCCGGAATAACCAATATTCCGGATGAAAAACTTGATCCGGAATAACCAATATTCCGGATGAAAGACTTGATCCGGAATAATCAATATTCCGGATGAAAGACTTGATCCGGAATAATAAAGTATTCTGAATGAAGTGATTGATCCGGAATAACAAATATTCCGCATAAAGAACCTTGATTCGGAATAATAACCATTCCGAATGAACTCAATTGATCCGGAATCTGGGCAAGTATGAAGAACAGTAAAGAAGATGAAGAACAGTAGGATAAAAATAAGGACGAATCTAGATCAAAACTAACCAAATCAACCAAAAGATTAAACCAAAACAACCACGAATGATCTACTAACAATAACCAATCAATCGAAATCAATAACACCAACAATCATAACCAAAATAATCAAAACCCACTTAATCAAAACTATGATACTCAAGAACATGAACACAAAGATTAAACACAAACACGAAAGGTAGATAGGAGATTAACAAGAAAAGATAAAGATTCAATAACATTAAAAGTAAATTTACTTGAATTAAAGAGTGCTATACAAGAAACTAAAGTGCAAGAATTAAGGTGCAAGTAAATGAAAATGGTGGAAGAGGTGGTTTGTCAAGCCACCCAACAACTCCAAATGAAAATGAAATGAAACTACTTATAGTGGATTAGGGAGGTGCTTAGTGGAAGCTTCCTCCCTCTTTCTTCTTTCTCTAAATAAGTGGTAAAAGGATGGGTGTTTTCACACCTATCAAATCCCCTACACTTTTCTCAAGTTTACACTTTTCTCATAATCAATCAACCTTGGCCTTATTAACATACTACTAAACAAAAATTAAAGTACTAAGAGAAATTAAAACTTTAAAGTAAACAAAAGGATAGAAAACCATTTTCACTAGAAAATAGCTATATGGAAATAACTCGCAAAGAGATCTAAGACTTACATAAGGGCTTCGGTGCTGCGAAGATTTATCACCCTCAAGTTTCACGTTCCCCAAACTAAGCTTAAAAACGAGATCATTGTTATTATAAGTTAGCAAATCAAACACTTACACACATGGCTTAATTATATGCTTAAACTCCCTTATTCCTAGGTGTATCTCTTATATTTTATTTTTGTCTTAGAATGATCATGAAGATGCATTTTTGGACTTATTGCGATAGTTTATTTAGGCTGAAAGCAAAGTAGGACGATTTGATTAATAGTTACCTAGAGGACAAAATCTCTTAAAACTGCTTCTCGGGATATCAAGAAGTTCATATCTTGGCATAACTCGCTTCACGATTTGAGACCTTTCTCGGGCCGATATTTGGCATGTACTTCATACTTCATATCTTTGAGAGACGTTCTTGAGATAATGGTCTTCTCTTCGTTAATAGAGTTTCTTCACTTGGAGACTTTTGAGGGGTAATCCAACTTTGTTGACCACGACTTTATCATTATTTCTTCAATCGCTAATTGGGGTTTTGAGATACAACGATCCGCCTCCTTTTCGGACTTGGATCTATTTATCCTCATACCTTGTTAGGGTCTTTTTGGATAGACTTCTCCATGATCTTTATGGGAGTTGATTGCTTTTCGTCGTGAGTCTTGATCCTTCATATTGATTTTGGGAAATGCTTTTCACGTCACCTTGGATCTTTAGCAATAAAATGGAATCCTCATGCCTTGTAAGGGCCTTTTCGGACTCGCCAATCTTCACGCCCCGCTTCATAAGTTATGCCTTGGCTATGAACTCTTATCATTACCGAGCAACTTTTAAACGATCTTGGGCTAGAAGCTAAGTAACTTTTCAAATCGTACGACCTTACTTATTGAAGATAAATTATTAGCAAGTGATGGGAGAATAGGCAGATAATCATACCAAGTGTGCTTGTGCAAGAATACCGACTTATAATTGACTCTATCATTTCTCGTTCTCCACAATTTAAAATCTCAAGTAATGAGACTCGTGGATGCTTAGCCTAATAAACCAATTAAGGTCTACATGGTTAAGGATACTTGCTAGAATAAACTTGGATAAGTCTATTCGGGTTGAATCTAAATAATCGCAATGGGCCTAATATGTCAAAGATTTCAAAACTAGCTACACCACTTTATTAATATTTTTGACTTTATTGCGGGATATATACATGTGAAAGCAACGATAAAAATTAAAAAATTACGACTAAATGGCCAAAGTTAATTAAAAATTTGAAAAATGCTGAAAAGATGATTTTCCGGTTAAATGAAGGCATTTTAATGGAAAAGTCCACTTAAAACTTCGATAGAAGTCCCCCTACACTTAATATAAACATTGTCCTCAATGTTTAAGCATATGGGAGTAAACTCCCCTACACTTAGGACATTGTGCACGTTGTTTAAATCTCGCTAAGGAAGAGACAACTAAAGAGATTCCTATTTTAATATTGAGAAATATAAAATAGTGAATCGAAAAGAGTTTAGGATAGAACCGGGAAGACGGGAACACGGAATCACGGTTCGTCAAAAGGCATCAAGAGTGTGTCTTTGAAGCTCTAATCCCTGCACATGATAAGAAAGAGAACAAGAAACACCACGGGGCTCCCCCTACACTTATGCTAAAAACAGATGAAGATAGATAATCGGGTTGCCTCCCGAAGAGCGCTTGTTTTTGTTAACCGAGTCACGAGCCTGACTCGTCCCCGAATTAAATGGTCCATGGGGAAGCCTCGAATGTAATACCTGGATCAAAGACCTTGTCCTCGTTCCCGGTTGACATTAATAAAGGAGAGGCAGGAGGATAAGTTTTGAAAGGTAGAAAAGTCCTTTCAACATACGAGAAGTATGTGAAGTCTTGATCCACGGGAGGTGGGGTGGGTAAAGGAGACATATTGTCATCCCCCAAAGACAATAGATGGTCACTATTCGGCAAAGCCGTAAAGGTATCAATCATAAAATGGTCATTGACACCTCCCGGGTCAAAGCACTCATCCTCATTTCCCGGTATGAAACGAGGAGAGTAAAAGCAATACATCACCCGCTTGGGTATGCACGCGGTAGGATGAGGTGGAAATATAATATGAGAAGTATGAGAAAAATTACCTTCCACCTGCGTCCCTTTTTTAGTTGAGTCAAGTCTTTCCACCTCTGCGATGGAAGGAGGCATGGCTAACAAAGTATGCTCATTAATAGCAAGAGAATCAGGGCTATTAATGTCCTCAATCCCTTCGTCAAAGAGGGGATTCACCTCACTAGATATGTAGGCGTCATCAAAATCAAATAAAGGGTTCGAATAAATCTGGAAAGTTTCATGTAGAACGTCTTCATCGGATAGTGACTCGTCATCACTAGAAGTAAAATCATCATCTTGATCAAAAAGAGGATTAGAGAAAGCCAAAGAATCATCTCCCAAAGTGTTGGTGGAAGGACCATCATCATTAAGAGTGACCTCATCCGTAAGCTCCTCAAAAGTTAGCACATCACAAACCTCATCAAAGAATTTATCAAGACCAAAATCACTAATCTCACTCGAAGTATCACAATCCTTAGAGGCGTTGGGGATATTAAGAGAGGGAAGTACAATTGCGCTAGGACATTAAGCAACTAGATCATTCCAAGAAATAGTATTCTCATCGTCATCATCATCATAATAGTATTGACGCACAAGAGGAGGGGTATAATCACTAAGATTAGATACTTGCTCTTGTTGCTGTCGCTTTTCCTCGTCCCTAACTTCTTTAAGCAGAACAACGGCTTCTTGAAGTGGCAAAACAATGGAGTGTGTTTCTTCATTCAAAGTAGTGAGTTGTTGGGTAATATGAATTCTCTGAGAGGATTGATGATTGAGGTTGGGATGTGGGGGCTCACAGTTATGAAAACCAGAATTATAGTACGGATGTGGCTCATAGTAAGTCATCGGTTGAGAAGAATTAGAACACGGATTTGGTTCATAATAATCCATCGGTGAAGAAAAATGAGGACACGGATTTGGTTCATAAAAATTCATTGGCTGACAATAAGAAGTATCGTGAGGACCCCCACAGTTGTTGCAAAACGGGTGAGGAGAAAGACTGGGTGCGTCTTGTGGATAGCTATTATCATTGTCATAATTATACCCCGGTTCTTGCCCGTGATCATACGGGTATCGAACCGGGCACAAAACATGCCAACGAGAATCGCTTCCACAATAGATGCACGGGGGAACAGGAGGTGGATTCAAAAAGGACGAATTAGTCGAGTTGCACAAGGGACAAAATCCGAATCTAAATTGTGTATTGTCGATATCGTTTCCGCACCGCTCACATGTACACCATTGACATGAGTCGTTCCAAGATAATTGTTTCCCACACCCGACGCAATGGACATAAGAATCCATAAAGAAAAATAGATAAGCAAGAAGAATATTTTTGGTGCAAAACTTTGAAAAAGAAATGCTTTTTATGATTTTTTTCAAATGTTTTTGGATTTTTGAAAATTTTGGACACGAAATCCCAAAAGCCAACGCGTCTCTCACAAAAAACCGTTAATCCTCACGAAAAGAGCCGGCAGCGGCGCCATTTTAATTTAGAGATTTTGCTAGTTGAAAACTTCGTTCTCGGTATCTCTTCGAATTGATTTCCGGTTAAATGTGCGACTCAGTTGTTCTTGGTGAAAAAGAAATAGAATGGTGTCGTTGTCTAAATCTAATTAAAAATAAAGACTTGAAACAAATAAAATAAATCGGTAAAAGAAACAACAATGAAAGATTAAAACTTGATGAAAAGTAAATGACAAGAAATTAAGGAAAACAAAGGTAAATAACACAAACTAAAACTTAAACTAAAAAGGGAAGACAAGTAAAAGTGAAAATAAGGAAAAAGGCAGGAAAAGTAAAGCTTAAAACTAAAAACTGGAAAACACTCATTCGGAATATCACCCTTATCCGGAATAACAAAGCTCATCCGGAATATGTCACTTATCCGAAATAAACTAGTTGATCCGGAATAAGGTTCTTGATCCGGAATGAAAAGAGAAAAGAGGTTGATCCGGAATATTGAGTTTGATCCGGAATAAAAAGAAAATAATGTTGATTCGGAATACGGGCCTTGATCCGGAATAACCAATATTCCGGATGAAAAACTTGATCCGGAATAACCAATATTCCGGATGAAAGACTTGATCCGGAATAATCAATATTCCGGATGAAAGACTTGATCCGGAATAATAAAGTATTCCGAATGAAGTGATTTATCCGAAATAACAAACATTCCGCATAAAGAACCTTGATTCGGAATAATAACCATTCCAAATGAACTCAATTGATCCGGAATCTGGGCAAGTATGAAGAATAGTAAAGAAGATGAAGAACAGTAGGATAAAAATAAGGATGAATCTAGATCAAAACTAACCAAATCAACCAAAAGATTAAACCAAAACAACCACGAATGATCTACTAACAATAACCAATCAATCCTAATCAATAACACCAACAATCATAACCAAAATAATCAAAACCCACTTAATCAAAACTATAAAACTCAAGAACATGAACACAAAGATTAAACACAAACAAGAAAGGTAGATAGGAGATTAACAAGAAAATATAAAGATTCAATAACATTAAAAATAAACTTACTTGAATTAAAGAGTGCAATACAAGAAATTAAAGTGCAAGAATTAAGGTGCAAGTAAATGAAAATGGTGGAAGAGTTGGTTTGTTAAGCCACCCAACAACTCCAAATGAAAATAAAATGAAACTACTTATAGTGGATTAGGGAGGTGCTTAGTGGAAGCTTCCTCCCTCTTTCTTCTTTCTCTAATATCCTTTATTCCTTAATCTTCTTAAGTCTTCGACTTTTGTCTCAGGATTAATAAACTCGTCTTGTAATTTCTTCAATAGACTAGACTTGAGTTCTTCGGCTTTTAGTACACGTCCGTCTTTTGACTTTTTCTTCGATAAATCTTCAGAATTGGTCTTGGACTTCTCTTCTTTTTGCACTTTTGATCTTTCGACTTCGTCTTTTGTCTTTTTCTTCGATAAAATCCCGTGAAAGCCGTGTTTTCTCCCCTTTTAACATTTTGATCCTAAAATCACAACAAAAACACAAACCACGCATAATTCCAAACAAATGACATTAAATACGTGTTTTGGTCTTGTTTTAGCAAGAAATAAGTGGTAAAAGGATGGGTGTTTTCACACCTATCAAAATTCATTATCAAGCCTTCCGAAATGTTAAGAAGAAATCCGAACATCTTTAGTTTCCACGATTTACAAAGCTTATCATAAATTACTCTATGAAACCTTATGAGGCTATTGATCGACGTGGTGGATTCTTTGTTAACTCAGAAGATGATGATTTCCTCGTGCTAGCCATGAGAACTGATGGACAAAAGAACACTTACTTAGGTATTCCAGCTCCACTTCCAGATACTATGCTGAACGACAAAATCAAGAAGAGTGCTACATATAGGATTCTTCTAAAGGAAATGGACGACCACATCCAAAAACTAGCTGTGAGAAAATCTAAGTCACCAAAACCCAAAGGAAAAAGGAAGGAAACTGATTCTTCAGAAGCTAATACTCCAAAACAAGACAAAGGCAAAAGAACAAAAACAGTGTCTTTAGTGGTGAAGAAAAAGGCCAAGGGAAAGAAAACACTTCTCTCTGATGAAGACTTGCTTGAACACGTGGGCGAATGATATGAGCTTAAATACTCATATCATTTGTATCTTAAAACATTGAAATAATGCTATTAATGTATCAAAAATGCCTTGTATATGCTTGTTTCTTGTTTGAATGTGTGTAGGTACCAAGTTCGTGAAAACCAGCAAATATCAACACGAGTTTGAAGAAAAAGATCAATGAAGCTAAAATCGAGCTCGACTTTAGAGGATTTCATCATTTATGTAAGTATATGGGCCAAGTGGGACCCACATTTGGGTAATTGGGCCCAAAGGCCCATTTGAGGAAATGGACTAATAAAATTCGGTTTACAAGTTTTAAATCCAAGCCCAAGTTGCAAGGCCCAAAATGGAAGTGTTTCACGAATAGAGTTCATTGGGCCAAAAGCCCAACACAATGAAATGGAACGAGCAAATGGGCTTTCTAGGGTATATTTTCGGATTGAATTTATATAAAACACATTACACACTCATCCTCACATTGAATAAATAAACAATCGTTTTCTCACCCACTTATTTTCACACGTCACACACCAAATAAATAAATAATCTCCTCACCCACTCATAACTTCACCACACGTTTTCTCCATTATTCCCCACACACATATTTTAATTGTCGATGTTTCCTATGTTACTTTCGTCCCTTTCTTCCCCAAAGAAAATAACCAGATACAACCACTGTTCATCTAACCCTAAGTCACAATAAACTTATTATTATTTGGGGCTTTTTAATTAAACAATTAATTCACTCAAAGGGGAATAAAACCCCCATGGTTTAAGGAAGAGACTGAATGGAACGAAGAGGCTACGTGGCAACGAATGATTGGGTTGACCAACTCATTTATCCAATCAACCAATCACAAGGCTTCAAAGAAGCACAACTAGCATACACGGATGCCACGTTGGCAATCCGTGTGCTAGTTGTGATATATCAACCATCCGATTCATAACAACCAGGAGAGAGATAGATCAAGGGCTGAAATTGAAGAAGAATATTCCAAAAGAGATTCGAATATCCTCCTCAGCAAGCCTCGGGGGTGGCTATAAAACCCCCAATTTACTTGTAAAAAATCATCCTTTACTTTTCTTTAAAGTTATTCTATAGAAATAGATTTAGGATTAATCTTGTATTTCTTTTATAAAGTTTTGTAATATTTCTTAAAATTAATGAAAGTATAATCGTTTTAATCTTCATTCGTGTCTCATTTAATTTCTTTTCCTGATTTAAATTGATATACGAATTAAACCTATTACTGTTTCAACAAAATAATGTTTGTGATATTGAATTTAAGCTAATCAATAGCTTAGTTTTAATATTAAAAGTAAAAGATTTGGATCCACACTTATCCCCACTAGATAAGTGAAAGAAATAGATGTTGCTGGTTCGAATCATAATGGAGTTATGATTTTTGTGATGGTGGTAACGGTGATGGTGGTTTCACTCTCGGTTCATTAGGTTGCTCAGCGCAAACCTACTGCTCAACGGATATCTCAAAAAGCTGCATTTTACTTTTAAATTTTTATGTTATTTATTTTATTAAAATTAGATGTTCAAATGGTTAAATGTTTAGGAATTAAATTTGTTATGAATCTGCTAGCTTTAAATGTTTCTGTTTACCTTGATTCAAAGTTGATTAGTAAAAGTGATATAGATTAGTATTCAATTTATAAGTAATGTTTTCTTTTACCTGTATGATTAATTTGATAAATGATCAGTTTTAAATATAAAGTTTATGCTAAATCTGTTAAGGTTACTTTGAATCTGATAGATTGTTTAGATTTGTTTGAATGAATTGTGTTAGAGTATGCTGATGAGATTTTGGTTTGCTGAAAGTGCTTATAAGTTAAGCTGTTTGAATGGGATCTGGTTGAAATTAAGTCTGCTAAAATGATCAATTCAATATGGTTTAAGCTGGATTCTTGCTGATTTAAACTGTTTTGATATTTGTAGTGCTAAGTTGTTATTCCTGTTAATGTGATTACTGATCTGTTATTGTGTTAGAACTCAGGACTGTAGGACTGCTTGATTTGTGATTGCCTTAACTGTTTAATTAGATTTGAGTTGAGTAAAATAAAAGCATGATGTGTAGTTGATTTCGTTTAGTTTATTTAGTTATCAGATTGTTATTCTGCTATTATCAGATTAGATTTTCGGTTATAAGTTTGCTGTAAGTTTCTTAGGATTGTATCTTCTAGTTTGGTAATTATTCTTGTCTACTGAATCGTTGAGTATTATTTGATTGTTCTGCTTAATTTCTACTTGGTTTAGTTTTCAGCTTATCAGATTCCATTAATCTGATAAGCCCAAAACGCTGTTACCTAGCAGCTTAAAGCTAATAAGCTTTCTAAAAGTCTCTCTTGAGACTCATTTTATTAATCTGTCAAAAAGGAATTAATCTCCAAAAATTTGTTACTAACGGGAATCGAACTCGAGACCCACTGCTTCACAGACATGCGTGATAGCCATCTAGGCTACATGCCTTTTTGATTTTACTTCCAGTAAGTTGACTAATATAGTATTTCTTCATCTGGCTGTCCTTTTATTAAAGTATATCTTTATTTTCTTTTGTTTAAACTAATAGAATTACACTTTTAAAATAAATCTTAGTTTAAATAAAATAAATAATAAATATAATATTATAAATAAAAAAATATATATATATTTTTAGTAAATTTAAATAGTTTAATTAGTTTAATTTTAATTAATTAGATTTTTATAACATTAGATTTAAAATAGTTTTTAATTAGATTTGTTTTAAAGTAATTTGTAATAAAGTAAAATTGTTTTAAAGAGTTTAATTAGATTTTTTAAAATAGATTAAAAGTTATTTTTATTAAATAGAATTATTTTTTTATATAGATAAATTTTTATATTTGTTTTAATTTTTAAGTAATTAATTGTTTTTAGATTTAAATAATAGCGAGTTTAACGATTCATGCACTTTAGGCTAATTTTAAATAGTTTAAAATTGGTAGACTTTAATTTGAGTTTAAAAACCGAAAACCAATTCACATCAATTGTCCAAATCAAAACAAAACGTCTCAAATTCATAAGATCTTCGTGTACAACGAACTTGAGTCACCAACGTGTTTAATTGAATTCGTCATTGGTAATATTAGTCTATTACTTTTTCCTAAAGGTAATTTTCTAATTTACCTTATAACGTAATATCAAATTATCACATATACTTATCTCCGCACATCAAAAAATTTGGCGCCGCTGCCGGGGATCTTGTGTACGATTCGCTTTTGTGGAGATTTGTTGATCGTTGATTTGAAGACCCTTTCCGTCCTCGGAAAGTTTTGTTATTTTTCTATTATATAGTATGTATCGGTTTTCTCGTTTTTTGTGAATAATATATAGTATTACGTAGAACTATAAATTTTACATACTTATCAAATAAGGCCATAGTTGGGATTTCATCACCTAGCTATTGTAGTCGAATCCAAAACAAAAATAAAAGGCAAAATAGATAAATACTAATAAGAAGTTTGAACTTGATTTATACAAACTATAAGGTGTGTATAAGGCGACGTGCTATAAAAGGCCGTCTAAGGAAAAAGGTTTTTAAGTGCTTTGTGCCACCTCGTTTCCCCGCTTGCTTGTGCGTATATTGAGAGGGACAACCTATTATTGGTTTGCCGACTCAAGTAGTAATAAATCTTATTTTTTTGTTTACTTATTGAACCTCGAGACGTTTAGGTTTTCACTTATCGTTTCAAAGTCGACCGAGGGTAATTTACTTCCATAGTAGTTATCCTTATTCCTTGTTTTTATCGATCATTATTGATTGAGAAATACCAAATAAAATACCAAAAATAATCTTCTTCTTGTCTAATTTATTTTCTTCAATCCTCTAAATTCTCGTCTTTGTAGTGTATGCAATTACGTTCTTCTCGTCTTGTGATTGATTTTAATAGGCTTGAAAATATTCCTCGTAGAAATAGAAATCGTCAACAACGAATAGTGGAAACCGAGCTTCCACCTATTGTTGTAGAGATGGCCGATAACCGAACAATGGAGGAATTGCTCCGTGCACCCACCGAAGGGTATGGGGAAGCAATCGTTGTGCCGGCTATTTTGGTGGATCATTTTGAGATTAAGACGGGTCTTTTATCACTCATTCGTGCCGACCAATTTCGTGGCAATGAGACCGATAGCCCGCATTCTCACATGCGGAATTTTAATCGAATTACCTCGACTCTCAAGTTTAGAGATGTGCCGAATGACGTGATTAAGCTCATGCTTTTTCCGTACTCGCTCGAGGGTAATGCTAAGCTTTGGTATGAGAAAGAACCACCGGGTTCGATCTTAACATGGGATGATTTAGTGTCTAAGTTTATGAATTATTTCTTTCCACCATCCAAAACAACACACTTTAAGAATGAGATCACTAGATTTGAACAAAAAGTGTATGAATCGTTTGGGGTTGCATGTGAGAGATTTAAAGATTTGTTGAGACAATGTCCACATCACGGTTTCTCGGAATTGCACCAAATTAATACTTTCTATAATGGGCTTAATATGATTGAACAAAAATCTTTAAATGCCGCCGCGGGTGGTAATCTTTTAAGAAAAGCTCCGAGAGACGCGTGGAGAATAATTGAGGATAAGTCTAGAGCACAATATTCACGAAACACACCGGTTGTTTACAATGTGAATCCCGAGATTGCTAGATTGGACTCTAAGATTGATAGTGGATTTGCGACTTTGTTGAGTGAGATTAGGAAGAATCCTCATGGATCGATTAATATGGTTGAGAATTTTTGTGTATCATGTGGTGGAGCACATCCTAATTATGCTTGTTTAAACACGGGGTTTGATCAAGCTAGTGCTTTTGCCGCGATGGGAACTTATGGCTCCAACGGTCAAGTTCCTCGTCAAAATCATGTTGCTCCACCGGTTCAAAATAGATACAACAATGGAAACAATGGGAATAATTTTAACCGTGGTAACCAAGGGAATTTCAATCAAGGAAATGGGTTTAATGTTAATCAAGATAATCAAGGTTTTCACAATAATCAAAATGAGTTGTCAAGCTATATTAAGTCGAATGAGGCAAATTTGAGGGCTTTTCAAAATAACATTCAAGGACAAATGGCAACTTTGAAAAATGAGTTTCAAAATACGATTAAAGGGCAAAATAATAAGATTGAGCTTAATCAACAAAGAATTGAACAAAGATTTGAGCAAATGTTTGAGCAAAGTCAAAATCGTTTGCAACAGAATTTAGAGCAAAGTCAAAATCGTATGCAACAAAGTATGGAACAAGGTCAAAATAAATTGCTTTCGATGTTTGAATCTTTTATGACCAAACCTTCCTCGTCTTCGGGTGGTTTACCTAGCAACACCATTCCAAACCTGAAGGGTGAGATGAAAGCCATAAACACACGTAGTGGGAAAGCTTTAGACGGACGTTTGCTTCCACGTGTGAGTACCTCTCCGGTGAGGGAAGTGGAGCAAGAACCCGAGGTGGTTAAAGAAAAGGAAATTCCTATTCCACCAAAGGTAGACCAATTGCCTATTCCGGAACCCGAGCTTCCGAAGACTAAACCCACACTACCCTACCCTTCGAGACTTACCAAAAAGAAGCTCCGCGAAAAGACCAATGCTCAAGTTTCTACGTTCCTTGACGTGTTTAAGAAAATGTATATTAATCTTAGTTTCGCGGATGCATTGCTTAGCATGCCTAAGTTTGCTTCGACAATTAAAAAGTTGATGAACGATAAGGAGAAATTAGTTGAAGTATCTACGTCCTTAAATGAAAGTTGTTCCACGGTTCTCTCTAAAAAGTTTCCCAAAAAGCTTGGAGACCCCGGTCAAATTTTGATACCATGTGATTTCCCTAATATGGAAGAATGCTTAGCATTAGCCGATCTAGGCGCAAGCATTAACTTGATGCCTCTTTCCGTGTGGAAAAGGTTATCACTTCCCGAGCTTACACCTACTAAGATGACTATCGAGCTAGCGGAACGATCGATCGCCTTTCCAAAAGGTATAGCCGAGGACGTATTAGTAAAACTAGGAAAGCTCATTTTTCCGACGGATTTTGTGATTTGAGATTATCCGGAAAATTCTCGTGTGCCTCTTATTTTGGGAAGACCGTTTTTAAATACGGCCGGTTCTTTAGTTGACATGCAAGAGGGGAAGTTGACTTTACGTTTTGATGATGAAAGTATCACTCTTAATGTTGGTAATATCCCGAAGCCCTCTTCCGAGGACGAGGAGGAATCAATCAATCAAATCGATGTGATTGATGTTGCTAGTGGAGAGGCTTCACAAGATATGCTTGGTTTTTCGGATACTTCTAAAAGTGGCAATCCCACTTCATCGAATCCTATTATCTCTTTGGCTAAACCTCCACTCACTCCATTTGAGGGAGGTGACTTCATACTTGAAGAGCTTGAGAATAATGGTTATTCAAAAATCGATAAGGAGATTGATGATTACCTTAGCACACCATTTGATCCTAGTGAGTTTGATTGTAAGAATTTTGATCCCAAGGGAGATATTGCGTTGATTGAAAAATTGTTGAATTTGGATCCTTTTGAATCACCACCTATGGAACTAAAAGTTGTGAATGAAAATCAGACTAAAGTGAAAACATCTATTGAGGAAGCGCCCGAATTAGAACTTAAGGAATTACCCACTCATTTGGAGTATGCTTTTCTTGAGGGATCGGATAAGTTACCGGTGATTATTGCTAAGGGATTAAAGGAAAATGAATAGGAAGAGCTTATTAAAGTGCTTAAGAAGCATAAACGGGCCATTGCATGGAAAATCTCCGACATTAAGGGTATAGATCCAAAATTTTGTACTCATAAAATTCTAATGGAGGATGATTATAAACCCGCTATCCAAAATCAAAGAAGGGTCAATCCAAAGATTCATGAGGTGATCAAAAAGGAAGTCACCAAACTTCTAGACGCCGGAATGATCTACCCTATCTCGGATAGTCCATGGGTTAGCCCCGTGCATTGTGTTCCAAAGAAAGGAGGAATGACGGTTGTTACCAATGAGGATAATGAATTGATTCCTACTAGACTTGTGACCGGTTGCCGTGTTTGTATTGACTATAGGAAACTTAATGATACCACTAGGAAGGATCATTTTCCATTACCTTTTATGGATCAAATGTTAGAGAGACTAGCGGGGAGTGAATTCTATTGCTTTTTGGATGGATTTTCCGGCTATTTCCAAATCCCCATTGAACCTTGTGATCAAGAAAAGACCACATTCACTTTTCCTTATGGAACATTTGCTTATCGTCGCATGCCTTTTGGACTATGCAATGCTTCGGGGACGTTCCAAAGGTGTATGATGGCCATTTTTCATGATATGATCGAGAAAACCATGGAAGTTTTCATGGATGACTTTTCGTTTTTCGGGGATTCTTTCACTTCATGTCTCTCTAACCTTGAAAGAATGTTGCAACGTTGTGAGGAAACGAATCTTGTGCTTAATTATGAAAAATGTCACTTCATGTGCAAAGAGGGATTTGTGTTAGGACATAAGATCTCTAAGGCCGGTATTGAGGTTGATAGGGCTAAAATCGACGTGATTGCCAAATTGCCTCCACCCACAACCGTTAAGGGAGTAAGGAGTTTTCTCGGCCATGCCGGCTTCTATCGACGTTTTATACAAGACTTCTCTAAGATAGCTCGTCCTATGACCCATCTTTTGGAAAAAGAGACTCCTTTCATCTTTTCGGATGAGTGTATTCAAGCCTTTGAGATGCTTAAAAAGAAGTTAACCTAATCTCCAATCTTGGTTGCCCCGGATTGGGATCTACCTTTTGAAATTATGTGTGATGCTAGTGATTACGCGGTAGGTGCGGTTTTGGGGCAACGTAAGTCAAAACACTTCTTGCCTATACACTATGAAAGTAAGACTATGACGGATGCTCAAACAAAGTACACTACAACGGAAAAGGAGTTTCTTGTCGTTGTGTATGCTTTTAAAAAGTTTAGACCATATCTCGTCTTGTCTCAAACCATATTGTATACGGACCATTCGGCTATCAAATATCTTCTTAATAAACAAGATGATAAGCCGAGGTTTCTCTGGTGGATTCTCCTCCTTCAAGAATTTAATGTCAAAATTCTAGACAAAAAAGGAGCCGAGAATCTCGCGACCGATCATTTATCTCGACTTGAGAATCCTCACCAAAGCGATAGAGATAACAAGGAAATCAATGAAACATTTCCTCTCGAGACGCTTGGTATGATTGCTTTTCGTGGTGATGATAGTACCCCATGGTTTGCGGACATCGGAAATTACCATGCGAGGAAGTTTGTGATCAAGGGTATGTCGTCCCAACAAAAACGAAAGTTTTTCAAGGATATATCCTATTACTTTTGGAACGACCGCTATTTGTTTCGTGTGTGCGCGGATCAAGTGATTCGTAGGTGCGTGTTTGGCAAAGAAGCTCAAGAGATCCTTAAATCTTGTCATGAAGGACCCACCGGGGGACATCATGGTGCCAACGCCACCGCGAAGAAAGTCTTTGATGTCGGCTTCTTTTGGCCTTCTATATATCGTGATGCCCAAGACTTGATCAAGACTTGTGATGCTTGTCAACGTCAAGGAAAGAACTCACAAAGGGATGAAATGCCTCAAAACATTATCCAAGTTTGTGAAATCTTTGACATGTGGGGGATCGATTTTATGGGGCCGTTCCCATCTTCGAAAGGAAATAAATACATTCTCGTAGCCGTGGACTATTTGTCTAAATGGGTCGAAGCTAAGGCTCTACCCACGAATGATGCTCGAGTTGTGGTAACCTTTTTGAAACAACTCTTTGCTAGGTTTGGAACTCCGCGGGCTATTATAAGTGATCGTGGGACCCATTTTTGTAATGAACAATTTGAAAGAGTTCTAAAGAAATATGGTGTCACTCATTGATAAGATGGCATTTATACATGATCTCATCGTTCTTTTCGGGCTTTTAATGCATAAAAATGTCATAAAATACCATATATATGCTTGTGTATTTTAGGTATGGATATCGTGAAAAAAGACAAAAGATCACAAGATACAAGGAAAAACGGACACGAGAAACGAAGCCGTACAAAGAACCGGGCCCTAGATCATGGAATATTCAACATTTATCCTTGAACACTTAAAGATGTGCAAGTTTGATCCTCAATGAATGAAGAAATGACACTTAAAACCCTTGTATATTGATAATTACAAGTTTGGTCCCTTAAGTTGTCAAAATTAAACAAATGGTCCTTCAGCTTTGAAGAAATGGCAAGATTAGTCCCTCAACAATTTCAAATTGCCCATAATGGTCCCTCATAATGCCAAAGATACATTGAAGACCTTTCAAGATCAACATTGTCCAAAATCAGCCCTTGAAATATCTCAAAATGGCAAAAACAACCCTTGTAAATCTTTTTCCAAAAGTTTGTACCAAAAATGCCAGGTTGGGAAAGTTAAAAACAAAGGAAACACGTTTTATTTGCAAAATAAACTTGTTATACAACTTTTCCCAAAACACAAGGACCAAAACTGCCAAATCCCAAAGTTTGAATTCCTAAACATGCGGGAAACAATTACTGTTTGGATTTTTACCAGCCAAGAACACCTTTTACCCAGGTTTAAAAAAAGAGGAAAACAAAGGGGAAATCAAAATTGGTTATACCCACGTGTGATTCACATCACCTCAATCACATCCCACACCAAAAACCTTAAATCCCACTACCAGAATGATTCCCCCATCCCCACTCACAATACGACACCTGGCATTTGATCATGACTTGGCAAAATCAATGGCTACAAATCATTACTTGGTCACAAAGCACTCAACAAACGTCCAGGATTCTCCCAAAACAGCTGGCAACACACCTAGAAGTTTCTGCAAGGATAGAATAGGAATTTCAGTTGCTAGGGTTTGTGAATAGTGTTTAGCCAGGCATTTGCCTATAAAAGGAGACCTCAACATGTGAGAGTCCCTTTGTTCCAGATTTTAGCTTTTAAATCTTTGTAATTCCTTTTAATGAAATAAAGTCTGAATTTCTGAAAATCTTTGAATTCTTGTCTGTTATTTATAAAAGTTGGTGTTTGATAAGCTAAAATCTTAGTTCCATAATCTTGTTTGAAGGTTTTTGAGGCAAGGTTTTAAGTGATAAAGCTTGTGCTTCAAAAATCAGAAAGTTATTGGTTATTTGATATCACTTGTTGGTTTGTTCATCTTAGCAGCATTGGAAGCTGGTACTTGTTCTGCTAGTACCTCAGCTCAAACAATCCAAGGCCTGGATGTAGGTCTTGGAGGTTTGCACCTTCTTCCCTTTTCATTTCCTCTTTAAGTTTCTGATTATTTGTGATTTTCGTAGATTTGTTCTTGAATCTGTGATATTGTGGTTGATTATTGTTAATCTGGCTTGGTGTGATGTTTATGAGGTGTTGTTAGTCTGATTTGTGGGTGAAATCTGCATGATCCTTTGAGAATTTGTGAAAATAAGTTTTTAAGGGTGTTTGGGTTAACTGTTTAAGAAGGATTTGTGGTTTGTTAAGTGTTGGATTTGTGTTATTACCTGTTGGTATATGCTTTGCTGGTGTACTTGGTCATTTATTTGCAGGTTTTAAGGTTTGAAACACATAGATTCATAAATAGGGTATAAAATCTTGGATACTTGGTAAAATTGGCAAGGATTTTGAGTACACCTAGATCTAAGCTTAGGCTAGGGCTAACAAGTACTAAACCTTAGTTAATCACACAAGGGGAAGAGATTTGACTGCTTGAAATTGGATCTAGTGTCAAATAGATCAGCAAACTTGTTTCTGCATATGCACTTTGTTCATCAGTAACTTTGTATGCTTTGATCTTGTTGTTTACTTTGATTCAGTGATTGTTATAAGTTGCTTTGTGCTTATTCAGAGTTTATATAGCTTGTGTATGCATCCTGTTAAGTTTGGTTGGCTTATTTAGTCTAAAACTTCTTATTAAGGGCATAACTGCTTATTTTCATGTCTATGTGGTATCTGGTGACTGTTTGATCATTTGTGGCTTATTGTGTGCACCAAATTGTGATTTTCTTGTTGCTATTGACTCCTTGTGATTCACTGATCACAAGGGTGCCCTTGTTTCCAATTGAATCCAACCAGAACTCTTTAAAAAGCTCAGTCAAATAGTCAAAGCAATGGGAGCTCCTTTCCCCTGCTGGTTACCACTACTAGTGTAATTTTGGTGTCAGCTTATCAATAAGCTATAATAGCTTATTTTAACCTGCAACAACTTGGATTTTGTAATAGGTGCTCATTATTTGACCCATTTGTTCATACTGGAGCATTTGGTGGGTTGACTTTAGGGTTTGACTAGAAAACCAACTTCATTGACTTTTTCATAAGTTCATAAGTGCTTATTCTAGCTTATTGGTTGTGCTTATTGGAATTTTGTTGATTGATTTGGCTTATTGAGTCCATTTGTGATCTTTTGCAAGTTGAATCAAGTCCTGAGGTGCCTTATTTCTCAAAAACGACTATTTTGTCTTTTAGTGAAATAATACTTTGCTTATTTCTGGCTTATTGAGTGTGCTTTTTCAAAATTTCATTTTACAGATCTCATAAGCATCCCAAAAGAAGGTTGTGTGTCAAATTAGAGCTTATGGCATTGGCTTATTGCTTAATGGGCTGAAAAGCCCAATAAGAATAAGTTGTGTGCTTAATAAGCTGTGATAAGCTCATATTCAGCTTTTGGGTCTTTAGAGTTTTGTGCTTAGAATCAAATTTTGAGTCAGATAGGGCTTTTCCAAGTCAATTGGGCCAGGTTTGACTTTTTGGGCCCAAAAGCCCATTAAGGTTGACTGTTTTTGGTTTTGGCCCATTTGAGGGCCCAATAGGGGTATTCTGGTCATTTCACTTTGAGTTTCTGATTATTTAGGTTAAATTAAACTAGTTTGCAAGTTTTTAGAATTTTTTATAAATTTTGGATTTTTAATATTATTTTATTATTATTTTTCAAATTTCACATTTTCCAACTTTTTACATTTTTCTTAGCTTTAATACATTAAAATAGGAATTTAGCAACTTTTAGAATAATTTTATCACTTTTATATTAATTTTTAAAATTATTTTAAGTTTTAATAGTTTTTAAATCATTTTTATTAGTTTAAAAATTTCTAAAAATATTTTTTAATCTTTTTAGGTCATTTTAGAGGTTTACCAATTAAAAATTCTTTATTTGGGCTTTATGATAATTTATTTGATTTTTAGGGCTTTAATTAGCATTTAAAAATTGAATATTTAATTATTTAAAAGGTTTGAAAAAGTTTTGATCATTGTTAAACTCTTAGTTTATTTATTTTGATTTTTGGTGAATTTTTGGTAATTTTTAGAATTAATTTTTATTTTTGTAGTTTTTACGGTTTTACGTTTTGTTGTCGTAGTATAATTTTCACGTCTTCGTCATCTTCTTTTCTCATCCCCTTCTAAACCAATCATTAATCACAAACATTTAACAAGTTTTTCACACACATATACCTCCTTGGGAAACGAACTTTCTTCATTTGGGTCATTAACACTTGGTTTTTCCTAAAATCATTTGTTTAATACTTACCGCTTTTACGCACCTTTTCCTAAAGGTCGTATTTTACCACAATCATTTTGGCGCCGCTGCCGGGGAGGTGTGTCGTGATTAATTTGCATTGTTGTTTTTAATATTAACCATAAATAGTATTTGTATTAGTAGAACTCTACTAATACGTATTATCGGTTTTCTTGGTTTTTCTTGTAAAAATATTATTACTATATTGTATTAAGTATCACAACAAATAAACGATATCTCCGAAAGTGTGAAAACACAACCTTAATTGGGATTTGATCTCCTAATTATTGTATTCGAATCTCAAACAAAAGAAAAAGGCAAAAATAGATAAATACTTTCGTGAAGCTCGATTTTGAAAAATACGAACTATAAGGTGGGTATAAGGCGGGTATTATAAAATATACCCTAAGGAAAAAGGCTCTTAAGTGCTTCGCGCCGCCTCGTTTCCCCGCTTGCTTGTGAGTATTTTGAGATTGAAGGCTAATCGAGGGTTTTGCCGCCCAAAGTATTATTACGTATAATATATTTGCTTGGTTTCTTTGTGATTAAACCCTCTTGAACAATTTGGTTTTCACCAAAGTTCTAAAGTCATTCGAAGGCGTTCACTCCATGTGATCGTTTTCATTCCTTTGAGGCTTCTTTAATCAAGAGTTTGATTCGAGGAGAGATTTTGTAGATTGTTGTCTACGAAGATACACCAAAATCCAAAAAAATTAAATACAATCAAAAACACAAAAAAAAATTGAAATTCACAAAACACCCAAAAAGAATCTTCTTTGCTCACCTCCCATTCTTCGTGAAGTTTATGATCACTCGTAATCAAGCAAAACGAGCTCGTAAACGTCTTCAAAAGCAAGCCAATCAAGAGACGTTGATTGAAGAACAACCTCCAATTGTTGAACCTATTGTAGAACAAGAAGTCGTCATGGCTAATCGTACTATGATGGAGTTGCTTCAAGCACCCACTGAGGGTTTTGGAGAGGCCATTGTGATTCCCGCCATCCTTGTGGAGAATTTCGAGATTAAGACGGGTTTAATGTCGATGTTGCAAGCAAATAAGTTTAGAGGTCATGAGAAAGACAACCCGCACTATCACATTAGGAATTTTAACCGTCTCACCGCTACTAGCAAGTTTAAGGATGTTCCACATGACGCCATTAAGATGATGTTGTTTCCATACTCTTTAGATGGACCCGCAAAAATTTGGCTTGAGAAAGAACCGCCAAATTCGATTTTGACATGGGCCGATCTCGTTTCTAAGTTTGTGAACAAGTTTTTTCCACCATCTAAAACAACACATTTGAAAAATGAGATTTCACGATTTGTGCAAAGAAATAATGAATGTTTTTCAATGGCATGGGAACGCTTTAAAGAAATGTTACATGAATGTCCACACCATGATTTTTCGGAATTGCATCAAATTGATACTTTTTATAATGGGCTTAATGATCATGAACGAGATTATTTGAATGTCGCCGCGGGTGGTAATTTTTTGTGTAAGACGACAAATGAGGCTTTGAAAATCATCGAGAATAGATCTAAGGTTTATAGCCCTCGTAACACACCGAGTGTTGCCAATTTGGGTTCGTCATCGTCATCATCATCTCGTAGCATTAATGCCTTACATGATGAAGCTAATGAGGAAAATCGGTTTTTTGATAGATTTGCTAATCTTATATCCCATTGGAAAGCTCAAGAAGCTTCAAATTCCGCTTCGGTTAAAGCGGTTGCTAAGAGTTGTTTGTCTTGTGGTGGAGCTCATGATCTTTCCGAGTGCATTACCGCGGATGGTAACACTTCGAGTGCTTATGTAGCAACGGGAACTTACAACCAAAACGGTCAAGGTTCCCGCGCAAATCAAGCTCCACCAACTCAAAATGCTAATAATTATCGAAACAACAACCAAGGTGGTAATTACCAAGGCAATTCACGTAACTACAACAAGGGGAATTATCAAAATGGGAATGGACAAGTCACTAATCAAAACCAAAACTGTGATTCTCAAAACACTACACAAGGTTTTCAAAATGCTCACACTAAAAATCTTCAAGGAGAATTTTTTGATTATGCTAAAGCAAATGATGCTAAATTTGATAACATGCAACGTGAGATGATTAGCTTAAGATCCGAGTTGAAAAATGAGCTAAAAAATGAACTTGCTAATGAACTTAAAACTCATGCAAATAAAATGGAAGGAAATGTCCAACGTCTTCAACAAAATCAACAAAAGATGGAATTAGGACAACATGAGATTAAGCAAGAGTTATTAAAAGCGGATGCTAGGCAATCAAAATTTAAGGACCGAATGGCTAAGATGTTTGAAGCAATCATGTGTAAACCCTCTTCCTCGGGTGGTCTTCCTAGTGATACCATTGCAAACCCGAAGGGAGAAATGAAGGTTATTACTACACGAAGTGGTAAAACTTTCAAGGAACCAATCTCTCGTCCAAGTACTTCTACAGAGAAGGAAATCGAGAAAGAACCCGAGGTGATGGTCGAAAAGGAGCACATTATAATCCCACGAAGTACCGCTCATACCACACCTATGGTTGAACCAATACCAATGGTGGAACCTGAGTTTCCAAGGCTGTTGCCTAATGACCAACCCACACCAACTTTACCCTACCCCTCGAGACGAAACAAAGAGAAGTTGCAAGAACGTAACAAACAACAAATCGATCTTTTTATAAAGATGTTTCAACAAGTGCATTTTGATGTGAGTTTAGCCGACGCGTTGTTGTATATGCCTCGTTTCGCTTCCACTTTTAAAAGTATGATGAGCGATAAGGAAAAGCTTTCAAAGCTTGCTAATTGTTCTTTGGTTTATCTTAACCGCATACCGGAAAAAATTGGTGATCCCGGAAAGTTTCTCATTCCTTGTGACATACAAGATATGAAAGAATGCCTCGCCTTGGCCGATCTTGGTGCGAGCATTAATTTGATGCCATTTTCCATTTGGAAATCGCTTTCGCTTCCGGCTCTTATTCCTTCGAACATGTCTATCGAGATGGCCGATCATTCTACGATTTTAGCATGTGGAGTAGCCGAAGATGTTTTCGTGAAAGTGGGGAAGTTCTACTATCCCGTTGATTTTATAGTAATTGACATCCCCGCGGATCCTCAAGTTCCTCTAATTTTAGGTCGTTCATTTTTAGACACTTCAAGATCGCTTATCGATGTTCATGCAAGAACTATCACTTTGAGATTCAACGAAGAGGAACTTGTTATAAACTCTACTTAAAACTCGAAACCTTCTCATGTTTATGCAATCGCTACCATCAATCACATTGACATCGTTGATGTGGTTTGCGATGAGTTTTCACAATAAGTGTTAGGTTTTTCCGATAGCTCGTCAAGTGGCAATCCCACTATTTTGGATCCGATTCTCGCTAATTCCACACCAAATCTCACTCCATTCAAAGGAGGCGTTCTCACTTCAAATGAAATCGACAATAAAGATGAGGTGTTAATTAGTGATGATACTTCTATTCCACCATTTCTTCCGCCGATGGAAGTTATGAGTGTTGAACCAAAATCTTCAATCGAGGAACCACCTATCCTTGAATTGAAAGATCTTCCTTCTCACCTTGAATACGCATTCTTGGAAGGTGATGACAAGTTGCCGGTTATTATTGCAAAAGGTCTTGCCAATGATGAAAAAACCGAGCTCTTGAAAGTTCTTAAGGCTCACAAAGGGGAAATTGCGTGGAAAATATCCGACATTAAGGGTATTGACCCAAAATTTTGTACTCACAAGATTTTAATGGAGGAGGACTACAAACCCGCAATTCAAAGTCAAAGAAGGGTGAATCCCAAAATTCACGATGTCATTAAAAAGGAGGTCCTTAAACTCCTTGACGCGGGAATGATTTATCCTATATCTGATAGCCCATGGGTGAGCCCAATCCATTGTGTCCCTAAAAAGGGAGGAATGACCGTTGTGCCTAATGAAAACAACGAGTTAATTCCCACTCGTGTTGTGACCGGTTGGAGGGTGTTTATTAACTACCGAAAGTTAAATGTCGCCACTCGTAAAGACCACTTTCCTTTGCCCTTCATGGATCAAATGTTGGAGCGACTCGCGGGAAATGAATTCTATTGCTTTTTAGATGGTTTTTCCGGTTACTTTCAAATCCCTATCGACCCTCATGATCAAGAGAAGACTACTTTTACGTGTCCTTATGGAACATTCGCTTATCGTAGGATGCCTTTCGGACTTTGTAATGCACCGGGTAGGTTTCAACGGTGTATGATGGCGATTTTTCACGATATGATCGAGAAGTCGATGGAAGTGTTTATGGATGACTTCTCGGTGTTTGGCAATTCGTTCACGTCGTGTTTATCTAATCTCGAGCAAATGTTAAAACGTTGTGAAGAAACCAACCTTGTGCTTAATTGGGAAAAATGTCATTTTATGTGTAAACAAGGAATCGTCTTAGGACATAAGGTGTCGAAAGCGGGGATTGAGGTCGATAAAGCTAAGGTAGACGTCATCGCCTAGTTACCTCATCCCAAAACCGTTAAGGGAGTTAGGAGTTTCCTAGGCCACGCGGGCTTTCATCGTCGTTTCATCAAGGACTTTTCGAAAATCTCTCGACCTATGACACACCTTCTCGAGAAGGATGCTCCTTTTAATTTCAATGAGGATTGTGTTAGAGCTTTCGAAACTCTCAAAAGGAAACTTACCGAAGCTCCTATTCTTGTTGCTCCTAATTGGGAATTGCCCTTTGAAATCATGTGCGATGCAAGTGATTATGCTATAGGGGCCGTCTTAGGGCAACGTTATGACAAGCATTTCCATCCTATCCACTATGCTAGTAAGACGATGACCGAGGATCAATTAAAGTACACCACAACGGAAAAGGAATTCCTTGCCGTGGTCTATGCTTTTGAGAAATTCCGACCTTATCTCGTCTTGACTAAAAGCATCGTGTATACCGACCATTCGGCTATCAAGTATCTCTTATCTAAGCAAGATGCTAAGCCGAGATTGCTTCGTTGGATGCTCCTCCTCCAAGAATTTGATGTCACCGTGCTTGACAAAAAAGGAGCCGAGAATCTAGCGGTCGATCATCTCTCTCGTCTAGAAGATCCTCACAAAGATGTTTTCGAGAACAAGGAAATCACCGAAACATTTCCTCTTGAGACTCTCGGTGTAGTGAATTCTAAAGACACCACCCCATGGTTTGCCGACATTGCAAATTACCATGCGGGCAATTTCATAATCAAGGGTATGACGACACAAAAAAACGAAAATTCTTTCGTGACGTCAAGTTCTATTTTTGGGACGACCCTTATCTCTTTCGGGTTTGTGCGGATCAACTCGTTCGACGTTGTGTTTTTGGTGCCGAAGCTTCTAATATCCTTAGAGCTTGTCACGAGGGACCCACGGGTGGTCACCACGATGCTAATCTCACGGCTAAGAAAGTGTTCGATGCCGGTTTCTTTTGGCCTTCTATCTATCGTGATGCACACGCACTTGTGAAGTCGTGTGATTCGTGCCAACGTCAACGAAAATCGTCTCAACGTGATGAAATGCCGCAAAACATAATTCAAGTGTGTGAGATATTCGACATATGAGGAATAGACTTTATGGGGCCATTCCCATCGTCTCATGGCAACAAATATATCCTCGTCGCGGTGGACTACCTTTCTAAGTGGGTGGAAGTTAAGGCTTTGCCTACTAATGATGCTCGTGTGGTAGTGAAGTTTTTGAAGCAACTATTCTCTCGGTTCGGAACCCCTCGTGCTATTATAAGCGATCGTGGAACCCATTTTTGTAATGACCAATTCGAAAAGGTTCTAAAGAAATATGGAGTTACTCATCGTCTTTCTACGGCTTATCACCCGCAAACGAGTGGGCAAGTCGAGGTTTCGAACCGAGCTTTGAAGAGGATTTTAGAAAGGTCAATTGGAGAAAACCGTGCTTCATGGTCCGACAAACTTGATGACGCTTTATGGGCCTTTAGGACCGATTATAAGACACCCATCGGTTGCACTCCTTATAAGTTAGTTTATGGGAAGAATTGTCATTTGCCCATTGAGTTGGAGCACAAGGCATATTGGGCCCTTAAGAATGCAAACTTTGACTTGAAGACCGCGGGAGATCACCGGAAAATACGATTGAACGAATTGGATGAATTAAGAGATAATGCTTATGAAAATTCATTAATTTTTAAAGAAAAGACTAAAAAGTTTCATGATTCAAAGATTAAAAACCGGGTTTTTAACGTTGGTGATCAAGTGTTACTTTTTAACTCTCGACTTAAGATATTTTCCGGGAAATTGAAATCTCGTTGGTCGGGTCCGTTCACCATTACACAAGTGTTTCCTTATGGGACCATCGAGCTAGCTCAAGATGATGGTCCTAATTTCAAGGTGAATGGACATAGGCTTAAGCACTACTTTGGTGGGGAAATTCCTTCAATGGTTGCCCTCGACCAAGTCACCTTCCCCAATGATAATTAACATTGAGGGGATCGAGTCGAGCTCATGACTCGGTAATAAAAAACGAGGTGCTTTGTGGGGGAGATCCCATGCTTATCCTTTATGCTTACTATTCACTAATAAGGGGACTTGTACCCTTTCAACTCGTTGTCTCGTGGTTGTTTGTGATTGTGTTATCTAGATCATCATCATCATCTACGATTGAAGACTCTCGTGTTCGTTTACGTGAGCCTCCATCGTTTGCTTGAAGAAGTTTTTCACGAATCCATGACATATCCTTTATTGTTCTAACAATTATCTTTTAGCATACTTAATAAACGGCTTTAGATATATTGTTGATCACCCTTTCCATGCTAGATCATAAGCATTCGACTCTTCGTCTCTAGTATGGGGGTGCTCCACCTTTAGACTCGAAACATTAAGGACAATGTTTACTTTTAGTATGGGGGTTGAATAGATACTTGCTTTGCTACGCCCTCACGCTTTCCAACTTTCAATGTTTTGTTGCTAATAAGGCTAAAAATGGCCAAATTTTAAAATTTTTTCATAAGTGTTTTTAAGACAGGAATGTATATTTTCTGATGGGTAGAATAAGAGTTAATTTTTGACTTGATGGGAATTTGGAGCCATTTACATTCCTTAACCCGCTCAATTCAAGTTTTGCTAGACTTTTATATAGGGAGCTTTAAAACGCGAAAGTCTTAAGTCATTCGGGTTAAGAACAAGAACTTTTCGCAAGTTCCTATAATTGATCCTAGAAAGTCACTTATCAAGGGAACTATAAAATGCATTCTCTAAACATGAAAAAGTCCAAGAAAGTGCAAAATCCTATAGGTGGCTTGAAAACCCAAAACTTTGATTTGATATAGTCTTAATGAAAGCTAATCCAAATTTGGTTTAATTTTGACTTGCATGGCTAAGTATTCACGAGTCTCTTTAATTAGAGGTCTTTATATAGTGAAGAACGAGAAGTGATAGAGTTAGACAAGTGATCATGCTAAAGTAGAACATGAAAATGTTCTTTCAAAAACTCATATGTCTTTAATTGTGGCTTTTTCTTCCCATAAGATCAATGCATTAGGAATAAATCATAATTGCAATAAGTAAGGTCGTACGATTTGAAAGGTTACTTAGCCTCTAGCGCAAGATCGTTTAAAAGTTGCTTGGGGTTGAATAGAGTTCATAGCCAAGGCATAACTTATTGAAGCGGGACGCGAAGATTGGCAATCATCCAAAAAGTCCCCAACAAGGCATGAGGAGCTCTATTTTTTGCTAAAGATCCAAAGATGATGTGAAGTATCATTATTCCTAAATCAATATGAAGGATCGAGACACACGACGAAAAGCAATTACTCCCCTAAAGATCATGGAGAAAGTCTATCCAAAAAGACCCTTACAAGGTATGAGGATAAATATATCCAAGTCCGAAAAGGAGGCGGATCGTTGTATATCAAAATCCAAAGTAAAGATTGAAGAAAAATGATGAAGTCGTGGTCCAAATATGAAGAATCTCTCAAAAACTTCAAGTGAAGAAATTCCAAATATATGAAGAGAAGACCATAATTTCAAGAACGTCTTCCCAAGATTTGAAGTATGAATTACATGCCAAATATCGGTCCGAGAAAGGTCTCAAATCGTGAAACGAGTTATGCCAAGATATGAACTTAAGGAGATACACGAGAAGCCGTTTTAAAAGATTTTTTCCTTCGGCTAACTATTGATCAAATCGTGCAACTTTGCTTTCGGACTAATAACTACTCAAATAAGTCAATATGAACCATGACAAATAGATAAAAAATGCTAGTAACCCATTTCTTATAATAACTAGGATTGCGGGGAGGAAAAAGTATTATACAATTTGGACGTATGAGTAGTGTTAGCATTGTGACTTGTACCAACAATGATCTTGTTTTTGCACTTAGCATGGAATGTATGACAATCAAGGATGACGAAGTTTACTCTAAGGGACATTGGCTTGTTTCTATTCTTTGACCTTAAAAGTCACTTTTCGTGATGAAAATCATACATTATGTCTTTACACATCTTCGTAGTATGTTGCAAGTCTTTTACTTTTCAATAAAGGTTAATAAAATTGAACTTTGGTGATGCTTAGATACTTTATTCTAGCATTGCGTGAGGACACGGCAATGGCTTAGTATGGGGGAGTGATGAGATGGCATTTATACATGATCTCATCGTTCTTTTTGGGCTTTTAATGCATAAAAATGTCATAAAATACCATATATGCTTGTGTTTGTTTACTTGTGTATTTTAGGTATGGATATCGTGAAAAAGACAAAAGATCACAAGATACAAGGAAAAACGGACACGAGAAACGAAGCCGTACAAAGAACCAGACCCTAGATCATGGAATATTCAACATATATCCTTGAAGACTTAAAGATGTGCAAGTTTGATCCTTAATGAATGAAGAAATGACACTTAAAACCCTTGTATATTGATAATTACAAGTTAAGTTGTCAAAATTACACAAATGGTCCTTCAACTTTGAAGAAATGGCAAGATTAGTCCCTCAACAATTTCAAATTGCCCATAATGGTCCCTCATAATGCCAAAGATACATTGAAGACCTTTGAAGATCAACATTGTCCAAAATCAGCCCTTGAAATATCTCAAAATGGCAAAAACAACCCTTGTAAACCTTTTTCCAAAAGTTTGTACCAAAACTGCCAAGTTGGGAAAGTTAAAAACAAAGGAAAAACGTTTTATTTGCAAAATAAACTTGCTATACAACTTTTCCCAAAACACAAGGACCAAAACTGCCAAATCCCAAAGTTTGAATTCCTAAACATGCGGGAAACAATTACTGTTTGGATTTTTACCAGCCAAGAACACCTTTTACCCAGGTTTAAAAAAAAAGAGGAAAACAAAGGGGAAATCAAAATTGGTTATACCCACGTGTGATTCACATCACCTCAATCACATCCCACACCAAAAACCTTAAATCCCACTACCAGAATGATACCCCCATCCCCACTCACAATACGACACCTGGCATTTGATCATGACTTGGCAAAATAAATGGCTACAAATCATTACTTGGTCACAAAGCACTCAACAAACGTCCAGGATTCTCCCAAAACAGCTGGCAACACACCTAGAAGGTTCTACAAGGATAGAATAGGAATTTCAGTTGCTAGGGTTTGTGAATAGTGTTTAGCCAGGCATTTGCCTATAAAAGGAGACCTCAACATGTGAGAGTCCCTTTGTTCCATATTTTAGCTTTTAAATCTTTGTAATTCCTTTTTATGAAATAAAGTTTGAATTTCTGAAAATCTTTAAATTCTTGTCTGTTATTTATAAAAGTTGGTGTTTGATAAGCTAAAATCTGAGTTCCATAATCTTGTTTGAAGGTTTTTGAGGCAAGGTTTTCAGTGATAAAGCTTGTGCTTCAAAAATCAGAAAGTTATTGGTTATTTGATCTCACTTGTTGGTTTGTTCATCTTAGCACCATTGGAAGCTGGTACTTGTTCTGCTAGTACCTCAGCTCAAACAATCCAAGGCCTGGATGTAGGTCTTGGAGGTTTGCACCTTCTTCCCTTTTCATTTCCTCTTTAAGTTTCTGATTATTTGTGATTTTTGTTGATTTGTTCTTGTATCTGTGATATTGTGGTTGATTATTGTTAATCTGGCTTGGTGTGATTTTTATGAGGTGTTGTTAGTCTGATTTGTGGGTGAAATCTGCATGATCCTTTGAGAATTTGTGAAAATGAGTTTTTAAGGGGTGTTTGGGTTAACTGTTTAAGAAGGATTTGTGGTTTGTTAAGTGTTGGATTTGTGTTATTATCTGTTGGTATATGCTTTGCTGGTGTACTTGTTCATTTATTTGCAGGTTTGAAGGTTTGAAACACATAGATTCATAAATAGGGTATAAAATCTTGGATACTTGGTAAAATTGGCTAGGATTTTGAGGACACCTAGATCTAATCTTAGGCTAGGGCTAACAAGTGCTAAACCTTAGTTAATCACACCAGGGGAAGAGATTTGACTTCTTGAAATTGGATCTAGTGTCAAATAGATCAGCAAACTTGTTTCTGCATATGCACTTTGTTCATCAGTAACTTTGTATGCTTTGATCTTGTTGTTTACTTTGATTCAGTGATTGTTATAAGTTTCTTTGTGCTTATTCAGAGTTTATATAGCTTGTGTATGCATCCTGTTAAGTTTGGTTGGCTTATTTAGTCTAAAACTGCTTATTAAGGGCATAACTGCTTATTTTCATGTATGTGTGGTATCTAGTGACTGTTTGATCATTTGTGGCTTATTGTGTGCACCAAATTGTGATTTTCTTGTTGCTATTGACTCCTTGTGATTCACTGGTCACAAGGGTGCCCTTGTTTCCAATTGAATCTAACTAGAACTCTCTAAAAAGCTCAGTCAAATAGCCAAAGCAGTGGGAACTCCTTTCCCCTGCTGGTTACCGCTACTAGTGTAATTTTGGTGTCAGCTTATCAATAAGCTATAATAGCTTATTTTAACCTGCAACAACTTGGATTTTGTAATAGGTGTTCATTATTTGACCCATTTGTTCATACTGGAGCATTTGGTGGGTTGACTTTATGGTTTGACTAGAAAACCAACTTCATTGACTTTTTCATAAGTTCATAAGTGCTTATTATGGCTTATTGGTTTTGCTTATTGGAATTTTGTTGATTGACTTGGCTTATTGAGTCCATTTTTGATCTTTTGCAAGTTGAATCAAGTCCTGAGGTTCCTTATTTCTCAAAAACGACTATTTTGTCTTTTAGTGAAATAATACTTTGCTTATTTCTGGCTTATTGAGTGTGCTTTTTCAAAATTTCTTTTTACAGATCTCATAAGCATCCCAAAAGAAGGTTGTGTGTCAAATTAGAGCTTATGGCATTGGCTTATTGCTTAATGGGCTGAAAAGCCTAATAAGAATAAGTTGTGTGCTTAATAAGCTGTGATAAGCTCATATTCAGCTTTTGGGCCTTTAGAGTTTTGTGCTTAGAATCAAATTTTGAGTCAGATAGGGCTTTTCCAAGTCAATTGGGCCAGGTTTGACTTTTTGGGCCCAAAAGCCCATTAAGGTTGACTGTTTTTGGTTTTGGCCCATTTGAGGGCCATATAGGGGTATTCTGGTCATTTCACTTTGAGTTTCTGATTATTTAGGTTATATTAAACTAGTTTGCAAGTTTTTAGAATTTTTTATAAATTTTGGATTTTTAATATTATTTTAATATTATTTTATTATTATTTTTCAAATTTCACATTTTCCAACTTTTTACATTTTTCTTAGCTTTAATACATTAAAATAGGAATTTAGCAACTTTTAGAATAATTTTATCACTTTTAGATTAATTTTTATAATTATTTTAAGTTTTAATAGTTTTTAAATCATTTTAAATAGTTTTATTAGTTTAAAAATTTTTAAAAATAGTTTTTAATCTTTTTATGTCATTTTAGAGGTTTACCAATTGAAAAATCTTTATTTGGGCTTTTTGATAATTTATTTGATTTTTAGGGCTTTAATTAGCATTTAAAAATTGAATATTTAATTATTTAAATGGTTTGAAAAAGTTTTGATCATTGGTAAACTCTTAGTTTATTTATTTTGATCTTTGGTGAATTTTTGGTAATTTTTAGAATTAATTTTTATTTTTGTAGTTTTTTACGGTTTTACGTTTTGTCGTCGTAGTATAATTTTCACGTCTTCGTCATCTTCTTTTCTCATCCCCTTCTAAACCAATCATTAATCACAACCATTTAACAAGTTTTTCACACACATATACCTCCTTGGGAAACGAACTTTCTTCATTTGGGTCATTAACACTTGGTTTTTCCTAAAATCATTTGTTTAATACTTACCGCTTTTACGCACCTTTTCCTAAAGGTCGTATTTTACCACAATCACTCATCGACTTTCTACGGCTTATCACCCACAAACGAGTGGTCAAGTGGAGGTTTCAAACCGTGCTCTTAAAAGGATTTTGGAGCGTTCTATTGGAGAAAATCGCACTTCATGGTCGGATAAATTGGACGATGCATTGTGGGCTTTCCGTACGGCTTACAAGACGCCAATTGGTTGTACACCGTTTAGGTTGGTCTACGGAAAAGCATGCCACTTGCCAATAGAACTCGAACATAAGGCGTATTGGGCTCTTAAGCATTGTAACTTTGATTTGAGGACCGCGGGTGATCATCGCAAGGTTCAATTGAATGAACTAAGTGAATTAAGGGATCAAGCTTATGAAAATTCTTTGATCTATAAAGAGAAGACTAAGAGGATTCATGAATCTAAGATCAAAAACCGCATTTTCAATGTTGGTGATCAAATCCTCTTATTCAACTCTAGACTTAAGATTTTCTCGGGAAAGCTTAAATCCTGTTGGTCCGGACCATTCACCATTGCACAAGTTTTCCCTTATGGCACCATTGAGCTAGCTCAAAAAGACGGGCCTAACTTTAAGGTGAATGGTCATCGTGTGAAACATTACTTTGAAGGGGACATACCTACGGAGGTTGTCCCGGATCTTCAAACTTTCCCTAAGGACCAATGAATGCGGGGATCGAGTCGAGCTCATGACTCGGTGAACAAAAACGAGGTGCCTTGTGAGGGAGTCCTATACATTCTATCTTCTTTCTATTTTCTAACAACTAATAAGGCTTGATCTTTCAAGCTCGTGCTCGTGATTTGTTGTGTTGTGATCTTAGGTATGACCCTAATATTTGAAGACTCTCGTGTTCGGTTTTTGCCGGTCCACTTGATCTTCCATTCTTTGAATGCCAAAAAGGGGCACACTTTCTTACCCTTGATTTTTATCGACTAACGTTTTATCTTGAGGCATAATTAATAAACGGCTTATAGATTTACGTGCTCTTTCCATGCTAGGAATTTGCATTAGACTCTTCGTGTCTTAGCAAGGGGGTGTTACTCTTGAGCTAAGAAACATTGAGGACAATGTTTGGTTTTAGCGTGGGGGAGTCAATCGATATAATCGCTTGCAATTGCTTTTGTCGTGTCTAAACGTATTTTTTTCTCATTTTTCAATAAAATTTTAAATTTTTAGTGTTATTTTTAAGTTTTAATAAATAAAATAAGTGCTTTTGACACGAATGTAGGCTTTCCGTTGGTGAAAATAAGAATAGTTTTTGACTCGACTCGGTTTTTAACCTTAGCTTTTCCTTAACGTATTTGAATTAAGTTTTGCTAGGCTATTATATAGGGAGCTTTAAAACGCGAAGGTCTTAATTCATACGAGTTAAGAACAAGAACTTTTCGCAAGCTCCTATAATTGATCCTAGAAAGTCGTCTATCAAGGGAACTTTAAAACGCAAATTCTAAAACTTGAAAAAGTATAAGAAGATGCAAGATCCTATAGATGACTTGAAAACCCAAAACTTTGATTTAATAGGCTAAGTATCCATTGATTTCACATTTTTGAAATTTTATAATATGGAGAACAAGAGATGATAGAGCCAATTATAAGTTTGGTATTCTTTCGGGAATTTATGTGAGTTAATTATAAGCATATTCTCCCATCGCTTACTAATAAATTTATTTGCAATAAATAAGGTTGTACGATTTAAAAGGTTACTTAGCTTCTAGCCCAAGATTGTTTAAAAGTTGCTCGGTATGGATTAGAGTTCATAGCCAAGGCATAACTTATTGAAGCGGGATGCGAAGATTGGCAAGTCCAAAAAGGTCCTAACAAGACATGAGGGCTATATTTTATTGCTAAAGATCTCAAGTGATGTGAAGAATCATTTATCAAAAATCAATATGAAGGATCGAGACACACGACGAAAAGCAAATACTCCCAAAAAGTCATGGAGAAGTCTATCCAAAAAGACCATAACAAGGTATGAGGATAAATGAAGCCAAGTCCAAAAAGGAGGCGGATCGTTGTATATCAAAATCCCAAATAAAGATTGGAGAAAAATGAAGAGGTCGTGGTCCAAGTATGAATCTCTCAAAACTTCAAGTGAAGAAATTCCTATATGAAGAGAAGACCATTATTTCATGAACGTCTCTCAAGTTTTGAAGTATAAAGTCGCTGCAAAATATCGGTCCGAGAAAGGTCTCAAATCGCGAAAGTTATGCCAAGATATGAACTTTATGAGGTCCCGAGAAGTAGTTTTAAAAGATTTTGTCCTTTAGCTAACTATTGATTAAATCGTTCACTTTATTTTCGGCCTAATAAATTATCGAAATAAGTCAACAACGCATCCTCGTGATCATTCAAGACAACAATAAAATATAAGAGATACACCTAGGAATAAGGGAGTCTAAGTGAATAATTGGCCCACATGAGTTCGTGTTAGTTTGCTAACTTATAATAACAATGATATTGTTTTTGCACTTGGCATGGAATAGTGAAAAGTCGAGGACGATGAATCTATTTGAGCTTTTATGATCCTTAAAGTTATATTATGTCTTTGCAAAATAAAGTGTCATAAGTTGAATAATGGTGTAGTTAGAGTTTAATTTTATCATTGCGTGAGAACACGGCAATTGCTTAGCAAGGGGGAATTTAATAGGAGCTTAAATACTCATATCATTTGTATCTTAAAACATTGAAATAATGCTATTAATGTATCAAAAATGCCTTGTATATGCTTGTTTCTTGTTTGAATGTGTGTAGGTACCAAGTTCGCGAAAATCGACAAATATCAACACGAGTTTGAAGAAAAAGATCAATGAAGCTAAAATCGAGCTCGACTTTAGAGGATTTCATCATTTATGCAAGTATATGGGCCAAGTGGGACCCACATTTGGGTAATTGGGCCCAAAGGCCCATTTGAGGAAATGGACTAATAAAATTCGGTTTACAAGTTTTAAATCCAAGCCCAAGTTGCAAGGCCCAAAATGGAAGTGTTTCACGAATAGAGTTCATTGGGCCAAAAGCCCAACACAATGAAATGGAACGAGCAAATGGGCTTTCTAGGGTTTATTTTCGGATTGAATTTATATAAAACACATTACACACTCATCCTCACATTGAATAAATAAACAATCGTTTTCTCACCCACTTATTTTTCACACGTCACACACCAAATAAATAAATAATCTCCTCACCCACTCATAACTTCACCACACGTTTTCTCCATTATTCCCCACACACATATTTTAATTGTCGATGTTTCCTATGTTACTTTCTTCCCTTTCTTCCCTAAAGAAAATAACCAGATACAACCACTGTTCATCTAACCCTAAGTCACAATAAACTTACTATTATTTGGGGCTTTTTAATTAAACAATTAATTCACTCAAAGGGGAATAAAACCCCCATGGTATATAGAAGAGACTGAATGGAACAAAGAGGCTACGTGGCAACGAATGATTGGGTTGAACAACTCATTTATCCAATCAACCAATCACAAGGCTTCAAAGAAGCACAACTAGCACACACGGATGCCACGTTGGCAATCCGTGTGCAAGTTGTGATATATCAACCATTCGATTCATAACAACCAGGAGAGAGATAGATCAATGGCTGAAATTGAAGAAGAATATTCCAAAAGAGATTCGAATATCCTCCTCAGCAAGCCTCGGGGGTGGCAATAAAAACCCCCAATTTACTTGTAAAAAATCATCCTTTACTTTTCTTTAAAGTTATTCTGTAGAAATAGATTTAGGATTAATCTTGTATTTCTTTTATAAAGTTTTGTAATATTTCTGAAAATTAATGGAAGTATAATCGTTTTAATCTTCATTCGTGTCTCATTTAATTTCTTTTCCTGCTTTAAATTGATATACGAATTAAACCTATTACTGTTTCAACAAAATAATGCTTGTGATATTGAATTTAAGCTAATCAATAGCTTAGTTTTAATATTAAAAGTAAAAGATTTGGATCCACACTTATCCCCACTGGATAAGTGAAAGAAATAGATGCTGCTGCTTCGAATCATAATGGAGTTATGATTTTTGTGATGGTGGTAACGGTGATGGTGGTTTCACTCTCGGTTCATTAGGTTGCTCAGCGCAAACCTACTGCTCAACGGATATCTTAAAAAGGTGCATTTTACTTTTAAATTTTTATGTTATTTAGTTTATTAAAATTAGATGTTTAAATGGTTAAATGTTTAGGAATTAAATTTGTTATGAATCTGCTAGCTTTAAATGTTTCTGTTTACCTTGATTCAAAGTTGATTAGTAAAAGTGATATAGATTAGTATTCAATTTATAAGTAATGTTTTCTTTTACCTGTATGATTAATTTGATAAATGATCAGTTTTAAATATAAAGTTTATGCTAAATCTGTTAAGGTTACTTTGAATCTGATAGATTGTTTAGATTTGTTTGAATGAATTGTGTTAGAGTATGCTGATGAGATTTTGGTTTGCTGAAAGTGCTTATAAGTTAAGCTGTTTGAATGGGATCTGGTTGAAATTAAGTCTGCTAAAATGATCAATTCAATATGGTTTAAGCTGGATTCTTGCTGATTTAAACTGTTTTGATATTTGTAGTGCTAAGTTGTTATTCCTGTTAATGTGATTACTGATCTGTTATTGTGTTAGAACTCAGGACTGTAGGACTGCTTGATTTGTGATTGCCTTAACTGTTTAATTAGATTTGAGTTGAGTAAAATAAAAGCATGCTGTGTAGTTGATTTCGTTTAGTTTATTTAGTTATCAGATTGTTATTCTGCTATTATCAGATTAGATTTTCGGTTATAAGTTTGCTGTAAGTTTCTTAGGATTGTATCTTCTAGTTTGGTAATTATTCTTGTCTTCTGAATCATTGAGTTTTATTTGATTGTTCTGCTTAATTTCTACTTGGTTTAGTTTTCAGCTTATCAGATTCCATTAATCTGATAAGCCCAAAAAGCTGTTACCTAGCAGCTTAAAGCTAATAAGCTTTCTAAAAGTCTCTCCTGAGACTCATTTTATAATCTGTCAAAAAGGAATTAATCTCCAAAAATTTGTTACTAACGGGAATCGAACTCGAGACCCACTGCTTCACAGACATGCGTGATAGCCATCTAGGCTTCATGCGTTTTTGATTTTACTTCTAGTAAGTTGACTAATATAGTATTTCTTCGTCTGGCTGTCCTTTTATTTAAGTATATCTTTATTTTCTTTTGTTTAAACTTATAGAATTACACTTTTAAAATAAATCTTAGTTTAAATAAAATAAATAATAAATATAATATTATAAATAAAAATATATATTTTTTTATTAAATTTAAATAGTTTAATTAGTTTAATTTTAATTAATTAGATTTTTATAACATTAGATTTAAAATAGTTTTTAATTAGATTTGTTTTAAAGTAATTTGTAATAAAGTAAAATTGTTTTAAAGAGTTTAATTAGATTTTTTAAAACAGATTAAAAGTTATTTTTATTAAATAGAATTTTTTTTTATATAGATAAATTTTTAAATTAGTTTTAATTTTTAAGTAATTAATTGTTTTTAGATTTAAATAATAGCGGGATTAACGATTCATGCACTTTAGGCTAATTTTAAATAGTTTAAAATTGGTAGACTTTAATTTGAGTTTAAAAACCGAAAACCAATTCACATCAATTGTCCAAATCAAAACAAAACGTCTCAAATTCATAAGATCTTCGTGTACAACGAACTTGAGTCACCAACGTGTTTAATTGAATTCGTCATTGGTAATATTAGTCAATTACTTTTTCCTAAAGGTAATTTTCTAATTTACCCTATAACATAATATCAAATTATCACATATACTTATCTCCGCACATCAACGAACAACAACAGTCGTTGACTAAGAAAGAAGAATCCAAACAATTGAAGAAGGCCTTAATACAAAGCAGAAGGGAGACGGGAGGTAGTGGATCGAAACAGCCAAAGACAGCCGAATTGTCTAACATTGATGAATTTGGAGATCCAGATAATTTCATTGACGAACCAGTTCAGGGAGATGAAGAAGATCAACAATACGAACAACAAGACACGTTCATTGAAGATATTCAGCCAGAGACAACAGTTACAGGGAGCATCCACAAGGACAAGAGTGTTACCAAATCCTCGTCTTTGTCAGATCCAGTAGGTAAGTACTTGAACTTTGACTCACTTGAATCTGAAGTTACTAACACTGATCTTTCAACAAACCCGAACATGGTAAATTTCCCTGTAACTATGGCCACTACATCAGTACTCAGCACCACTGTCACAACTCATGTCACACCTACACAATCAACTGCTCATCCAACACCATTGCTAGTATCTCCACCCGTCACCCCAGATTTTATGCAAATCATCGAACAACGCTTGAAGGCTCAAGAGGATAAGACTATTCTAGTTACAGAGCAATTACAATCTTCAAAGACAGCCTATGAAAAAGAACTCGCTAGTCTTCGTTATGAATTAGCAAGCAAGAAAGATTTTGAAAAAGAAATCGACCAGCTTCGAAAAGAATTAACAAGTCGTCAACAATCTGAAGAGTCAAAAAGAGAAAATCTAGAAGCTACAGTGGAAAGGAAGCAAGAATCAATTAAATGTATTCGCGCACTCAGAGACAAATACAAAGAGGAGAAAGAAGAACTTGCTCAAGCTAATGCTACATTGATTGAATCAATCAATGAAAAAGTTCAAGAATCTATTGAAACCGTACTTCCTCCTCTGCGAGATGAACTAAAAGACATCGCTGCAAACAAAATGATGATCAAGTCTTTCGACACTCCGCAATCTGACTTTCTCATAGCTCAAAGACTCACCGATTACGAGATGGAGAAGCTGTTGCATGCTAGGATGATTCAAGTCGGGTCCTACAACCGAACGCCAGAACAACAAGCACTTCACAAAGCTTTAAAGACGGCAATGGATCAAGACACCGAGATCTTTGAAAAACATGGCACCGTCGTCCCATACAGCACTCTCGATCAAGAAAAAGACGATGAAGATGAGGATGAGTCAAACAAACCCGATGAATCTTCCCAGAATGAAGATGACGATGACGATGACGACGACGATGACGCTGACGATGAAGATGAAGATGATGATGATGGTGACAATGCTGATAAGGGTAAGCGTAACAATGATGATGATGACAGCATGGACGAACGTATAAATGATGATGATGTCAACAATGATGATGATGGTGACGATGATGATAAGGAAAAGAATGACGAAGAGGAGGATGACAACAACAAAGATAAGTCGGATGTTGAAGCAGATCAACCTTCAGGAATAGGTGACAAGTCTCAAAAGGAAAATCCAACATCTTCAACAGCTGAGGAAACTCCAGTATCTGAGTCACCTCCAACCGGCAGACGCACTAAACACCACCATGATGCTGATGCTAATTAGATATCGGGTTCACTTCAATCACCTCCATCTATCACATCTACAACACCACCACAACAACTACCCATCCAAGAACCCGATCAATCTGAATCGTCGTCTACACCAGTGAAGGACACTCAACGTACTCAGACACTTCGAGTAATTTTTCCAAATCGACCTCCAGCATTTGTGCAAAGTCATGATATTCCAGAATCGAGCGAACCAGCATGGGTGGATACAGTTAATGTAGATAAAGATGCACCCGAGCAACCTTGGGTCATAGAAGCTGTTGGCACTTGTCCGTTAACTCGAGAACATGAACCCGATTTCTCCCAAATACTCAACAATCCCATCAACTTCTCAGCATATCTAATCTACAAGTATGAAACTGACAATGTAACTCCAACGATGGTAACTAGAGCTTTTCATGATCCCACCATCATTCCTACTTCAAGAATCAGTAGAATGGAGGCTGAATACAATGCGAATGAGCTGTTGAAAGCAATGAACCTTCCTCAAAAAACATGTCGTCACAGGCCTGAGAATGCTCCTCTCCCGATCACTGATACTGACAATCAAATCATACGTGATTTCTTTGTCTCCTATGACCTTGAGTATTTAGTAAAAGGCGCCAACAAGTATGCGACTTCCTTAACATTGGTCAAAGCTGCAACTTGGGGGTCAATTCCTTGGATTGAAGAAAAAGTTGATCGTATATGGGTAAAGAAATTGATTCCTGAGTATGATCAGTATGCTGAATTGGGTGCTTCACATTGGGGAGAAACCATACAGAAAGCCTACAGCTACGCATGTGGTTTCAAGTCAAAGACTCCAGTAAAATCCGAGTTCAAAATCAAGGATATTTTAGGTGTAAGAGTTGAACCCCAAGTCGGCTATCATCATGTAACAGAGATCCGATTAAAAAGAGAAGACGACAAATTCTATACCATCACGGAAGGAGACTTCTCGGATCTTCCTCTTGTTGACATTGAAGATATGTTACTGTTGATAACTCAAGACACACTCAAACACCTAAACACTAACGACTACATTGACCTGAATTCAGCTCTACGCATGTATACTCGTCGTATTGTGATCAAGAAAAGAGTTGAAGATTTGCAACTTGGTGTTGAGAGTTATCAGAAGAAGCTAAACCTCACGGCTCCATACATAGAAGTTCCTGCTATTCATCATGACAAAAGTCCATACACAAGCACTACAAAACCGGTTCCAGGCACCTTTTACTTGAATGGATCCGGTGAGAAGAAATTCATGAGAATAGCGGAACTCTCTAAGTTTAGTGACGGGACTCTTGAGCAAGTTCGGGACACATTGATTCAGATCAACAGAACCAAGAAGCATCCCCAACTTACCTTCCAGTGGCACAAAGGGTACGCAACAAGTGCTAACTACCTGATAAACAAGATCAATGAGAAGTTGCGGGAAAGACGCTTGATGAGGAGTATTGAATGATTCGTTGGTGGCAGACCATATGGAGCGCACCACAAGCTGATGCAACGATCCATCTAATGGGTTGTACTATCTCAGGTCTATTCCATATTGGTTAATTTGTGAATATGTAAATTTTTTGTAAATATTGTGCTTTTGTGGCTTTTGGTAGTGTGAAAGTATGATAATGTTTCAAGAATTTCTCATGAGATTTTAAATCTTTCAAAAGCTATCATACTCAAGCACTACAACTAACCCTCATTAAATTGAGGGGGAGCATTAACATGTTCTTTGGCGAACATCTAATTTCATTTTATTACCCAAAGACCGGTTAATCCATTAATACCCAAAATATTGATGGTTAACATTTTGGAAAGGGGAGAAAATGGGATTAAGGAGACTTAATGATATTTGGCTAAACAATGAAAAAGACTTAAAAGATAAACCAACTTAATATGTGTAATGCACATGTTAAGGGGGAGCGTATTTGATGATCAAAACACTTAAGGCACAAAAACTTTGATTATAATATCACAAGTGCTTTAAGTAATTTTTTCAAGGATTTTTCATGGTGACAATACTTACCCAAAACACACTTAATTCACGACGGATGTGGTGACAAAAGGGTGGTAGGTATAGGTATTAGTCCAATGATTCATCAGAACCGATGGAATCTTCCCAAGGACAATTCCCTAGATAGAATTAGAAGTCCGAGGAAAGATGGAGAAAGATTGTGAACGTAGCTGAATGCCGACCAAGTACTTAAGCTAGCACTGGAACAATCATAACAAGGTGCTAGTGATGACGTATTGGTAAGCATTGAAGGGGTTGAAGAATGAAAAAGAATTGTAAAGATAAATGGTGTAAAGAAAGAAGCCCTCCTTATAACCTTAGGCAGAAATCGGGTCAATACATTTGCTATTAAGATCATTTTTTCAATGATTCTCGATATTGAAGATAGACATCATGGACCCAGTGATGCAATGCACAACCCTTCCCAGCTAACTCAAATATCTCTCAAAAGATATTTGTTTTAATCACACGGAGTTCAACACGTTATCTATTGGTTTATTCACTCCAATAGACTAATATTGAATAGGTGGCAATCCTCTCCAGCCATCGCTCACTAAATCAAAACGCACTATCGAGTCTAGAGCCACGAGATCATCAAAAGTCTCATTAGGACACTTTCTATTTATTCCTTGCTTTCTCACACACTGTGAAAAGTAAGAGATCTTTATGAGTCCTAAGCAGTATTCTTGTAATATTGCCAGAACATCCGAGTGATACGCAAGTATTACAATGAAGATGGAAATCCTGCTTGAGCCAACATCAAACAAGCTCATGGTAGGTGACACGTGCGGTTCTTTAAGAACCAATCTTGTGAAAACTGGAAAGAAACAGTAGTTTAATTCTTAATTGAACTTAAACTCGTTCCAGGCCACTACGCATTATCGTATGATCTTGCCAGAACACTCAGAGTGACACTCTTTAGTGTTCACGATGACGAGTGGAAATCCTTCTAGTGTTAACATCAAACAGCACTTGGTAGGTGACAAGCAAGATTCTATTTGAATCAAGCTCGTGACAACTAGAAAGCAACGATGGTGAAAATCTTAATTGAAATTCACTTGTTCCAGGATTCATGAATTGACGGCTTCAATCATAAGGATTTGTAATCCAAATGATTCACTCTTTATGTTCGCAATCAGGCTTAGTGATCGTCGAATAAAGAGAACGGGTTTACCCGCGAAATCCTGTCAGGAAGTTACTTAATTGAAACTATCCTTCACAGGTACGATATCTAATATCGTCCAACGGTCTTCACCGACCGGAGGTAAAATGCTACCGATTTAGAATGAAATGTTCTAAGCCATTTCATTCATGTCTTGTTATGTTGCGGCATTTGAAGACGGTGGCGTTGCGGTGTACCAGATGAAGTCGTTTCCACATGCTTATGTCTTTCGTTATCAATTTCAACAAAATTCAAGAAAGTCCAAGATGAAGTCTTCCGCTGTACCAAACTCTGAAGCTTTCCAGAAGTCAACAAAAACATAAGTGTGTGGAACATGGAGTCACGAGGAGGCAAGAATCACAAGAAGGCATATCGCACGTGAAGGGTCAAAAGAACAATGTTCTAAAGCCAAAGCCTAAAAGATCAACATCAACATATTCACAACGAAAAGAAAAGATAAAAGAGAAAGGACTAAGAGCTGAAGAACGAAGACTTAGTATAGTATGCTAGGTTTAGGACTTTGTAATTTGCAGTGACCTCCCTTAGGGGGAGATTGTTGGAAATACGTTTTTAACGTATATTAGAAGTATCGGTCACTCCAACAATATTGTAATACGTTTAGTAGCTCGTAATTAATGGTTAAGTTATATTAATGTTTAACCCAGCCCATGGTCTTTTCATGGGTCGGAGGCCCAAGTCCATTAAGGACTTGGGTATATAAACCCCTTTCCACCATGGAAAGGGGTGTTGGTTGTTTAGTTATTTCACACACATTAATAAAGTTTCTTTGTTTCTCTTTCTTGTTTCTCTCTCTAGATTAACAACAACCCTCTTGATTAGATTATAGATTATCATTGTTCTACAATCTGTGAATTTCCTGAGGTATTGCCTAAAGATTTACCCGGACTTCCACCGATAAGGCAAGTTGAGTTTCAAATCGATTTAATTCCTGGTGCTGCACCGGTGGCACGTGCGCCTTATCGATTAGCCCCTTCTGAATTAAAGGAATTCTCTGAACAACTTAAGGAGTTGTCTGATAAAGGTTTTATTTGATCGAGCTCGTCGCCTTGGCGAGCTCCAGTCTTGTTCGTAAGAAGAAGGATGGATCTTTCCGTATGTGCATTGATTATAGGGAACTGAATAAGTTGACGATTAAAAACCGATATCCTTTACCAAGGATTGATTATTTGTTTGATCAACTACAAGGATCTAGTGTGTATTCTAAGATAGATTTGCGGTCTGGATATCACCAACTTCGCGTTCGTGAAGAAGATATTCCTATAACTGCATTTAGAACTCGTTATGGACACTTTGAATTTCAAGTAATGCCATTTGGGATAACTAACGCACCTACGGTTTTCATGGATTTAATGAATCGAGTGTGCAAACCCTACTTGAACAAATTTGTGATTGTGTTTATTGACGACATTCTAATCTATTCTAAGAATAAAGATGAACATAGAGAACATTTAAGGATTATCTTAAGTTTGTTAAAGGATGAAAGGTTGTATGCGAAGTTTTCGAAATGTGATTTTTGGTTAGATTCCATGCAATTTCTTGGTCATGTGATTAACAAGGATGGAATTAATGTTGATCCTGCAAAGGTTGAAGCCATTAAGAATTGGTCTGCACCGACAACGCCAAAAGAAGTGCGACAGTTCTTAGGATTGGCTGGCTATTATAGGCGATTCATTAAAGAATTTTCTTTAATAGCTAAACCCTTGACTAAGCTTACCCAGAAGAATAAACCTTTCGTTTGGGGAAGTGATGAAGATGGAGCATTTCAGATATCGAAGCAAAAATATGTAGTGCACCAATTCTATCATTACCCGACGGGAGTGAAGATTTTGTAGTATATTGTGATGCATCTCTTAGAGGATATGGAGCTATTTTGATGCAGCGAGAAAAAGTAATAGCTTATGCTTCTAGGCAATTAAGGAAGAATGAGGAGAATTACACTACTCATGATCTTAAGTTAGGAGCTGTAGTCTTTGCTCTTAGGTTGTGGAGACATTATCTGTATGGCACCAAGTGTACGATATTCACCGAACACAAAAGCCTACAATATATTTAATAACTAGTTTTCACCTAGTATAAAATAATTTTGTTTTCTTGGTGTCTTAACGAATTGATTTCCGGTTAAAAGTGTGACTCAGTCGTTATTGGTTAACAAAGAGAATGTTTTGATTATCTATAACTAATTAAAAAGGTAACTGCAAAATGTAATAAAAATAAACTAAAAGCAATTAACTAACTTAAAACAAAACAATATAAATAATAAAACGCGAATTTAAAACAAATCAATTAATAAAAATAAAACTAAGACAAGGAATTAAAACAAAACCAAATCTATCGGAATCCTCCGATCGGAATAACGATCGGAATGTTGTCACGACAAAACCATCGGAATAACAACTCCCCCATCGGAATACACCCATCGGGATCTTCTGTCGGAATGCTAGATCGGAATACAAGAAAAAGACCAACCATCGGAATGTGTAAGTATTAAAGCTATCAGAATAAGACAAAACAAATATATCGGAATACTGAAAAGATTGAAACCATCGGAATACATAAAAATGAAACCATCAGAATACATGAAAATTAAACCATCGGAATGTGGCTATGAAAATTTTGGCAGCACTTCGTTTCAATAAGACCTTAAGCCCCGTCGCAATGTGCGATCGCAATGAGCGATCGCAATCCCGATCGGAATAAGGGAATGAAAGCACAAGTGATCGCAAAGTAGAACCACAAATGGTTATTGCGATACAAACAACCGTCGGAATGTGGTGTGAATGTGTAAAAGCTCAATATTGCGATGAACACAAATAATCGGAAAATGAAGAAAAGCTAAAAGCTCAATAAGCAGTACCAATAAGCATTTGTCAAGAACTCACAAAGCCAATAATAAGGGGACTCAATAAGCTACGAATGGAAAACTTATCAAATCACCAAATAAGCAAACTTTCTAAGATTAACTTTTTAAAGGATGAAACTTTTTAAGAAAACTAAAAAGCAATAAGCTAAATATATGAAATAAGCCAATAAGCACAACAAGCTTATAGCTTATACCGTATAAAAGCTTAATAAGGAATAAAAGATTAACTTTTTAATTACTAAAACATAAAAATCACACACGAAGTATTAAAATTCGGATCAAAATCAAAGTGAAATCAAGAAAGGTAGAAAGAGATTGAAGATTAAAAGCTTGATTAAAGGTAAATAAAGATTCAACAACAAAATGAACTTACTTGGAATTAAAAGGCAAGAAATTTAAGACATGAAATCAAAATGACATGAAAAATAAATGGTGCAAGAAATGAAAAATGGTGGAAAGACTAATTTTGTCAAAATTAGCTAACAAAGAGAAATGAAGTGAAATTGGTGCTATATATAGGTAGAAGGGAAGGATGCATGTGTTGCTCCTTCTTTCTTTCTTTCTTCACGTCTTTTCGTCTTCCAAACTCTTCGACTTTTTCGACGTTGTCTCGGGATTGATTAAACTCGTCTTGAAAATTCTTCATTAATTAGACTTGGGTTCCTCGGCTTTATTAAACTTCCGTCTTCAGACTTGTTCTTCGATAAATCTTCAGAATAGGTCTTGGACTTCCGTTCTTTTTGCACTCTTGATCTCTTGACTTCGTCTTTTGTCTTTTTCTTCGATAAAAGCCCGTGAAAGCCCGCTTTTTCTTCCCTTTTCACATTTTGGTCCTAAAACACAAACCACGCATAATTCCGACATTTACGACATAAAATACACGTTTTGGCTTGGTTATTATTATAATTAGGTTGTAAAAGGATGGGTGTTTTCACACCTATCAAATCCCCTACACTTGACCATTGCAATGTCCTCATGCAATGCATTAGTTACAAAGCACGTTTTACGTTTTCCATCATAATCAATCCACATTGGCCTTTATTAAAGAGACAAAATATTTAAAAGAAAGAAACAAGTAAACAGATCAAAAACTTACCTGAGGGTTTTGGAATGTCATGAATGATTATCATCCTCAAGTTTCACGTTCCTCAAACCAAGCTTAAAAACAAGATCTTTGTTATTATAAGTTAGCAAACTAACACGAACTCATATGGGCCAATTATTCACTTAGACTCCCTTATTCCTTGGTGTATCTCTTATATTTTATTATTGTCTTGAATGATCCCGAGGATGCATTGTTTGACTTATTTCGTTAGTTTATTTAGGCCAAAAATAAAGTGGGATGATTTAATCAATAGTTAGCCAAAGGACAAAATCTTTTAAAACTGCTTCTCGGGACCTCGTAAAGTTCATATCTTGGCATAACTCGCTTCACGATTTGAGACCTTTCTCGGACCGATATTTGGCAGCGACTTCATACTTCGAATCTTTAGAGACGTTCATGAAATAATGGTCTTCTCTTCATAATAGGAATTTCTTCACTTGAAGTTTTGAGAGATTCTTCATACTTGGACCACGACTTCTTCATTTTTCTCCAATCTTTATTTTGGACTTTGATATACAACGATCCGCCTCCTTTTAGGACTTGGATCTATTTATCCTCATACATTGCTAGGGTCTTTTCAGATAGACTTCTCTATGATCTTTAGGGGAGTATTTGCGTTTCGTCGTGTGTCTCGATCCTTTGTATTGATTTTTGATAAATGATTCTTCAAATCACTTTTGGATCTTTAGCAACAAAATGTAGCCCTCATGCCTTGTTAGGGCCTTTTCGGACTCGCCAATCTTCGCATCCCGCTTCAATAAGTTATTTCTTGGCTATGAACTCTAATTAATACCTAGAAACTTTTAAACGATCTTGGGCTAGAAGCTAAGTAACTTTTCAAATCGTACAACCTTACTTATTGCAATTAAATTTTTTAACAAGCGATGGGAGAAAAAGCTCATAATCAACTCACATAAACTCATAAAAGAATATCAGACTTATAATTGACTCTATCATCTATCGTTCTCCACAATTTAAAATCTCAAAGAATGAGACTCGTGGATGCTTAGCCAATTAAATCAAAGTTTTGGGTTTTCAAGTCATCTATAGGATCTTGCAACTTCTTAGACTTTTTCAAGTTTAGAATTCGCATTTTAAAGTTCCCTTGATAAACGACTTTCTAGGATCATTTTTGAGGAACTTGCGAAAAGTTCTTGTTCTTAACCCGTGAGAGTTAAGACTTTCACGTTTTAAAGCTCCCTATATAAAAGCCTAGCAAAACTTGACTTAAACACGTTAAGGATACTAGCTAGAGTAAACTTAGATAAGTAAACTCGGGTTGAGTCAAAATATTCAAGACTTTGAAAAATTAAAACCACGTTATTAAAAATTTATTCTAGCAAAGAAAGTAAATAACAATAACAAAGGAAAAACTACTAGGCTAAAATAGATCAAAAATTTTGAAAAATGTCGAAAAATCAATTTTCCGGTTAAAATTAGGACAAATGCAAGGAAAAGACCACTTAACTTCGATAGAAGTCCCCCTACACTTAATATAAACATTGTCCTTAATGTTTAAGCATGTGGGAGTAAACTCCCCTACACTTAGGACATTGTGCACTTTGTTTAAATCGTGCTAAGGAAAGGACAACTAAAGTGATTCCTATTTTAATATTGAATAAATATAAAATAGAGAATCAAAAGAGTATAGGATAGAACCGGGAAGACGGGTACACGGAATCACGGGTCGTCAAAAGTCATCAAGAATGGATATTTGAAAGCTCGAATCCCTGCACATGATAAAAAAGAAGACAACAAACACATACAAGGGTCTCCCCGTACACTTATTATAAAACAGATAAAGATAGATAGATAATCGGGTTGCCTCCCGAGAAGCACTTGTTTTTGTTAACCGAGTCACGAGCCTGACTCGTCCCCGAATTAAATGGTCCATGGGGAAGCCTCGAATGTAATATCGGGATCAAAGACCTCGTCCTCGTTCCCAGAGGAAAATACAACAGGGGAGGCTGGAGGATAAGTCTTAAAAGGTAGAAAAGTCCTCTCAACATACGAAAAGTATGTGAGATCATGATCCACGGGAGGTGGGGTGAGTAAAGTAAGCAAATTGTCATCCCCCAAAGACAATTGATGCTCAGATAGCGGCAAAGCCGTAAGGTTATCAATCATATAATAATCAATGTCACCTCCCGGGTCAACGCACTCATCCTCTGTAATGGTGTCTAAAGGAGTGGATGAAAGGTGCTCGGGAGGGGGACTTGGGACAATACCTTCCTGCAGCAAATTATCAAAAATAATATCCCCTCCGTGTCATCATCATCAATACCCGGAGGTATTGAGTGAATGTCGATTTCTTCCAGCAATGGGTCATTATACTCAACGGGTGTAATAGACTGAGGTAAAGATTCTTTAATAGGAGGAGAATTCAACGCTTCAATTTTAGCAATCAGAAGATGAACTTTCAGTAATTTTTCGCGAAGAATAACGTCTTCCACCTCATCTACAAGACCAAGTTCAGGGGTAAACTTCTCAGAAGTCGGTGAGAATAAATCAACATCGCCTTCATCGTCCGGAGGAGAAGGAAAAATTTCAAAAGTGAAATTCTCATAGCATGGAGAAGAATCATCTTCATTAAGAGCGACCTCTTCCGTAAGCTCCTCAAAAGTTAGCACATCACAAACCTCATCAAAGAATTTATCAAGACCAAAATCACTAATCTCACTCGATGAATCACAATCCTTAGACGTATTAGGGATATCAAGAGTAGGAGTAGTAATCTCAGAAGATGGGTTGAGATTGTAGATATCATCCTCGTCATCATCATCATAATAGACTGGACCATTCCAGTTAGGAGTTATATAGTCGACTAACTCCTCCTTGATAACCTCCACATCTTTAAGAAGCTCATGAAGCAATTTTTGTTGATCATCTCCCCGAGTATGTTCAATTAAACCCATTCTATCCCACGCTGTAAGTAAACATTTTGGTGTAGAAAAGAAGGGAAAACGACCAAATTGGCTCAAAAAGGTGTAGGTGGATTTCAAAATTTGGTCACCATCAAGCAAAGGTTGCCTTTCCTGATGTAAGTCAGCCCGGATTTGAGCTAAACTTTCTAGAACGTCATTCAAAGTAGTGAGTTGTTGGTCAAGACTAATTCCTTTAGAGGATTGATGATTGAGGGTGTGATGTGGGGGCTCAAAGTTATACAAACCGAATCATAGCACGGTATTGGCTCAAAGATATTCATCGGTTGACAAGAAGAAGCATCGTGAGGGCCCCCACAAATATTGCAATACGGGAATTGAGGAAAACCCGGTGCATTTTGAGGATAAGGATTGTCATATACGGGAAAGGGTGAGAAAGTATTGTAAGAGGAGAAGTACGAATTTGTTTATTTGCAAAATGGACAAAATCCAAATTGTGTATTGTTGATATCAGAGCTGCACCGCTCACAAATACACCAATGACATGTTTGATAACCATGCCATGGTCTCCCACACCGTACGCAAGACGAATCCATGAAGAATAATAGATAAGCAAGAAGAATATTTTTGGCGCAAAACTTGTGAAAAAGAAATGCTTTTATGATTTTTCAAATGTTTTTGTATTTTTTATTTTTTTTTATTTTTATGGATTTTTGAAAAAATTTGGCAAGAAAAATAACGTTCAAAAGTGAACGGATCCCAAAATCCAACGCGTCTCTCACAAAAAACCGTTAATCTTCACGAAAAGAGCCGGCAGCGGTGCCATTTAATAACTAGTTTTCACCTAGTATTAAATTATTTCGTTTTCTCGGTGTCTTAACGAATTGATTTCCGGTGAAAAGTGTGACTCAGTCGTTTTTGGTTAATAAAGAGAAAGTTTTGATTATCTATAACTAATTAAAAAGGTAAGTGCGAAATGTAATAAAAATAAACTAAAAGCAGTTAACTAATTTAAAACAAAACAATATAAATAATAAAACGCGAATTTTAAACAAAACAATTAATAAAAATAAAACTAAGACAAAGAATTAAAACAAAACCAACTCTATCGGAATCCTCCGATCGGAATAACCATCGGAATGTTGTCACCATCGTAATGTTGTCACGACAAAACCATCGGAATAACAACTCCCCCATCGGAATACACCCATCGGAATCTTCTGTCGGAATGCTAGATCGGAATACAAGAAAAAGACTAACCATCAGAATGTGTAAGTATAAAAGCTATCGGAATAAGACAAAACAAATCTATCAGAATACTAAAAAGATTGAAACCATCGGAATACATAAAAATGAAACCATCGGAATACATGAAAATTAAACCATCGGAATGTGGCTATGAAAATTTCGGCAGCACTTCGTTTCAATAAGACTTTAAGCCCCGTCGCAATGTGCGATCGCAATGAGCGATCGCAATCCCGATCATAATAAGGGAATGAAAGCATAAGTGATCGCAAAGTAGAACCACAAATGGTTATTGCGATACAAACAACCGTCGGAATGTGGCGTCAGAATGTGTAAAAGCTCAATATTGCGATGAACACAAATAATCCGAAAATGAAGAAAAGATAAAAGCTCAATAAGCAGTACCAATAAGCATTTGTCAAGAACTCACAAAGCCAATAATAAGGGGACTCAATAAGCTACGAATGGAAAACTTATCAAATCACCAAATAAGCAAACTTTCTAAGATTAACTTTTTAAAGGATGAAACTTTTAAAGAAAACTAAAAAGCAATAAGCTAAATATATGAAATAAGCCAATAAGCACAACAAGCTTATAGCTTATACCGTATAAAAGCTTAATAAGGAATCAAAAGATTAACTTTTTAATTACTAAAACATAAAAATCACACATGAAGTATTAAAATTCGGATCAAAATAAAAGTGAAATCACGAAAGGTAGAAAGAGATTGAAAATTAAAATCTTGATTAAAGGTAAATAAAGATTCAACAACAAAATGAACTTACTTGGAATTAAAAGGCAATAAATTTAAGACATGAAATCAAAATGACATGAAAAATAAATGGTGCAAGGAATGAAAAATGGTGGAAAGACTAATTTTGTCAAAATTAGCTAACAAAGAGAAATGAAGTGAAATGGGTGCTATATATAGGGAGAAGGGAAGGATGCATGTGTTGCTCCTTCTTTCTTTCTTTCTTCACGTCTTTTCGTCATCCAAACTCTTCGACTTTTTCGACGTTGTCTCGGGATTGATTAAACTCGTCTTAAATTTTCTTCATTAATTAGACTTGGGTTCCTCGGCTTTATTAAACTTCCGTGTTCAGACTTGTTCTTCGATAAATCTTCAAAATAGGTCTTGGACTTCCGTTCTCTTTGCACTCTTGATCTCTTGACTTCGTCTTTTGTCTTTTTCTTCGATAAAAGCCCGTGTTTTCTTCCCTTTTCACATTTTGGTCCTAAAACACAACAAAAACACAAACCACGCATAATTCTGACATTTATGACATAAAATACACGTTTTGGCTTGGTTATTATTATAATTAAGTGGTAAAAGGATGGGTGTTTTCACACCTATCAATATTCTCGATCAAAAGGAATTGAACATGAGGCAACGAAGATGGATAGAGTTGTTAAGTGATTATGATTGTGATATAAAATATCACCCAGGAAAAGTCGATGTTGTTGTCGATGCATTAAGCAGGAAAGATAGAGAGCCTATCAGGGTACGTTCTCTAGTCTTGACCATGCACAATAATTTGCCTGAGCAAATTAGAAATGCACAAATAGAAGCTTGTAAGAAAGAAAATTTTGTTAATGAAGGGTTCAGAGGAGAAGGAGATCCTTTAGAAGTTAGAGCTGATGGAGTGAAATGCTTAAGAGGTCATATGTGGATACCTAAGTTTGGAGGCTTAAGAGATTTGATTATATTAGAATCCCATAAATCTAAGTATTCCATTCATCCCGGATCCAATAAAATGTATCATGATTTGAAGAAGTTTTACTGGTGGCCGAATATGAAAGCTGATATTGCTATGTATGTTCTTCAATGCTTGACTTGTGCTAGAGTCAAAGCTGAACATCAAAAGCCATCAGAACTACTTCAACAACAAAAGATTCCTGAATGGAAGTGGGAGCGAATTACGATGGACGTTATCACCAAGCTTCCTAGAACATCATATGGAAATAACTCGATTTGGGTCATTATCGACAGACTGACCAAATCAGCACACTTCATTCCGGTTAAAGAGCAGTTCTCACTGGAGAAATTGACTCGTATTTATCTTGAGAATGTTGTATGCAAGCATGGAGTGCCTGTATCGATCATTTCAGATCGAGATCCTAGATTCGCATCGAATTTTTGGAAGTCTCTCCAAAGATCTTTGGGAACGAATCTCGACATGAGCACTGCTTATCACCCCCAGACTGATGGGCAGAGTGAAAGGACGATACAAACACTGGAAGATATGTTGATAGCTTGTGTGATAGATTTTGGTATGAATTGGGATAAACATTTGCCTTTAGCAGAGTTTTCGTATAACAATAGTTACCATTCTAGTATTAAGGCTGCACCGTTTGAAGCTTTGTATGGTAGGAAGTGTAGATCTCCTGTATGTTGGAGTGAAGTTGGGGATACCCAGCTCACGGGACAGGAATTGATCCGGGAGACTACGGAGATGATAGTTCAGATTAAGAATAGGCTGTTGACTGCCCGTCGTAGACAGAAAAGTTACGCGGATGTGCGGCGGAAACCGATGGAGTTTGAAGTGGGTGACCGAGTAATGTTGAAAGTATCGCCATGCAAAGGCGTAATAAGATTTGGAAAGCGATGGAAATTGAATCCCCGCTATACTGGACCCTTTAAGATTTTATCTAGAGTAGGTCCGGTGGCTTATAAACTAGAATTACCCCCAGAACTTCATGGTGTTCACAACATATTCCATGTATCTAATCTGAAGAAATGTTTAGCAGTAAGTGATAAGAAAATTTCGTTGGATAAGGTTCGAATAGATGGGAAGTTGCATTTTATCGAAGAACCCGTAGAGGTTATGGATCGTGAGGTAATGCAACTGAAACAAAGTCGGATACCTATTGTCAAGATCCGATGGAATTCAAAGCATGGACTAGAATTTACTTGGGAACGAGAGGACGAAATGTGGAAGAAATATTTGCACCTCTTTGATTTCAATAAGAAATGGACATCAAAATGAAATGGATCACGAGGACGTTGATCCCTTTTAGGAGGAAAACCTATGACAATCTAACATTTTCAGGTAGTGAATTATTTTCTCGTATATTATTTTGAAACTTATTTTTGTGTTGGTTGATGAACTCACAATTTACGGATTTAAATTTGTGCTTACGTGCATAATTTAGCGTCCTTTACGACTAAACCGGAAACCTTAGGATTACGTATTTACGTTTTTGAACTCCGTTTTCTATGAGACAATTTTTATTAGATTCGTTTTGTGCCGTTGATTCATAATTTATAAAAACGTTTTTCGTAAAACGACCCGAGAGCATGCAAATCGAGGAAACTAGAATCGAGGAATACCCGTAAATTAGCGGGATGGGACAAAACAAGTTTATCCCACCCCACTCATATGGGACGGCCAAAACATGACACCACAACATGTGATGTGTCCAAGTTGTAGCTAATTGCTTACACTTGTTAAGAAAAGCTTAACAAGTAAGCTACTCTTACACAAAACCACTCAAAACTACTTCACTTTACCACTTGCTCTCATAAACACATGCAAAACAACTCACTAAACTCTCTCACCCTCCTCCCTTTGCCGTCCCACTTCACCAACAAACACCCAATTTTGATCAATTCTAGCCACAAATCTTGTGTTATCTACTCATATCATGAAGAAACCTTGAAGCCTTGTTGATTGGTGATCATATTAACATCAAAAAAGGTGATTTGCTTGTGTTCTAGGGCTGATTTATCAACAAACAATCTTGGTGGTTGATGATCTTGAAGATATATTTGGTGATCATCAAGTTGTTGTCATCCAAAAACAAGATATAATCTTGGTTGGTAAACAATATCATCCTTTCCATTTTTCTTGTTATTTTTGTAAAGATCAAATGTATTTTCTTTTCTATTGTATATGTATATTGATAGGTGTGAAAACACCCATCCTTTTTACCACTTAATTACAATAATAACCGAGCCAAAACGTGTATTTTATGTCATTTATGTCGGAATTATGCATGGTTTGTGTTTTTGTTGTAATTTAGGACGAAAAGGTGAAAAGTGGAGAAAACACGGCATTCACGAGCTTTTATCGAAGAAAAAGACGAAAGATGAAGTCGAAAGATCAAAAGTGTAAAAAGAACGGAAGTCCAAGACCAATTCTGAAGATTTATTGAAGAAAAAGTCAAAAGACGGAAGTTTACTAAAAAGCCGAAGAACTCGAGTCTTATTTATGAAGAAAATACAAGACGAGTTTGAAGAATCCCAAGAAAAAGTCCAAGTATTAAGAAGACTAACAAAAGATTAAAGAGATCAAGGACCTAAGGGCGCAATTAAGAGAAAGAAGAAAGAAGGAGGAAGCTTCCTAAGCTCCTCCCTAATCTCCCTATAAATACCAACCAACCTCATTTGTTGAGAGTTGTTGGTGGCTTGACAAACCACTCTTCCACCATTTTCATTTTTGTCATTTTCATTTTCTTGCACTTTAATTAAATGTTATGCACTTTTAATTATTTAATTTTCAAGTAAGTTTTCATCCTTTGTTCTTTAATCTTTAATCGTTACTTTTCTTGTCTTAATCTCTCATCTTCCTTTCTTGATTCTAGTTTACTTTTGGTGCGATTTACATAGGATCCGTGTTGTTCATTTATGTTTTCGCGCCTAAAAAGTTCATCTTTTTATGTTTTGATTCTAAAAGTTTGTTTCTTTTAAGTTTTGTTAAGTTATATTTGTGCTTATTCGATTTATTTCACTTGAGATTCGTTCTAGTTTTGGGTTTTAGCTTATTCTTATAGCTTATTTCCCTTTGCCTAAAGTTTCGGATCAAGAGTCAAATCGGAAAGGGTTTTAAAACCTTTTTCCGATCGTATATTCCGACCGGTGACCACTGTTTTCTGACCACTGTTTTCCGACCATAGCTTTCCGACCGAGCCACCCCTTCATTCCGATCGGATGATCGGAAAAGGGTCTTGGAAGATTCCGATTGGATCATTTGCTTATCTTTCCGATTTGGCCCTTTTAGATATTCCGATTGGTGGTCTTGTGGGGTATTCCGATCACTACCTATTCCCATATTCCGATCACTCCCAATCGGAATACATTCCGATTGGAACCCTTTTTGGATGTATTCCGATTTGGGAGGTTTTGGTTTGTTTTAATATTTTGTTCTAGTTAAAGGGTTAATGTTTCTTAATTTTTTAGTTCATTATAATTTCGCTTTGAATTTTTATTTAATTGTCAATTTACTTTTTTTGATTAAGTTTTAATTTACGTTGTTTAATTTCACGTCATTTACTTTTTACGTTTTTAATATTGCACCGTTTACATTTCATTTAGTTATAGTTTTAATTTCCCGTCCTTTATTTTTTAAGTCTTGCGCATTTATTTTTCTAAAACCAAAAACATTGATTTCACCAAGAACAACTAATCTCACACAATTAACCGGAAATCAATTCGAAGAGATACCGAGAAAACGAACTTTCAAACTAGTAAAATCTCTAGTATTAAAATGGCGCCGCTGCCGGCTCTTTTCGTGAAGATCGAAGGTTTTTTGTGAGTGAAGCGTTGGCTTTTGGGATCCGTTCACTTGTGAACGTTATTTTTCGTATCCAAAAATTTTCAAAAATCACAAAAACATTTGTAAAATCATAAAAAGCATTTCTTTTTAAAAAAGCTTTGCACCAAAAATATTCTTCTTGCTCATCTATCTTTTCTTATGGATTCTTATGTCCATTGCGTCGGTTGTGGGAGACGATTGTACGGGAACGACTCATGTCAATGGTGTACATGTGAGCGGTGCGGAAACGATATCAAAGATACACAATCAATACCAGGATTTTGTCCTTTGTGTCCCTCACTTAATTCGTCCTTTTTGAACCCACCTACTCTTTCCCCGTGCATCTATTGTGGAAGCGATTCTCCTTGGCATGTTTCGTGCCCGGTTCAATACTCGTATGATTACGGGCAAGAACCGGGGTACAAGCATGACAATGATAATAGCTATCCACAAGACGCACCCAGTCTTTCTCCTCACCCGTTTTGCAACAACTGTGGGGGTCCTCATGATACCTATTATTGTCAACCAATGAATTGTTATGAGCCAAATCCGTGCCCTCAGTTTTCTTCACAAGTGGATTATTATGAACCACACCCGGTTTATAATTCTCCTCAACCGATGAACTACTATGAGCCACAACCATGCTATAATTCAGGTTTTCAACATTTTGAACCCCCACAACACATCATCGATCATCAACCCTCCTTCGAACAATTGCGCTCCCATGAACAATGGGACACTCTTGTTAAACTAAGTCAACAACTTCAAGAAGCTTGCAACAAGATCATCAAGAAACGTCAAGAGGATCATCGACGGGAGCAAATATCAAATATCGAGACTTATACTCCTCCTCCGGTGTATCCATACTATTATGATGATGACGAGGATGATGTCTATGATCTCAACCCATCTTCTGAGATTACTACTCCTATTCTTGATAACACTAATGCGTCTAAGGATAGTGATTCGTTGAGTGAGATTAGCGATTTTGGTTTTGAAGGATTCTTTGATGAGGTTTGTGATCTTACGACTTTTGCTGAACTTAAGGATGAGGTTGTTTTTAATGATGAATTCCAATTCGAGCCTGAGATCGCGGAAATTATCGAACGAGAGCTAGCTCTGTTACCTCCGCTTCCTCCTACAAGCGAGGTCGATTTTTCCAACATCGATGCCGAACTTGATGAGTTGGAGCGTCTTATTTTTCATATTAATGACGAACCAACTCACTTGACCAATCCTCCTATTCTCGAGGAGTTACCTACTCAACACTCCTCCACTGAGAATTACGTTTACCACATTCGTGCGGATTTGACTTATCAACAATCCCCACAAATGAATGATGGTTTCGTACTTGATCGTGATCTTTTCGAGCGAGTTTCTGAAATCCTCAATGATGGGAACGACAAACCTTGGTTTGACGCACCTATCTATGATGATGAAATCGAAGAGATTAACGTTCATGAGGATGAGTGCTTTGACCCGGGAGGTGCCATTGATTATTTTCTGCTTGATAACCTTACGGCTTTGCCGCTTGCTGCTGAGCATCCATTGTCTTTAGGGGATGACAATGTGATTCCTTTACCCACCACACCTCCCGTGGATCATTACCTCACATACTTTTCGTATGTTGAGTGGACCTTTCCCCCATTTAAGACTTATTCCCCCGCCTCCCCTTTGTTGATGTCCACCGGAAACGAGGACAAGGTCTTTGATCCCGGTATCACATTCGAGGCTTCCCCATGGACTATTTAATTCGGGGACGAGTCAGGCTCGTGACTCGGATAACAAAAACAAGCGCTTTTTGGGAGGCAACCCAATTATCTATCTTTACCTGTTTTCACCATAAGTGTAGGGGGAGACCCGTGGTGTTTCTTGCTTTCTTTCTTATCATGTGCAGGGATTAGAGCTTCAAAGACACACTCTTGATGACTTTTGACGAACCATGATTCCGTGTTCCCTTCTTCCCGGTTCTATCCTAAACTCTTTTCGATTTACTATTTTATATTTCTCAATATTAAAATAGGAATCTCTTTAGTTGTCTCTTCCTTAGCGAGATTTAAACAAAGTGCACAATGTCCTAAGTGTAGGGGAGTTTACTCCCACATGCTTAAACATTGAGGACAATGTTTATCTTAAGTGTAGGGGGAACTTCTATCGAAGTTAAGTGGCCTTTTCCTTGTATTTGTCCTCATTTTAACCGGAAAATTTGATTTTTCGACATTTTTCAAAAATTTTAATCTATTTTGGCCTATTAGTTTTTCCCTTTATATAGTTATTTTCTTTCCTTGCTAGAATAAATCTTTAATAAAGTAGTTTTAATTTTCAAAACGTTGTGAATCTTTTGACTCAACCCGAGTTTACTTGCCTAAGTTTACTCTAGCTAGTATCCTTAACGTGTTTAAGTCAAGTTTTGCTAGGCTTTTATATAGGGAGCTATAAAACGCGAAAGTCTTAACTCTCACGGGTTAAGAACAAGAACTTTTCGCAAGTTCCTATAATTGATCCTAGAGAGTCGTTTATCAAGGGAACTTTAAAACGCGATTTCTAAACTTGAAAAAGTCTAAGAATTTGCAAGATCCTATAGGCGACTCGAAAACCCAAAACTTTGATTTAATAGGCTAAGCATCCACGAGTCTCATTCCTTGAGATTTTAAATTATGGAGAACGAGAGATGATAGAGTCAATTATAAGTTCGGTATTCTTTCGTGAATTTATGTGAGTTAATTATAAGCCTATTCTCCCTCCGCCTGTTAATAAATTAATCTGCCAATAAATAAGGCTGTACGATTTAAAAGGTTACTTAGCTTCTAGCCCCAGATCGTTTAAAAGTTGCTCGGTACGGATTAGAGTTCATAGCCAAGGCATAACTTATTGAAGCGGGATGCGAAGATTGGCGAGTCCGAAAAGGCCCTAACAAGGCATGAGGGCTATATTTTGTTGCTAAAGATCCAAAAGTGATGTGAAGAATCATTTATCGAAAATCAATATGAAGGATCGAGACACACGACGAACAGCAAAAACTCCCCAAAAGTCATGGAGAAGTCTATCCGAAAAGACCCTAACAAGGTATGAGGATAAATAGATCCAAGTCCTAAAAGGAGGCGGATCGTTGTATATCAAAGTCCAAAATAAAGATTGGAGAAAAATGACGAAGTCGTGGTCCAAATATGAAGAATCTCTCAAAACTTCAAGTGAAGAAATTCCTATTATGAAGAGAAGACCATAATTTCAAGAACGTCTCTCGAAGATTCGAAGTATGAAGTCGCTGCCAAATATCGGTCCGAGAAAGGTCTCAAATCGCGAAGCGAGTTATGCCAAGATATGAACTTTATGAGGTCCCGAGAAGCAGTTTTAAAAGATTTGGTCCTTTAGCTAACTATTGATTAAATCGTTCACTTTATTTTCGAACTAAATAACTATCGAAATAAGTCAACAATGCATCCTCGTGATCATTCAAGACAACAATAAAATATAAGAGATACACCTAGGAATAAGGGAGTCTAAGTAAATAATTGGCCCACATGAGTTCGTGTTAGTTTGCTAACTTATAATAACAATGATCTCGTTTCTAAGCTTGGTTTGGAGAAAGTGAAAACTTGAGGATGATGATCATTCACGACATTTTCAAAACCCAAGGTATGTTTTTGATTTCTTTACTTTGTATGTTTATAATTTTCTATTTCTTTAATAAAGGCCAACGTGGATTGATTATGATGAAAAATGTAATCTTGCTTTGTAACTAATGCATTGAATGAGGACATTGCAATGGTTAAGTGTAGGGGATTTGATAGGTGTGAAAACACCCATCCTTTTTACCACTTAATTACAATAATAACCGAGCCAAAACGTGTATTTTATGTCATTTATGTCGGAATTATGCGTGGTTTGTGTTTTTGTTGTAATTTAGGACGAAAAGGTGAAAAGTGGAGAAAACACGGCATTCACGAGCTTTTATCGAAGAAAAAGACGAAAGATGAAGTCGAAAGATCAAAAGTGTAAAAAGAACGGAAGTCCAAGACCAATTCTGAAGATTTATTGAAGAAAAAGTCAAAAGACGGAAGTTTACTAAAAAGCCGAAGAACTCGAGTCTTATTTATGAAGAAAATACAAGACGAGTTTGAAGAATCCCAAGAAAAAGTCCAAGTATTAAGAAGACTAACAAAAGATTAAAGAGATCAAGGACCTAAGGGCGCAATTAAGAGAAAGAAGAAAGAAGGAGGAAGCTTCCTAAGCTCCTCCCTAATCTCCCTATAAATACCAACCAACCTCATTTGTTGAGAGTTGTTGGTGGCTTGACAAACCACTCTTCCACCATTTTCATTTTTGTCATTTTCATTTTCTTGCACTTTAATTAAATGTTATGCACTTTTAATTATTTAATTTTCAAGTAAGTTTTCATCCTTTGTTCTTTAATCTTTAATCGTTACTTTTCTTGTCTTAATCTCTCATCTTCCTTTCTTGATTCTAATTTACTTTTGGTGCGATTTACATAGGATCCGTGTTGTTCATTTATGTTTTCGCGCCTAAAAAGTTCATCTTTTTATGTTTTGATTCTAAAAGTTTGTTTCTTTTAAGTTTTGTTAAGTTATATTTGTGCTTATTCGATTTATTTCACTTGAGATTCGTTCTAGTTTTGGGTTTTAGCTTATTCTTATAGCTTATTTCCCTTTGCCTAAAGTTTCGGATCAAGAGTCAAATCGGAAAGGGTTTTAAAACCCTTTTCCGATCGTATATTCCGACCGGTGACCACTGTTTTCCGACCACTGTTTTCCGACCATAGCTTTCCGACCGAGCCACCCCTTCATTCCGATCGGATGATCGGAAAAGGGTCTTGGAAGATTCTGATTGGATCATTTGCTTATCATTCCGATTTGGCCCTTTTAGATATTCCGATTGGTGGTCTTGTGGGGTATTCCGATCACTACCTATTCCCATATTCCGATCACTCCCAATCGGAATACATTCCGATTGGAACCCTTTTTGGGTGTATTCCGATTTAGGAGGTTTTGGTTTGTTTTAATATTTTGTTCTAGTTAAAGGGTTAATGTTTCTTAATTTTTTAGTTCATTATAATTTCGCTTTGAATTTTTATTTAATTGTCAATTTACTTTTTTTGATTAAGTTTTAATTTACGTTGTTTAATTTCACGTCATTTACTTTTTACGTTTTTAATATTGCACCGTTTACATTTCATTTAGTTATAGTTTTAACTTCCCGTCCTTTATTTTTTAAGTCTTGCGCATTTATTTTTCTAAAACCAAAAACATTGATTTCACCAAGAACAACTAATCTCACACAATTAACCGGAAATCAATTCGAAGAGATACCGAGAAAACGAACTTTCAAACTAGTAAAATCACTAGTATTATATATGATGAATATATGATGATAAAAATGTTGTGTGGGGATCAAGTGTTGATAAATATGGATAAAAAAATGAAAAACCATAGGTAACAAAGTTAAAATCTTGCTTAAAATGATGGCTGTATAAAAACAGTAATTAACCAAGTTATAAACTGATAAAATTGCATGATGGAATCAATTTACAGTAATTATTAGATTTCATACACATGTGAGAGTTGGCCATGCAATGGAATCATCAAAATGAGTGAGATATGATCAAAACAAAATTAGTATACCAATCTGAATAGCCTGTTTTGTATGGACTGTTAAGGATACTTAGACATGGATTGAGCAGTAGCTATAGGTAAGTTATTTGTAACACATAATATGAAGTTTATGTCATCCAAAAATGAGCTTCTATCTCCTTATATAACTCAAGATATGATAAAAATGGTGAAAGTGAAACTAAAAATCATATTTTGTGAAATTAAAGTTTAATACAATTATATAAGCACTCAAATAATATAGTATAAAATGTGAAATCAAAACCCACTAACTTATATATTGCATTTATATAAATATTTATAAGGATAAATAAATGGACATTTTATAAAAATAGTAGTTTGGTAAGTTTTACAAGTTATAAAAACTATAAACATGATTTTTACGTCTTTTCGGCTAATACCATAAAATTAACGTTTTTCGCCAATTAAAACTTAGACGAACGGACCCGTCTAATGTAAACTTTTTAAAAGTCATATACTGATATATAAGTACTTAATACAAGTAAAAACCGATAAAACCCGAACTATATAACATACGGACATTAACGGGCTAAGTTAGCATTATTGGACTAATAATTCAACTAAATGGGCTAAACACTTATAAATTTACTTATTGGGCTTAACCCACTTGGGCCCAAAATGTAAAGTATAATACTGATAATAAAAGTATGAAATGGTCTAATTTAAGGTAATGGACTTATAATAGGTTTATTGGACCTAAAACATGTAAATAAGTAAAACTAGTAAACTAATATAAAAGTTACCAATACATAACACTAAAATGAGTAAATGAGAATGTATAAACCCACTTGATCATCATCATATGTATAAAATCATCATATTTATACTTATTATTTTGATAAGGTCATTGGATAAAAGTCTAAGACCGATTATTATTTTTATAGGTTTTCGTGATCGAAGCACGCCCGTAGCCGATAATCCGCCTTTCATTATCAACGAGAGTTCATAGCCTCACACTCTTTTAAATGTTTTATAAAATGATTTGTAAAACCCTGAGGGAGATAACATGCTAGTTTTTGATAAAAATAGAACACAAGTAGTCCCGATGGTATGCTTAATGATATGGACCCGAATGATGCTATGACCCAATAAAAGAGATAAAAAGGATTATTAGTAGTTAGGTTATGTCACTTAAAGTCCCATTAGCATGAATTGTGAACTACCGGGATTTGGTAGACGCTTATGCATATGATAGTACTATTTGGGGACGATCACCCCAGTTCGCGCCTTGACGGTTGATCCCCGTCGTACCACATTGATTGGTAAGCGAATTTATGTATGAGAAGATTTACATAGCGTGATTTTTGTGACGACACACTAACTTAGATGGGCAAATTGTTTGTCGGGTTCGAGGCCCGTTGTTATGATAGTAAGGTAACAATGTCATGCGGCTAATAATAATCCAAATGTAATCCAATGTAATCTAAATATCTGATATGATACGATGCTAATAACGATGATAATATTACCTATAATGGTAATATTGAGGCTACGGTCTCATGGACATTTATATATTCCCTGACTAGCAATACCAGGACTTACTTCTGATATTATACTTGTGTTCTGATTTCAACGATTGTTTTATATAACGATTTTATTAAACTCTATGAATTCACTCGGCATTCGCTGATATGATTTTTGCATGTTTTTATCTCATGTGCTTGAAGGTAATTCGGATGGAGATCGACTCTGATGGCCCACATAATAATAAAAATGTTCATTCGATCTATGTTTTGTAAACTTAATGACCTGTATAATTTGGGACCTGTTGTACACTTGAAACTTTTTATCGAATGAATGTATGTTAAACCTTGTACAACCATTTTTATGTGTTGTCTATGATTGGAGTTATTGTGCTATCCCGTAACACTATAAAAGACTCTTCCGCTGTACCGATATGAAATTTGAGAGTGTTACATTTGATCTTTCCTTAACTTGGGTTAAGCATAGTCTATTCATTGTCATAAGTGTAGGGGAAGTTTTATACTTCCATGCTCTTAAACATTGAGGACAATGTTTAGCTTAAGTGTAGGGGGGTCTTCTATCGAAGTGATCTTACCTAGAAATTGTCATTGACCTTCATGATAACATGGAAATTAATATTTCAAACATTTTTCAGTGATCTACTTTGGCTACCAAAAATATGCATTCATAATTTTTGCATTAATCATTTTTCATTTGCATATCACATTTGCATTGTATATATTCTTCTTTTATTTTTCATCAAAAATATATAAAAAGAAAAAAAATATAATAAAAACATGGTTTAACATATTTAGACTTTTTTGACATATTAGGCCTACCATGGATATTTTGACTCAACCCGAGTTTGCTTATCTAAGAATTCTCTATCTAGTATCATTAACCATGTAGTCCTTCATTGGTCTATTAGGCTAAGCATCCACCAATCTTATTATTTGAGATTTTAAATTTGTGGAGAATGGGAGATGATAGAGTTGAAGCAAGTATAAAAGGGCTAGATAAACTTCATGACGATTACTTGTGGCTAAACCTTTCTCTTCTTTGCCTCTATTTTCTCGCATGTATATATGTTAATAAATAATCAAGAACGGTTTTAATTGGTTTGTAATCTCTTATGCATTTTTGTCTAATCATTCACGGTTGATATAAGTACGTCTTAAGATTCTAAGTTAGAATGTTTTATGTGTACTAGACTTATGTCATGCTTAATACTTAGCGGGTGTTTTTCCTTTTATTCTTTTTAACTTTCTTTGTGAGGAATAAAGAAAAATAAGAGCGGCTTATGAAAAAAATGAGTGGCTAAAAAAAATAATAATTATACAAGACTCTTAAGAGGGGCAGTGAAGTGTTAATTATAGTAACTATTAGATTCCAATATTACCTTGACGGGTTGCGGGGATTTAATAGTTGCTCCAATCCAATATTACCTTGACGGGTTGCGGGGTTGAAGATCCAAAGTCTCAAAAAGATGGCAGTTGTAAATTATTCCTTAGCGAGTGTGTAGCTACTTATTAATGCATGACATGAGGATTTTACACATAAGGCGAATGACTTATTACACTTGAAACGGACTTATATTAATTATGAGCGGTTTTTCAAGTAATGGATGAGAGGATTACTTAGGATTAAAACCGTGCTTCCTTATTTTTGGATTTTACATTTCTTATATTTCACGCTTCAAATAATGACAAATTTGTCCAAAAGCAATTTGCTCAAATAATAATCGGTTCCACATTTAATTGTCATGTATAAGTTGATGCACCTTTTTACTTGTGAATGCAATGATCCCATTTTTAAGCTTCGTATGGGGAAAGTGAAACTTGAGGGTGATAAGTGTCCATGGTACCAGCCCTAATTTAAGTCATTGACTTCTTTATAAGTTTTTCCATCAAAGCCATTTCAAGAAAAATTTAAAAAGATATAAATAGAATTGTTTCTTTTTCATTGCATTGTTCAAAATCAAAATCATGTATCATGTAGAATAGCATAGTGTACTAGCATTCCATTTTGGCCAAGGTAGGTTAATTATGAGGAGAATGTAAATTTGTTCCTTAAAATATAGCATTGCATGAGGTCATGGCAATGTTCAAGTGTAGGGGATTTGATATGAGCAAAAACTCATATCAATTAATCAACAAATCACCCTAAACACAAGGAAAATACCTAACTTTTGTGCTATAAAGCGGAATTATGTGGTATGTTTTGTGTTTGTGTATAAATAGGTAAGAAGAATACATTTTCAAGCAAACAAGAAGAAATCAAGTTTATTTGGATGAAAAAGACAAAGAAGGATCAAAGATGACAAGACTTTGAAGATAAGGGACCTATCTTGACAATACTCCAAAGTTGAAGGACTCAAAGTGTAAATTTGTCAAAGTCAAGATAAAAGTCAAAAATGGTCAACTCTTCAGTCAACCAAGTCAAAGGGTCAAATTATACAAGAATGCAAGTGGAAGGACAAAAAATGCCATTAAAATGAAGTCCCTAGCTCATTTGGATATTCTGCCTAAGTTCAAGGGCTTAAGTTGCAATTTTTCAAAGTTATAATGAGTTCAATCCGTGTGACAATGTTATCAACCAATGAGAATGCAAGGATTTTTGAACAAGGATTGCCAACAAATGGGCCACCTGACCTGCTTAATTAATGCGCCGCAAAGCAACAATCAATCCCACTATCTAACTTTCAACCAATAGAAACACGCCATGCAATAAACCTTTTATCCACAAACGGATATCAATCCGTGTGACCTTCTCTCACCCAATCCAAATTTGCCACGTGCATCTTCTTCCCCAAATGAACCCAGGAACGATTTAGAGAAATACTTCATTTCAGGAAAAACTTCAAACATGAAAAGTGTGTATTTTTGAAAGACGAATTCATCCCACATGCTCAATTAACCTGGAAATCATGCAAGAAGAAACCCAATTCCAAATTCATAACGGCTAGTAGCAATTGGCAGATTAAGGACACTTGGCAGCATTTCATTGGATGGGACACGTCATCTGCTTCAACTACTTCTCATGTTTTGTCTATAAATAGGGAATGTTCCCCTTATTTGTCATTGTAGCTTAAGTGTGAAATTTTCACACACTTACTTTTTCTCTCTCTCTCTCAATCTTAGCTTGTAGTTGTTAGCATAATGACCTCAAGAGTCTGACAAGCTCTTGAGTTAGTTATTGTAGTTGTAACCTCCTTAACATAACTTGTAACAAACTTTCACATTCAATCAATAGATTTCCCTCCTTTTTCTTTAAATATCCTATTCATTCCCTGCATAACTATTACTCTAGTGTTGTTAAGAGTTACTTGTGATCATCATTGATCATAATTAGCTCTTGTTGAAGATTGTTGCTGTTTACACTTGTTCTGTTCATCCAGTAGCTGTGTTTGTCGATTTTGAAGCAGAATTGTGAAAAAATGGTGATGATGATGATTGTAGCAGTTGATTAGTGGTAAATAGTGTTAAGGTGGTGGTTTAACACTATCTAGGAGGCTCAACGCCTACCTACTCCATCAGTGGAGGCCTATGCTTAAAGGTTTTATGGTTTCTAATTTTGGTTCCTCTAAACAGCAAATGCATGTTCAATTCTAGCTTAATCCTACTTGCTGATATGATCAAAGGTGTTTAGCTTGTTTTTGAACTGATTTTGATGTTTAGATAGCTTATTGTTAGTTTGATACTTGTTTACTAGCTCATTACTTGTTACTGATTTCATGTTATCAGTCAATTTAGCTTGATTATGTATTTTGAGTCTTAGCTTGTTTCACTGCATATTGTTAGCTCATTTGTACTCCATTTTGGTTAACAAGAGTTGCTAGATATCAGATTTACATCAATACAACCAATTGCTTAGTTTTCTTTTACAAAAAGTTGTTCAAGTTCAGAAACTAGTGTTTGGTAAAGCTGTAAAATTGGAGTTCAAGTTTTGTTAAGTGGTTAGTTTTTGTGCATTTACATTCCTTTAGTCATAATAAACAAGTTTTAGTAGTTTTAAAGTCGAATAGAAGGTCAAAAAGGCAATTGGTTGTGAAAAAAGTTTGGGTTAGTTTTAGCTTTAATAGTTCATAAAAAGAAGTTGTTTTCAATTGCTTGCCATTTACTCATTTCTTGATGAAATTGATTCAAACCAGCTCACACTTGTCCATTAACATCTGAATATTAAGTGCTTATAGGGAAACTATATAGTTTTAAGATTCAAGAGAGAAATAAGCATTTTCATAAGCTGCTGAGCAAATGAAAGTTTCTGTAACAAAGGCACAATCTGATTTCTTGAACTAGCAATCCCACTTCATAAACCTTGCAGTTTTATTTCATATTCTTGTTTAGATAGTGTTCTTGAGTAGATCTGGAAGTTTTCAAGTTTTTCAAAAATTTGGTCAACTTTGGTCAATAAGCTAGTTTGATCTTATTTTTATTTTTCTAATTCATTACTTGATCATTTTTCGTTTTAAAAGACATTCCAGACTCTTAATGGACTGATAAACAAGATTTAGCAAAAAAATCAGTTTGTGCAAGTCTGGCTTATTAGATAGCTTAATTGTGGCTTATCAATATTGGCTTATTTGAGTTTTACTTAGTTTCAAGCTTATTCCTTTTACAAGTCTAAGTAAAATTAGATTTTAAGCAGTTTGAAATTGGTTTGAGCTTATTTGGTTCATTGTAGAGCTTAAACGAGCTTATACATTCAACTAGCCCGTTTTTTGTTAAAAATTCACTTTTATTTGCACTTTGGTCCTCAAGGTTTGATACTGTTTTAATTGCTGGCTAATTTTACTTGTTTATAGGGTTTGCTAAGATTTATTCCTAATCTTTTCAAGACTTGTCAAATTCAGTTAGTTAGTTTTAAAATTAGTTACATTTAGTTAGTAGTTTTTTACTATTTACATAAGTAGTCCTTGTAGTTTCTGATTTTACATTTCAAGCATCATAGTTTCAAGCATTTACATTTTTAGCACTTTAATTCCATAGATTTACATTTTTGTCCTTATTTGAATAAAATTTTTGTATTTGCTAATTGTTTTACGGATACGTAGTTAATATTTTGCACATTTTTACTTGATTGCTCAAATAGACATAGAAATTCCAAATAACCCTATCAACCAAAACGATCAAAAACCCGATTTTGTTAGGACTTTCAATTGGTTAAGAATCGAGAAAACGAACTTCAATATACACAATTTCACTGATCAATAAGATTATTATGTTAAGCTGCATGGAAAATGTGTATGCATAGAATTCACAACAAATTGGATAACCTGTCAAGAGTTCATAATTATATAAATACAAGCAAACAAGTAGATGATAACATGTCAATTCTGGTGAATAAAAATATAATGCAAGTACAACCAATCCAAGACAGGGTTTACAACAATGTTGTCTGAAATAGTGGTACACATGTTTGTAGTACAACAAAAGATAACCTACCTACTAAGGTTAGGTGCTAATGATAGAGATACAACTGAAATGAAATATAAGTACAAAATACCTAAATCATGCGTGCTGAGATGCAACGTTATGCTTGTCATGATGTACAAAGATATATATCCTACACTAGTCTGGTTGCCTGCAGGTGCGGATGGTCCAGCTGGTGGTGTGGGTGCACGAGTATCCTACATGTGAATCATAGCTCTCCTGGTCTCCCGGGAAAGCCTCATAGTCTCTAGCAGCATAATCTGGCGTGCAGTATCGGCACTGCGAAGAAAATATGTCTCATCAGTGATCCCCTGGTGACGAAGATCTGCCAGGTCGATGAAGGTCCTAAAGGTCTCCTCCTATGTGAGTATGGCAGCCTGGGTCTCGTACTGATGACCCTCTAGTGAAGGTAAGCGATAACGAAGGTAAGAAACCTCATCCAAAATCCACTATATGGTTCCCTGGGTCATATCCAATGAACTATGAGTGGTATGTGACTCACCAGCCATAGTCCAGTAGAGAGAGTTAAATCTCTCCTAAAGTAGCGCGCGACCCTGCTGGTCCGCCTGTAGTAAGGCATGGAAAAGGGTGGTATCCTGCGCCTGTCGGGCTACAAGAGCATCAACCTGTGCCTGTAGAGCGCCAAGTCTAGCCTGACTAGCTCCCGAACCCTCTCCTATCTCGAAGGTCAAGTCAGGAGTAGAGTCACGCCTCCTCTTGCGAGGTGGAAATGCACTGGTGGGATAAGAGTGGAGTGTCAAAGGTGGTGGAAAGGGTGGTAGAGTAGGTACAACCTAATCCGCCTCCCTAGGTGGAGATGCAGGTACGACTAGTAGTGGTGATGTGGGAGAAATAGCAGGTGGTGATGGGGTAGGAGAATCTGATAGTATGATAACTCCATCTGGCTGGTCACCTCTGGACTCAGTGTCAGATGCATGTCCGACAAGTACCGATCTCGGCGATAGCTGTGCGATGGTAGGAACCATGAGCTCTTCGAAAGTAGTCACGATGGTAGGTGTCATCATGATATCTGCAAATAGTAGCATTTTAAAGTTAAGTAAGTATTAGCTTACATAATTCAAAAAGTTTTCAAAATGCATATGCAATGCGGTTTATTTCTCTTTAACAATGCTTGTTAAAACTATGTGTAGATACTTAAGTGATTTAATAACTCGGAGGTTATAAATCGGCTTATTGTTAGTTCACATAATATGCATGCTCTATCTGCTATATGCCTAACTATAAAGGTTCCCCAAAAATCAATTTTTCTTTTTAATTGATTTAAAACTTTAGTTATAGTCCAGTTTAATTTTTTTATTATTTTAAAATTTTTATTTTTGATCTGGTTCTCTATAACTATGCGCTCTGATACTATTCCGTAACACCTCCATAATGGTCAAATGCAGCGGAATAGTACGTGGGGTGTTACTTTGGTGGATCGATAACACACAGTATTTAGAGCAATGATCATAATAGTCATTTAAAAACATATCACATGAATTAAATTATACACATTTAGTATCTTGCATAAAAACAACATTATTTAATAATGTGAAAAATATCCCAGCCCGATGGTAACATGATGCTTCAATGATGCTGGAATCCAATGCATGAACCTGTTTATTTTCCTGAGAAAACATAATAAAATGTGGGGGTCAACAAGAGGTTGGTGAATTCACAAGTTTAATTAAATAAATAAATGTACTGATATGCCATACACCACGATCATAGTCGAACAATCACAGCCAATACTATAGAAGTTCCTATTGCCCTGTAATAGAAGCTAGACATGATGCTCATGCGCCATTATGGTCAAACCCGATGTTGTTTCCCTCAGTCCGACAATACAATAAACATGTTGCTTGGCCTAAGTGTTTCGTGATAGCAAGTCACGCAGGCCGGGTGTTGTCAATACCCGAATAGATCTATTCATAACATTTCGTGCTACACTACTAACTATTATAGTCCACGGGAATGGGGCAAACAATAGGCAATAAGTTGTTATATGTTGATGTTATTCGTGCATGTTTGCATGTAAATAGTTGAGTATATTTTCTCCCCCAGATATAATTACAGTAAAAGATAAGACCATGAACTCACCTCAGTGGTAATGATGTGGTGATGATGTCACTGATTAACTGGCACAGTATAATCATGAGGTGATGAAATTACCTAAGTAATTTAAATGACTCAGTAAATGCACAATAATAATGCCTGATAAATGTAAGTGATGAAAATTCATGATCACGAATTAATAAGTCGTTACGATTGTCTAAGTATTTAAACTTATAGTGAGCTATTAATAACATAACATATATTTTTAGTTTCTAAAAATATATTTAGATTGTCCAATAAAAGGGTAATAAATTAAATAAATATATTTAATTTAATTTAATTAATTGTAAGAAAATAATATATTCCATTTAATTTTCTTAAGGATCTAAATATATCTAATAAGATTTGTCTGTTTATAAGGTTTCGTAAATAAATCTTAATAATTTATTTAATAATCAAAATGACTTAATTAAATTTATTAATAAAATAATTTGTTAATATTTTTAATTAAATTAAAATTACTCGTAAGTCCTCGTAGCATAATAACTTCCAAAATAATCTTTAAAGTTTCGTTCATTAAGTATATCACGTCGTTAGTCCTCGTTCGTTGTGTTTAATTCCAAAAACGCCCCCTAGGGCTTACAATACTTTCGGTATATGGCCATTTAGGTCCCTAGGGTTTCCTAGTCTTGAAATAATTACAAATCGAGTCCCTAGGGCTCGGTTTATCTTTGTGAAATGGCAAAACACCCCCCTTAAGTCTCGGAATTATCTAATAAGGAGTTAGGGTTTGTAACTAGTCCCTTATGTCTCAAAAATATTTATTTGAGGCACAAAAGGTAACCTAATGTTTTATATAAATTTCTAAAGTGACAAAAATAGTCCTTATGGTTTGGTTGGTTCTCGGTTTAAACACAAACGCAACCTATACTTTTGGAAATGGAAAATTTGGTCCTTATACTTCTTTAAAGTCACTAAATTTATATACATGTTTTATATATTTATGTTTTTGACTATAACTTTCACCATTTTAAAAATATGGCCCGAATAGTCTCTCAAAAATAGGATTGGGCTTGGCCGGCCCAATAGGTTCGCGGTTTGGGTTTAATGGGCCTAACGGGCTTGTTTGAGCTTTTTTAAATCCCTAGTAATATACTAATACAACTAATAATTCCAAACTATTTATTTGGGCTTATGGGCTTATGGGGATCTCGGCTTATAGCTTATGGGCTCTCTATTTATAGCTTATTAAAGGCTTATACGAGTGGCTTATTAAGTTCGGCTTATATAAATTTATGGGCTTATATAACTCGGATTAAAATTAGCTTATGGCTTATTATGGATAGCTTATTAGTTCCTCTACTCCTTAACATTGTCTAGCTATACGGGCTTATCAAATATGTGTTTTCTATTCGACTTAAGATTAAGCCGAGAATAATGGCTTATAGTTTGAGCTTATTGCTTAGGGTATAACACTAAGTTATTAACTAGGGCTTACTTGGCTACCTTTAAGCAAGGTTTCTACTAGTTCATCATAGATATGATGTTTTTGAAGCATGTTTGCCCACGAAACAATATAAGCCGTGGGCATATATGTTGTTTGTGGGTCGTCTTATGGTATTTTACGTGTGCATGCAATTCTAGCTTCGTTTTCTTGGCTTATGTATGCATGACATGTAAGGAGAAGTATGAAGGACTGAATTGGAGTCTTGGAGGGTTTATACTTGTATTTAGAAGAGATGGTGGATGATCAAGAATTAGGGCTCCTATGCGTCGGGTTCTTCTTAAACGTGACCTAGGAAGGTCTTGGCTTGACTTGGATACTAAGAATCCCTTGTATACTTGCACTAAATTCTTTGAAGAGACCATGATTTAGTAGTAAATGCTTGTGTATGTGTTTTTTGCGTCTAGGTGATATATGAAGTTGGGTGATCCAAATTTTGATTGTGTGAGGGTGAGGAGTGAGAGTTTAGTTTGCTAAATATTTTAGATGAAGATGATGTGTGTGGTTTAGGGGTAAGCCACGACAAGAAAGAAGTGAGCAAGATTTGCTATCATCTTCATGGTACATGGTGGTACTAGGGTTTTAATGCAAATCTTGTACACTTACCTTTTGGGAAGCCCCCATCCGTCGCATCTCTATGAGTCAAAGGAGACAAAATGGAGTTTCATAGTGTAACTATAATGAGGTGATGTACATGGTGAAAGGTTTGTGTGGCTTGGGTTCCTCACACGTCTAACATAGAAAGATATGTGCTAGTTGTTTTGGTGTCACTACTTGCATATCTAAGCACTTAGATATTACTAGTACACTCTATAAATGCAACAAATGTACACATTGCCTCATCCATCCCTCCTAGCCGTCGCATAGTGGTCTTAGGGGGACAAGTTTGTAAGTAATAGTGCTAGTTTTAATTGCCTAAGTTTGTACAAGTTCAATTTATGTCTAAGGTAGTTTTGTAAGACTCAAAGTTAGTATAATTTTTGTGTAGTGTAGTATTCGGCTAAAATGTATGTCTAGGATAGTTTTAGGTTCAATTTTTGTGTCTTGGTATGGTTACTAGGAGTCTAGGTATAATATAGTAGAAGTAGGTTCAAGTCCTAAGTCAATTTGGTTAAGTTTTGGGATCCTTGGTGAAAGTATAGTCATAATTAAATAAACTTATAATTTACTTTATTTAAAATGTATGTCACTTGTGAAAGTGAGTTAGAGTAGATAACTGTAGGATTTAATAATGAAAAGTAGTTTATATCGTAATGTAGTATTGTTTTTGAGGTATGGAAAATATATAATTGTATATTTTTTAAGAATAAAATAGTTCGTTTGTAAGTGTTATTAATTGTGATCATGAGTTTAGATTGTTATAAATCAAATTGATGAATGCTTATGATCATGTGTTTCAGGTGACTTAATAGTCCCGAAAGAATGATTGTTTAAAACCTCATATGCTCATATAATGTATGTTGTCCCTTATTTTTGTGATGATTAAGCAAGGAAGAAAGAAAGAAAATAGATGAAGAAGAGATGGATTCCTAGAGAGAAAAAGTAATGAGAGAAAGTAGAGAAGAGGAGAGGATTAACTTTGGGAATATTAGATTAGAAGTGAGAAAAATGAACAACCAACCCTCTTAACATACTAGGAGGGTAGTATATATAGTCTACCCCCATGCGGGCTTTAATGGGCTATATATTGGGTCGAGCTTGTCTTTTGGACTTTAATTAGTTTAAATCCAAGCCCGTAAACCACGACTAATTAACTACCTATTACAACGTTCTAACTAATGTTACAATAATAACCTATGACCGAGCATTCTTATTTGACTCAATATTTTGAGGCTAACAATCTCCCCCAATGTGAGGTCATACCCTTTTGATATATGGAGATCAATGGAGATTACGAATCTCTTCATAAATGAGTCTTGAACGTGTAACAGTAGTTTTGTTCCTTCATGATGTGATCTTTGAGCCTTTGTCATTGTCTTTCAACTTAGTCTTTTATCTTGAGATCTTCAAATCATTCTTGACTTGTCTTTGCCATCTTGCGATCTTGTGTCTTTATCCACATGCTCACACTATTAATTGTTGAATAAGTCTTTGGGCATGAACATGTGGTTTTGAATCTTTGACTATGTTGAGTACACCGTGACGCCACCTTCTTGAGACAAAACATGGACACGGACTGAATGGCTTTGACATTCGTCCTAAATCGGTAGCGTTTTACCTCCGGTCGGTGAAGACCGTTTTACGATATTAAATACCGTACCTGTGATTAGGTAGATTCAATTAAGAATCTCTTTGACAGGGTTTCGCGGCTGTACTAGCCGTTCTCTTTACTCGACCGTCTCAAAGCAAGACTGCGAACATAAAGAGTGAATCAATTGGATGAATATCCGCTTGATTAAAGTCGTCAATTCAAATTCCTGGAACAAGTTTGATTCATTAAGAATCTTACCATTGTTGCTTTCCAGTTGACACAAGTTTGATTCATAAGAATCTCACAAGTCACCTACCGTAGCGCTGTTTGATGTTGACGCTAGAAGGATTTCCATTCATCACTGTGAATATTAATGAATATCACTCTAAATGTTCTGGCAAGACCATAAAGATATTGCGTAGAAACCTGAAACGAGTTTGAATCAATTCAGAGTCAAACCACTGTTGCTTTTCAGTTTTACAAATGTTCAATTCATAAAGAATCTTGCATATGACCTACCGCAGTGCTGTTTGATGTTAACACTAGAAGGATTTCTGATAAAGATATTTTGCATACCCTTTTTATTTTCTATTATCGTTCCTCGATTCGACTCGAATTTGATTTCCGGTTTTACGTTTCAACTTAAATTGTTTTTGGTAAATAATATTTTTGTATTTTAAACTAAAAGTCTATTTAAAAACTATTTAATCTAATTAAGAATTAAACTAATTTAAATGACAACTAATCTATATAAACTAATAATTTGAAAATAAAATTTAACTAATTAATAAAACTTAAAAACTTTTAATTAAAATCTACTTTTAAACAAAACTTTAATAAATTGAAATCTAATTTTAATACTAAATTTGAAAACTTAAAATAAAACTATTTTAAATAAAAGAAATTTTAAACTATATTCAATTTAAACTAGATTAATTAAAAACTTGTAAAAACCTTAAATGAAATATATTTGAAAATAAAAGTAATTTAAAACTAATTTAAAATTTAAAGAAAGTAAATAAAATATTTATTTGTTTTTTTTGTATTTTTGAAATCTTAATAAAATAAATAAAAACGGAATCTATTTAAAAACTACTTAATTAAAATTTAAATTAAACATAAAACATGTTTTAAACTATTAAAAACTGCCACTATAAAAAAAAGACTATATTAATTAAACGAAATGAAACAAAACATAAAAAGATGTCTAGTCTACTGGTTGGTGCGTTGGGTCTATGAACGAGAGGTCTGGGGTTCGAACCCCAGCCCAGACGTTTTATGCTATTATTTTTATTTGATTATTATTTTTCTGGAATTTTTATGATGCTCAGATCAGATGGATCTGATGAACACAGCAATCACTGTATAAGTGCAAAACCAAAATAGCTAATAAAGCTAATACTAAAAAGGCAAACAATCCTAAGCTAAAATCAAAAGATAAGAAAAATGGCAGTGATAAGAAAGACAATATAAATCAAACAAGCAGAAATCAAACACCAAATAATCTTAAAAGCTGAAACAAATAAACTATGACAGTGAAACAAATAAGCATAAAAGGTGATAAATAATAAGCTAAAAGGAATCAAAATAAACTTAATAAGCTATCAAGCAGAATTAAAAAGCAACAGAAAATAAGCATAATCAATAAAAGCTAAGACGGTCCTGATCTAATAAGCCAAACAGTCAAACAATAAACAGATGAATAAGGCAATAGCAGATAAGCTTACAATCCTAAATAAGCAAAACCAAAATAAACTGAATCAAATAAGCCAATTAAAGAAAATAAAGAAGATAAGCTAGTATGCAGACATAAATAAAATAAGCAAATGTGGTCGAAACATGAGATGAGCGAAAACAGAAAAAATCTAAAACTAAAACTAAACCAAATAAGCTACGACTAAATAAGCAACAAACTAGTGAAAATTAAACTTAAACCTAAACAATTCCAAACAGTACACATAAGCTGATCTAAATAAACTAATGCCCAAACAGGATTAAACTAGCAGATTAATAACTATAATAAGAAAAATTAAATGTGAACATCAATAAGCAAACAAAGCAGATTATCAACTAAATGATAAAATAAAACAAGAAAATTAAAAAAAAAGAAATAAACACCTTGTGGAGAAACCTTTGAGCCGTAGGTTGGCGCTGAGCCACCTCAATGAACCGAAACAATCAACAAACACCTTCTTCGATCCTTCGTCATCAACATCAGCAAATCGAACCAAACGAACCAACTTCTTCTCGAACAGTTTTATATTTTTTTTATTATTATTTTTTTTATATATTAACAATAACACTTTTCGAACAGTAATTAAAAAGATAAAATATTGAAAGATGCAGATTAAACGCAGATTAAAGAGAATATTTAAATCCGACAGAAATTAAAAAGAGATGGAAAATGATTAAAATTTAACTTTTCATTAATGATTCAAAGATTACAAAGACTGGAATTTAAAAATTACAATAACCCTAAACTAATTCGCTGAAAATTAAATCTAAATTAATCCTACTCCTAATTAATTAAAAAAAACTGAAAAAATGAAAAGCTTGTCTATAATTACAAGATGTGAGGGATTTATAGGAAAACCCTTTCCTTGGTGCCCACGTCTTGAAATCAGGGTCGTTCATCTCTTCTCTCTCTTTTTCTTCAACGATCAACGGCTGAGAATAATTTGGGAGATGGATTGCCAGCGTGGAGAGTGAGGAGGACCACCTTGTAGTGCTTGATCCGAAAAATTGGGGATTTAATTTCCTAGGATATGAATTACCCAATTTGGGTAAAAGCCCTAATTATTACTGGTTATTTTTTTCAAGATGGTAAAAGTAGGGTTTGGCTGATTTATTTGGGAGAGAAAGAAAGAAAGAACAGTGAGGTGGGTGAATGTTTTCATTGTTTGTAACGAATGGTTTAATGGGAGGTGGGTAAAAAAAAAACTTGTTTTATTAACTCGTGTGTGTGAGTGGACACGTGTGAGGGTTTATCTAAACGTAAAGTTGGATGAATGAATGATGGGATAAATAAAAAATCGTTTATTTTGTGAGTGGGGGTGAAACGTGTGGGATACACGTGGGGTGAGGGATGAATTTTTTTCAATGTGTGTTGACTGGCAACAGTTTGACCAAGCAAATTCTTTCAAAAAAAAAATTTTCTTTATTTCTTCCGTCGAAACTTCTAAACCAAAATGGGCTTTTGAATTCTCGTTTAATGCTTCTGGCCCATTTTAATTAATCCGTCCCTTATTTTTAAAGTGATGTGGGCTTATGTATTGGGCTATTAGGTATCAAAATAACTTGATTCCTTAATTGGGTTTTTGGGCCCATTAAGCATAAGTGGGGCCCACTAGCCCGAATAATCTTCATTAAGTTAAAATAAAAAGGGACTTGATTTGGCTTCCTTGATCTTTTCTTCAAAACCGTGTCGGTTTAGCCGGTTTCGTGAACTTGGGCACACTTTTGGTCTTTTGACTTTGTCTTCGTCTCTTTTTGGACTTTTCTTCAATATTTGACCGTGAAATCCCGTGTTTTCTCTTCTTTTGATCATTTGTACCTATTTAAACACAAAAACACAAAACCACGCGTAATTCCGACTTTTATGATATAAAACACATTATTAGGTTTTGTTTTTCCTTGATTTTAGTGGCAAAAGGATAAGTGTTTACACACTTATTAAATCCCCTACACTTGACCATTGCAATGACCCCATGCAATGCATTATTTTAAAGCATAAGTTACATTTTTCTCATAATCAATCCATCTCGGCCTTTATTTTAATTACTACTACTATTACGACGAAAAGATAAAAACTTTAAAGGAAACAAAAGTTATAATAATTTATTAACTTTGAAATTATTAGATGGAAGAAACTCGTAAAGAAATCTAAGACTTAGATTAGGGCTTTGGTGTCATGAATATTAATCACCCTCAAGTTTCACGTTCCCCATACCAAGCTTAAAAACGAGATCATTGTTTACTACAAGTTAGCACTACTAACACTTACTCATGTGGTTTAGTTAATCACTTAGACCCCCTTATTCCTACGGTGTATCTCTTGTATTTTATTTTTGTCTTGAATGATCACGAGGATGCATTTTTGACTTATTTCGATAATTTATTAAGACCGAAAATAAAGTGGGACGATTTAATCAATAGTTAGCTAAAGGACAAAATCTTTTAAAACTGCTTCTCGAAACCTCAAAAAGTTCATATCTTGGCATAACTCGTTGCACGATTTGAGACCTTTCTCGGACCGATATTTGGCTTGTACTTCAAACTTCAAATCTTGAGAGACGATCTTGAAATTATGGTCTTCTCTTCATTTTGGTATACATCTTCATAAGGAGTGAAAGATGCTGCAAACGTTGACCACGACTTCTTCATTTATCCTCTTCTTTATTTAGGATTTTGATATACAACGATCCGCCTCCTTTTCGGACTTGGATCTATTTATCCTCATACCTTGTTAGGGTCTTTTTGGATAGACTTCTCCATGATCTTTAGGGGAGTAATTGCTTCTCGTCGTGTGTCTTGATCCTTCATATTGATTTGGATTAATGATCTTCACATCATCTTAGGATCTTTAGCAAAAAGTGAATCCTCATGCCTTGTTAGGGCCTTTTTGGACTCGGGTATCCTCATGCCTTGTTAGGGCCTTTTTGGATAAGCCAATCTTCGCGTCCCGTTTCAATAAGTTATGCCTTGGCTATGAACTCTAATTAATACCGAGCAACTTTTAAAAGATCGTGTGCTAGAATCTAAGTAACCTTTTAAATCGTACAACCTTATTTATTGCAGATATATTAATTAACAAGCGATGGGAGAAAAAGCTCATAACTAACTCACATAAGTTAATGAAAGAATACCGAACTTATAATTAACTCTATCATTTCTCGTTCTCCACAATTTAAAATCTCAAGGAATGAGACTCGTGGATGCTTAGCCTAATAAACCAATTAAGGTCCATATGGTTAAGGATACTAGCTAGAGTAAACTTGGATAAGTAAACTCGGGTTGAGTCAAAATATTCCCGACGGGCCTAATATATTAAAGATATCAAATCTTGTTAAAACCATTTTATTTATTTATTTATTTCATTTTTGACTTTATTCTTGAAATGGAAATTATTACGATGCGATAATAAAAGGAAAGAAAATAAATAAAAACACTACTAGGCCAAAATAGATCAAAAATTTGAAAAACGTTGAAAATTTTAAAAAATTTCCGTTTAAAAATGGGGTCAAATTCATGGAAAAGCCCACTAAAATTTCGATAGAAATCCCCCCTACACTTTAATATAAACATTGTCCTCAATGTTTAAGCATGTGGGAGAATAAACTCCCCTACAGTTAGGACATTGAGTACGTTGTTTAAATCGAGCTAAGGAAAGGACAACTAAAGTGATTACATTTATTTATATACAAGATTGAATCACAATAGCAAAAACTTATCGAAGGAACCGGGTACACGGGTAACACGGGAACACGGGTCACGTCAAAAGTACCAAAAGTGGATCATCAAAGCACATATCCCTGCACAATCACAACATACAAAACAAACAACCTACACGGCTCCCCCTACACTTATTGTAGAAAATAAATAAGAGATAGATAATCGGGTTGCCTCCCGAGAAGCACTTGTTTTTGTTAACCGAGTCACGAGCCTGACTCGACCCCGAATTAAATGGTCCATGGGGAAGCCTCGAATGTTATACCGGGATCAAAAATCTTATCCTCGGTCCCGGAGGAACATAATAAATGAGAGGCAGGAGGATAAGTCATAAAAGGTAGAAAAGTCCTCTCGACATAAGAAAAGTAAGTGAAGTCTTGATCCACGGGAGGTGGGGTGGGTAAAGGAGACAAATTGTCATCCCCCAAAGCCATAGGAATGTCGCTATTCGGCAAAGCCGTAAAGGTATCAATCAAAGAATGGTCAATGTCACCTCCCGGGTCAAAGCACTCATCCTCATTTCCCGGTATAAAATGAGGAGAGTAAAAGCGATACATCACTTGATTGGGTGTGCACGCGGTAGGACGGGGTGGCAACATAATATGAGAAATATCAGAAGACATATCTACCACCCGCGTCAACTCACCAGACCGAATTAAACGGAAACTAGGGTCAAATCTCTCCACCTCCTCTATGATGGGAGGTGGCATGGCTAACAAAGGATGCTCATCAATAGCAATAGAGTCGGAGCTATCAATGTCCTCAATCCCCTCTTCAAAGAGAGGATTTAGGTCACTAGAGATGTAGGCGTCATCAAAATCAAATAAAGGGTTCGAATAAATCTTGAAATTTTCCTTCGGAACGTCTTCATCGGATAGTGACTCGTCATCACTAGAAGTAAAATCATCATCGAGATCAAAAATGGGATTAGAGAAAGCCAAAGAATCGTTTCCCAAGATGTCGGTGGGAGGTAATGAGTCATCACTAGAAAGAGATTCACACTCATCGTCACTATCGGAAGCAACCGTAGGCTCACTTTGGATTGGAATAAGAGTCTCGTAACAAGGAATAGTGATAAGACCCTCATCCCCCATGATGAGAGAGGCATCGGGCTCCGTAGTGGAAGAATCGAAAATAGGAGTGGTAGAATCCTTAGACTCGAGAGCCGGCAAGTCGAGAGAAGGAATTACAATTGCACTAGGACATTGAGCACAAAGATCATTCCAAGAAATAGTATTCTCGTCGTCATCATCATCATAATAGTAAGAACTCACAAGAGGAGGAGTATAATCACTAAGATTAGATACTTGCTCTTGTTGTCTTTCGTCATGCAAGCTAATTTCGAGTTGTTTTAAGCGTTCTAAAATTTCATCCAAACTAGTGCTTTGTTCCGTAAAAGAAGGTTGATGAATGACGGAGTTTTGTGGGGGTTAAAAATTTTGAAAACCAGAATTATAGCACGGATGTGGCTCATAATTCATCGGTTGACAATAAGAAGTATCGTGAGGGCCCCCACAATGATTGCAACACGGGTATTGAGAAAAACCCGGTGCTTGTTGAGGATAGGATTGTCATAGACGGGAGGAGGGGAGAAATTTGTGTAAGAGGAGAAGTACGAATTTCTAGAATTGCACAATGGACAAAATCCAAATTGTGTATTGTCGATATCGGAACCACACTTCGCACAAGTACACCATGGACATATTGGAAAACCAAGCCATGGTCTCCCACACCGAACGCAAGACAAATCCATGAAGAATTATAAATAAGAGGGGTTGAGAAAAAGAATTAAACACAATAGAGGATAAAGAAGAATATTTTTATATTTTTTTTAGAAAAATATATATATACACGAAAAATCGAAAGAAATCGAGCTAAAAATCCCCGGCAGCGGCGCCATTTTGATAAAGAGATTTTGCATACCCTTTTTATTTTCTATTATCGTTCCTCGATTCGACTCGAATTTGATTTCCGGTTTTACGTTTCAACTTAACTTGTTTTTGGTAAATAATATTTTTGTATTTTAAACTAAAAGTCTATTTAAAAACTATTTAATCTAATTAAGAATTAAACTAATTTAAATGACAACTAATCTATATAAACTAATAATTTGAAAATAAAATTTAACTAATTAATAAAACTTAAAAACTTTTAATTAAAATCTACTTTTAAACAAAACATTAATAAATTGAAATCTAATTTTAATACTAAATTCGAAAACTTAAAATAAAACTATTTTAAATAAAAGAAAATTTAAACTATATTCAATTTAAACTAGATTAATTAAAAACTTGTAAAAACCTTAAATGAAATATATTTGAAAATAAAAGTAATTTAAAACTAATTTAAAATTTAAAGAAAGTAAATAAAATATTTATTGGTTTTTTTTGTATTTTTGAAATCTTAATAAAATAAATAAAAACGGAATCTATTTTAAAAACTACTTAATTAAAATTTAAATTAAACATAAAACATGTTTTAAACTATTAAAAACTGCCACTATAAAAAAAAGATTATATTAATTAAACGAAATGAAACAAAACACAAAAAGATGTCTAGTCTACTGGTTGGTGCGTTGGGTCTATGAACGAGAGGTCTGGGGTTCGAACCCCAGCCCAAACGTTTTATGCTATTATTTTTATTTGATTATTATTTTTCTGGAATTTTTATGATGCTCAGATCAGATGGATCTGATGAACACAGTAATCACTGCATAAGTGCAAAACCAAAATAGCTAATACAGCTAATACTAAAAAGGCAAACAATCCTAAGCTAAAATCAAAAGATAAGCAGAATGGCAGTGATAAGAAAGACAATATAAATCAAACAAGCAGAAATCAAACACCAAATAATCTTAAAAGCTGAAACAAATAAACTATGACAGTGAAATAAATAAGCATAAAAGGTGATAACTAATAAGCTAAAAAGAATCAAAATAAACTTAATAAGCTATCAAGCAGAATTAAAAAGCAACAGAAAATAAGCATAATCAATAAAAGCTAAGACGGTCCTGATCTAATAAGCCAAACAGTCAAACAATAAACAGATGAATAAGGCAATAGCAGATAAGCTTACAATCCTAAATAAGCAAAACCAAAATAAACTGAATCAAATAAGCCAATTAAAGAAAATAAAGAAGATAAGCTAGTATGCAGACAGAAATAAAATAAGCAAATGTGGTCGAAACATGAGATGAGCGAAAACAGAAAAAATCTAAAACTAAAATTAAACCAAATAAGCTACGACTAAATAAGCAACAAACTAGTGAAAATTAAACTTAAACCTAAACAATTCCAAACAGTACATAAGCTGATCTAAATAAACTAATGCCCAAACAGGATTAAACTAGTAGATTAATAACTATAATAAGAAAAATTAAATGTGAACATCAATAAGCAAACAAAGCAGATTATCAACTAAATGATAAAATAAAACAAGAAAATTAAAAAAAAAGAAATAAACACCTTGTGGAGAAACCTTTGAGCCGTAGGTTGGCGCTGAGCCACCTCAATGAACCGAAACAATCAACAAACACCTTCTTCGATCCTTCGTCATCAACATCAGCAAATCGAACCAAATGAACCAACTTCTTCTCGAACAGTTTTATATTTTTTATTTTTTTTTATTATTTTTTTATATATTAACAATAACACTTTTTGAACAGTAATTAAAAAGAGAAAATATTGAAAGATGCAGATTAAACGCAGATTAAAGAGTATATTTAAATCCGACAGAAACTAAAAAGAGATGGAAAATGATTAAAATTTAACTTTTCATTAATGATTCAAAGATTACAAAGACTGGAATTTAAAAATTACAATAACCCTAAACTAATTTGCTGAAAATTAAATCTAAATTAATCCTACTCCTAATTAATTAAAAAAAACTAAAAAAATGAAAAGCTTGTCTATAATTACAAGATGTGAGGGATTTATAGGAAAACCCTCTCCTTGGTGTCCACGTCTTGAAATCAGGGTCGTTCATCTCTTCTCTCTCTTTTTCTTCAATGATCAACGGCTGAGAATAATTTGGGAGATGGATTGCCAGCGTGGAGAGTGAGGAGGACCACCTTGTAGTGCTTGATGCGAAAAATTGGGGATTTAATTTCCTAGGATATGAATTACCCAATTTGGGTAAAAGCCCTAATTATTACTGGTGATTTTTTTCAAGATGGTAAAAGTAGGGTTTGGCTGATTTATTTGGGAGAAAAAGAAAGAAAGAACAGTGAGGTGGGTGAATTTTTTCATTGTTTGTAACGAATGGTTTAATGGGAGGTGGGTAAAAAAAACTTGTTTTATTAATTCGTGTGTGTGAGTGGACACGTGTGAGGGTTTATCTAAACGTAAAGTTGGGTGAATGAATGATGGGATAAATAAAAAATCGTTTATTTTGTGAGTGGGGGTGAAACGTGTGGGATACACGTGGGGTGAGGGATGAATTTTTTTCAATGTGTGTTGACTGGCAACAATTTGACCAAGCAAATTCTTTCAAAAAAAAAATTTCTTTATTTCTTCCGTCGAAACTTCTAAACCAAAATGGGCTTTTGAATTCTCGTTTAATGCTTCTGGCCCATTTTAATTAATCCGTCCCTTATTTTTAAAGTGATGTGGGCTTATGTATTGGGCTATTAGGTATCAAAATAACTTGATTCCTTAATTGGGTTTTTGGCCCATTAAGCATAAGTGGGGCCCACTAGCCCGAATAATCTTCATTAAGTTAAAATAAAAACGGACTTGATTTGGCTTCCTTGATCTTTTCTTCAAACCCGTGTCGGTTTAGCCGGTTTCGTGAACTTGGGCACACTTTTGGTCTTTTGACTTTGTCTTCGTCTCTTTTTGGACTTTTCTTCAATATTTGACCGTGAAATCCCGTGTTTTCTCTTCTTTTGATCATTTGTACCTATTTAAACACAAAAACACAAAACCACGTGTAATTCCGACTTTTATGATATAAAACACATGATTAGGTCTTGTTTTTCCTTGATTTTAGTGGCAAAAGGATAAGTGTTTACACACTTATTAATTTCCCCTCATCATTGTGAATACTAAGTATTATCACTCTGAGTGTTCTAGCAATATCGTAAGGATATAGCGTAGGACTCTCTTTATCTTCATCCGCGTGTCCTAACGAGATTTGATTGATCTCTTGGCTCTAGACTCGATTTGGGCACTTTTAGTGGTCGGAGGCTGGAGCAGATGCCACCTATTCAATATCAACTATCTCGGAGTGAGAAAGTCAATAGAAGTCGTGTTGATCTCCGTGACAATAAAATAAACTTCTTTTGAGAGAAGCCTGAGTAGCTAGGAAAGGGTTGTGCTTCACATCACTGGGTCCATGATGAGTTTGTCTTCATGATGAGTTGACCTAGTTTCTGCCTAAGTTGTATGGAGGGCTTCTTTCTTTACACCCTTTATCCTTACATTTCTTTTTCATTCTTCAACCCCTTCAATGCTTACCAAGACAACATTAATAGCACCTTGTTGTGCTTGTTCTAGTGCTATCATCAGTACTTAGTCGGCATTAAGCTATGTTCACATTCTACTCCATCTTTCCTAAGGACTTCTAATCATCTATTGGATTGTCCCTGGGAAGATCCCTCCAGTTCTGGTTGGATCATAGGACTTAAACCTAACCACCCTTTTGACACCAATAACGTCATGAATTAAAGATGTTGTGGGTATTTGATCGTAACCATGAAAACCACTTTAAATTCTAACAAAGTGTTTGAAAAACGTTTAACACCTTGCTAGTTTTTTCGTTTCAGAAATGCTCCCCCTTCACATGTGCATCGATAATCGAAAGTGTTTCGCACATGTAGGTAAGAGTTAAAGTGCTTGAGTCTTATATAAGATCACATTTTAATCACATTTTCTCCCCTATCTCTAATATATAAAATCTTTTGATATTAGAGATACCAAATTTGATTAAAATATATTTTGAAAAATGGTCTTGAAAATCTTCGGGAGAAAGATGTGTTAATCTTTTGCATGAAGTTGAATTGCTCCCCCTCAAAAATTGATCCAATGGAATTGTCATTACGAGGATTTGATCCACATTAAACTTTTGAGGATAGGAGTTGTTGAACAAATTAAAAATTGTGTTCAACGCTTTTTGAAAAATCAATTCTTTTTGACGAAAAGGTTTTTCTAAAGCATAAACTTGAGTTCATAGACTTTGAATGTCTTGACGAATTCACTCAAGTGTAAGAAGATTTAACATCTTTTGCTAAGGGTAAGAGTACAAAAGCGTACACTCACCAGTGAATTTAGATCCGAGTTGCAATCTGAAAGTGATTACAAGCCATTGTGTTGAGCTCAAAACGTTGAATGTTTTGTGACAAGCTCAACCCTAGATAGTGTCACACCCCACCATGGCGGAATATGGGGCACGACGTATGGATATCGTCACAACAATAGCGTGTCTATAGAGATAACTAAATGATATAGGTAAGTAGGTAACAGTCCTACCACTTACCCAAGACAAACAATAAACATAAACCAAACAAACATATAGGTGCCAACATGTATCACTTATCAAAAAAAACATGAAGGTAAACTAAGAAGGAACGGGGATCTCCTTCTATATGCAATCCTAAGGCATCCAAGTCTAGCCACTTCTATCCTCAAGCTTAAAACACATTCACACCTGAAAGAGACACTAAAACACGTCAACATAAAGTTGGTGAGAGTCATAGGTTTAGATTCCAACGCTAAATCAGTTACAAACTGTGAATAACGAACACAAATACAATAACATATGGACAATGTGCTACAATTATGTATTAACAACTAGCATTCAAGATCAATCATTCCAAACCAAAATCCAAGGCTCCTACCTTGCCAAACAACATGGTACCATAGATGATCACACTATGTACCTATCCCAAGGACACTACCTTGTCAAACCACAAGGCCACTACCTTGTCAAACCACAAGGCCACTACCTTGTCAAACCACAATAACTGAGACGGCACGTGTCCCCCGATCCAAATCATACACAATCAAAAATCACATAGCAGTTAATCACATAATGTACACACAAGTCCATCTCAAATCACAAAAACATTCACAGCAGCAATTTAGAAAATAACTTAACACAGTGTCTCTTCCATCCCATCTGGAAGACAAAATCAATATTAAACATGGGACTATGAAACTCACCTGATTGCTTCTTCACAAGTTCTCGCACTAGCAACAAGCTAACAAACCAAAAACACGCAATCAATACATGAGCCAATCACTAAGATGGCTCATAAACCTATGATGGACATCTAGCCTATTCCCATATAAATACCGTATTGATAATCTCTAATCACCCCATTACCCTTCCTTAACAAGTCCTTAACTTGGTTAAGTTTAATAACTATCCCGTTCATATTTTACACAAAACAGTCCCAGTTTTTAGGTCTCAAAACTTTAAGTCAAACGTCCACTTAAACATACCCATTGTTTTTGTAAAAATAATATTCATACTTTTACATATGTTAGCTAAAACCTACCACTTGCCCTAACCTTAAAGCTACTGTTAAGGCCCCGATATATGTATATATATTGCTACCTATCCAGAATTCACTAATTTAAACGTATGAAACGTTTGTTACCATTAGAGGGTCTTACCCTAAACCACAATCTTAGCCCAAGTGCAGATACTCACTACAATATATAAACCATCTCTCATGTTCGTGAGAAGATCCCAATGTAACCCTAAGTACACCAAACAACCCAAAACATAAAAAGAAAACAGGCTGACTTCAAAACTGTTTTGACCTCCGACTGTTGTAACCTGTTTTTGACACACTTCCCTACCTCCAATTTAACTCTAGTTTCTTGCATTGGAAAGCCACTTCAATTACCTTTTCAGGGATACTTGGATCGCAAAATAAGAGTTTGTAGAACTCCCAATAGGATCAAAACAATTAACTCAAAATTCTGCCCAGTTTTTAAAAACGGGTTTAATCAAATTAAACTAATTAATTAACCCTAACCCCACTAATTACAAACCCTAACTTATGTAATAATTATAACCTCATTAATAACATTAATTTACTGTTTTTAAATTAAACCCTAAACTAATTCCATCATAAGATGATTAGACAAAACATAAAAACAATTAAATTAAAAAGGGATTTGAATATTTACCTTTGATTTATGAAAACCCCAAAATTTTATGAAGAACCCTAATATTATCCATTAAATTCGACCTAAGCGTGATCTCCAGGGGATTATGATGTGTTTTTAGTTAATAAAAGCCTTTATATAATTACCATACTAATCCTAGCCCAATACAACTTTTCCTTTTTCTCCTTTTTTTTCCTTTTTCCCTTTTTTTTTCTTTTCCAACCGTCTATACCTTTTCCATATCCATTAAATTTCGTTTTTTTTCTTTTTATTGTTTAATATTATGTTATTAACAATACCTTAATTTACCTTAATTTATTTCAGCTCCTAAAACCTCCAAAACCTCAAAACCGTAAAACTAGTCAATTTTTACGCGTTTTACCGTAAAAGTCGTAAAATATACACTTTTAAAAAAAATCTCAAATTTTGAAATAAACTTTATAACTAAGTCCTAAATGACTTAAAACCATCCCGAAAAATATTCCCGTGACTAATTACCTCTTCCGAGACCTCAAAATGCTAAACCGTAAATCGTAAAAATACGATTTTCTATAATACATATACGTATACGTAAAACCACTAAATAACACCGTTTCACTTCATAGTCACTACCATGTGAGCTCATGAACATGAAATCATCACACATCGTTTCACTCACAAGGTACCCCGTACCGGAAACGATATCCAAACCACAATCTATACACACCAATAAGCATATAAACACGTAAAGACACGTAACTAGCACAAAATAAAATTAAGTGACGAACCTCAAAACCACGGTTGTCACATCACTCCCTCCTAATAGAAATCTCGTCCCGAGATTTACTCCTTAGGATCAAACACACAAACAACAAATCACATGAGGATACTTGTTCTAAACGAACTCCTCTCATTCCCACGTGAACTTTAGTTCAAGTTTCAAAATACCACATATACAACCAAAAATAATTAAACTCATTGCCAAACTCTTGACCTCATAGTCAATAAATCTCACAGATGACTCTTTGATAAAACAAAGACTCTTATTAACACAAGTCCCGAATAACCGCACATGCAAAATGCATTCTCAAACAACCTTTACCAATCTTAATACACGAAATATAACATGTATACCACTCGTTTCCCCAGGTAATTCTACGCTCATAAGCTACTGGTCTGATCTTTCCAAAGATCATAAATGGACCTACAAAACTCTACATCAACTCTTACATTTTACCAAAACATACCACCCGTTACTATGGGTGAAACTCCCTTTAGTCCGTACCCCAAACTACTTAAAATTTCCAATTTCCTTGCAAAGGGACCTATGACGGTCTTTCCCGTACCCATTAGTTCTTCCAGTCCAAATCAACCTACGATCTGTATACATCCTCAAAAGGATGGTTATCTCAGTTAGACCAATCCCTTCGTCCCTATGGTATATCACACCTATAACTCCTCATCCATTCGATTATCGATATTAATCCTCCCAAACAATCAGTATAGATCAGTGCCATTTCCTTTTCCACACTACGACAGCATTAGCCTGCGCTGTGCTTTATTCTACTCTTTAAGCTCTACCAAAGTTTTACCTCCGGTTCCTATCTCGGCCTATTTCATGCATGCTTCGCTTCAATACACACGTCCTTCTCCCTCCTCAACTCATACCATACATCACGATGTGATGATCCCCATCGTTTCTTCCCTTGCCAAAACCCTTCATAAGGCATTCCATACATATTAGGCTAACTTTTACGCAGTACCCTCTATTCCATCACATCCGTACGCAATCCTTCCAACTTCTCAACTATGTGACTTCTTGAAATGTAGTATAATGCAGTTTGTTTTTTTTCTCAGTTCTTGCTAATGGAAAGTCCAACCAATATCGGGTTTTTAACTGTTTTTGGTTGTTAAGCTTGTTTGGATATTCTATTTGCTAATTCAACAAAGCCTTGCAAAACGGAAAAATATTACCTACTTATATGTAAAACAATTTGCAAATACCAAGTTTTTATTCAAGTAAAATTCAAAATGTAAAATATGAAACTTAAAGGACTGAAAATGTAAATTCTAGGAAAGATAAATGCTTGAAATGTAAATTCTAACAATTCTAGGGACTAAAAGTGTAAAACAGTTAACTACAAGGATCAAATATGCAAAACTTATAACTAACTAGCCAAAATGTAACAACTTTAACAACTTGTTAACTGAAAATAACAACTTTCAAAACTGCAAGGACTTACAAATTGCAAACCCTAAAAACTTGGAAGTTTAACCAAGTATACAAACTGCATAAAACATTAGGGACCAGTTTGCAATTTCTAAAACTATTTAAGCCAAAAACGGGTTAAGCATGAAAATAAGCTCGTTTGAGCTTATTAATGAACTAAATTCAATGAGACAAGTTGCAAAGCGTTTTAAATCCCAAAAAAGCTACGTGTGTAAAAGGATTTTGGCTAAAGTTGAGAAATAAGCAAATGAGAACTTATCAATAAGCTCAAAATAAGCTATAGCAAAATCTAAACAGTCACAACTTGATTTTCTGATTGAAACTGATTAAGCATCTCAATTATTGAACGGGAAATCAAACTAGAACATTTTTCATCAAGAAATAAGCTGGGAATCTGAATTAAACTGAAAATGGGCTTATCGTTGACCAGCGTTGACCAGCTTATTTTTCAAAAAGCTGAAACTTCCAAAAATCAAGTAACTCAATGTTTTAAGTGGATTTGTGAAGAAAAATGGCCATGTTAATGAAGAGGATAAGGAGATACAAATTTCCAGTTTCAATTTACAGAAACTTGCTTAAACTATATGATATAAGCTACAAATGAGAACAAATTTGGTACAATTTTATCTAGTAATGAATGAGTACTGATCAAATGAAAATGACAAGTTCTAAATGGCAATTCTGCATAAGAATGACCCAAATATTTTTTATGCCATTTGCCTGTTTGACTCTTCAAATTTACTTGTAAATGACTTAAAACACTTTATTATCACCAATTGACTGCAAATGAACTTTAAAACACCAGGACTCAATTCTTTAAAACTCTTTATAAGCTAATCCCAAACACTCCTTTATCTGATTTTTATGAAAATTTGTTAAGACTATTTGATTTTGAAATTGAACTGAATGAAAATCTATAGCAAGCTAGACTCAGTGATCAAAATGAAAGGTTTGAAAGAAGTAAGCAAGTACTTATCACTACTAAAACTACAATCAAGGTAAAAGGCCAAAATATGACTGAATAAGGCTATAAACTAGAACTTAATCCAATTCTTAGAACAAGTAAACAGAATTAAGCTACAAGCAACCAAAGATCAAGCAATCAGCAACTCTAAACAACTTTTATCATGCAGACATCAAGATTACACTAAGAAAAATAGCATGCATTTGACTTTTTCAGTGGAACAAAAACAAGAACTTTAAAACCTATTGTAGTAAACCACTGAGAAGAAGAGGAGCGCTGAGCTCTCTTAGCCTAGTGATAACCACCACCTTATCACTAGGACAACAATCAATCAACAAGAACAGCTAACAATCAACAGTCATCATCAAACTGCTTGAAAACTTCAATGGAACTAGTTCTGAACTGGAATCACAACAAAATGCTCTCAAACTTCTTCAAGGTCATTTATGATCAATCTATGATCATAACAAACATAAAACAGCAACACAAGTAACCAATAGCAGCAGGAAATGAGCAGGAATATGAAGAACAGTTTTGGCGGGAAAAGATGAATTTGAAATTTATTCAACGAAATCTGTTACAAAGTTGTTAGGAAGCTATTAACTAACTAACTAACTCAAGAGTTTGTCAGACTCTTGAGTAGTTAGGGTAAAAGGGAAGGAAAATTGAAAGGAAATTTAGAAGTGTGTGTTTTTACAAAACTAAGCTACAAGTACAAATGAAGTCCTATCCATATATTTATAGACGTGAGGAAGATGGTTGTTGGGGTTGGTGACGTGTCAGGACCAATCCCAGCTCTCCACGTGGACAATTCTGCATAATTGCATTTGCAGGTATGAACAATGATTTGGGCTTTTCTTTATTATTGATCTTCAGGCTAATTGACTTGTACCATTGTGTTCGTCTCTTCAAAATGATCAATTTTGGTGTTGATATCTTTTCATGAAATGGATTGTAGCTCAAACGCGATCCTGGCAAATTTTTTTGATGAAGAAGATGCCACGTGTCAACATGTAATTGGCTAAAAATTGATCACACGGATCCAACTGTTGTGATTGGGTATTAATTGCATGGCGGTTGTGAGTGGGAATTAATTACATAGCTTGGTGATCCGTGTGCTCACTTTTCTCATCTCTCATTGGCCAATTCCTTTACACATGGATTAAACCTTGAATAACTTTCAAATGTTGGCAGAATTAGTCCTTATACTTGGCAGATTGTATTTTCAAGCTAGCAACTTCATTTCTTTGGCACTTTAAGTCCTCCAAACTTCATCTTTGAGTAGGATTGACCCTTTGACTTTGTTGACTTGAGAGTTGACCAAGTTTGACTTGAATCTTGACTTTTTACAATATTTTCACTTTAGTCCCTCAACTTTGGCAATTTGTCAAGATAGGTCCTTGTACTTCAAAGTCTTGTCACTTTTGATCCTTCCTTGTCTTTTTCATCCATTTGAGCTTGATTTTTCCTTGTTTGCTTGGAAATGTATCCTTTTACCTACACAAGTGTACACAAACACAAACATACCACATAACACTGTTTTTGCAAGATAAATTGGTATTTTGCTTCATGTTTTAGGGTTATTTGTTGATAAAAGGATATGAGTTTAAGCTCATATCACTTCTCCTTCCTCTTGAAATATGTGATGAATTAGTCGGTCTATCGACTATCACCCAACTCCTATCGTACTTAATCCTCCACCGCATTATGAATCCCTTCCACCAACTTCGTCCTTACATCGCCCTTTCTATTCTGCTCCTATCTATGTAGGAATTATAGTCTACGTCCTTCTTCTCCGTATGATTGTCCACACGCATCATACATGTTGACGCGTTCTCTGCTGTAGGCAACTCAGCTCGTGAAACCTATATCCTTTATCCAAACCGCTCCAATACGTCATCCCTATAGTTCAAGTTCGTCTCAGCTTCACCTCATTCTTCTTATTCCATGTCTCATCGACCATGCTTGCCTTTCCCAGATGGTACTTGGCCTTGCAATTTTTTTCGTCACTTAACTCCACCTACCACCTTTTCCAAATGTTCAATCAAGGTGATTGATTATGTGTTGGAGACGTTCATGATCTGTATAGATCATTCTCTACGTCTCGTACACCAAATGCCTCTAGCATTCTAGGCAGATATAACAGTCCAACTCCACTAACTAAGTCTATCCAGTTCTTCCAAATCATCAGTTCCTGCAACGTATAAGTGATCGCCTTTCTTTGTCGTCCTCATACGCGTCCAAATCTTTGCTCCACGTATCGTCATGCTTCGCGAATTCATCCGGTCTTTCCGATAATGCCAAGATCGGCTCATTATCCAATCCACCTCTTCAGCCTCCAAAACGCTTCCTCATCCTTCTTCACTTCGCCCCTTGCTGGTTCCAGGATATGCCATCATCTCTAACTACTGATCATGGTAAACTTAATACTAAAACTCACACTCGAAAATCTCACGTATAACTCCACTCCAGAGCTATCACATAATTCGCCTCATCCCCCTTCTAAGATTTGAGTAGATCAAGATGTCGTCGATGCTCCCGATGACAACTCGTTTATATACGTTCATGCACACTCGGTTCATTGACTCCATGAAAACGGCTAGTGCTTTGGCGAAGCCAAATGCATAACCGTAAACCCAAAGCGTTCATACAATATCCTTAGCAATTTCTAACAGCTCTTGTTTTTAACTCACTCCATCAACGATTTGCCTTGGAAAGACACTAACTGCAACTCCTCTCACTTCTCCTACTTGCTCTATTTATGGTTCTACCTCAAAATAATAGGCAAACCTACTAAATTTCAGGAAGTCTTTAGAAAACAAACATTCCTTACGAACAATATCCCCTTTCAACACTCTCTATGGCACGTTACTTGTGCCAATTTCCATACCTTTCACAAATCTCTATTCATCTCCTGTGGCACTCCTAATAGACCTCATACCCACATTAGTTCGTCTACGAACCTCCTTCCTCCCCACTAGGGTATTCTGACCGTTCTCTCATGGTCACCTACTTAAGCGTGTAGGCGCGACCAAGTCTTTCATATGACTACCTCAACGCTCCCGAAGAATACGAAACCAAAACTACATCTGAATTCATCAGATACGATCAACGAATCAAACCCACGGATAACTAACGACATTTCACGTGTACCAGTTAAAACAAGTCAAAAACCACGAGTAAAAAAAAACTCAAACCCAAAACGTGTATCAATTCAAAATGACCCATGACAACGAAAAATAATCCAAGAAACACCCAATGGTAACCAAACATATTACGCCCCGTGACATATTTTTTTTTAAACCGTACAAAAGATCGACTTTTTCAAAAGAATATATTCTTATTTATTTATTATTTTTTTTACCTCCCCACATCTATGTGACTCAAACCATCTACAAACAACCTTCTAGACGATCTCAAAACTCAACTCAAAGATTAGGTATCCCGTGCATCCCAAATCATAAAAATAAAACTACTATTCAAAACTCAACCTTGAACTCGACACTTGTACAACAATTACGACCAGTCCACTGACCTCCCATGGCTATACATTCTGAATATTTGAAAAGTACGTTCCGAGTACATAATTTTAGGCTTTTGAATCACCCAAAAAGCTTTAAAGACGAACAAGTTATGACCAAAATAATTTTATACTAGTTGTTTTAAAACTAAAGAATAAACTTAGTGATTAATGCAATCCTTTTAAATGAAATATATATTTGTATGTGTAACCTTCATAAACTCAATTTAACCTCGTATTAATAATTATAAATGACATGAATCGGTTAAACCCAATTATATAAACTATGTAAGTAGAAAGAAATTTTACTTCGCTTTATTTTAAAGAAAGTCTTTTAGAATTTGAAATAAATAAGTGTTGATTTAAAAGAAATCTTATGTTCCATCTTGTTTCAAACACGACTCCAACACCTTACCCTTATTTTACCGAATACAACCAATTATCTAACCCTATAATAGATTTCCCAGTCCCCCTTTTCTCAATATATTCCGACCAAAAGAACTGTAAGACCCAACACAAAAGATTTCATTATCTCAAAAGAAATCCCAAGTTATTTCAATAGACCAAGAACACTATTTTAAAACGTACACGTGAAATACGAAACTCAAAGTATATGCTACAAGACACACTTCAAAAGATTCAAAACGTCGTTGAAACTCCACCAAACTCGAGCACTAATAAATCGTTTAAACACAAGAGAGCACTAGGTACGTTCAAGTTATAATAACTACTGAACGACCGTAAATCATAACATAACATCTATCAGTATATATACATCCGCATATGTATACCTATTGAATCCCCCAAACATACTCGTTATCATACACGTAAGTCAATCAATCGCTTTGTACGCTCGTTTTTCCATACGAGTAATCACCATCTCACCGTGCCACAACAAGGCATAAAGCCCACCTCCAAAACCAAACCATATCGTGTGACCCCAAAATCACACAACACAACTATAACCCAAAACATATAACACAAAAAGAACAATAGCCATATCGTAGGTAGCCATTACATAAACCCATATATAATACGTATACCCAAATTCTACATCTCATCATATACAAGCCTGTACTAACCCTCTTTCATGCAACCATACTTGGGAACCCATTGAAGTTGTGGTACTTGTATAACTATGTTGGCCACCATACTTATACAATTACCCTTTCCCCAATGCACTCCCTCCTATGATAACACTTATAAGAATCAATACAACATATAACACATAAATCCATCTACTCACATAAGCTCATGACCACATAAACAATAAAGTCCAAAACTCCATCTATTAAAATAACATAGTAATACTCTTGAAATACGTAAATCCATAGTCTAGCTAAAACAGCATAGACTAAATCCAAAACAAAAACATCATCAGTTATAAGTCATGTCGCCGGTAAGAGTGGAAACAACTTAAAATCCTTCCTATCCCCTACTCCTAGTAACTCAAACCACCACACGATTCTTAGGGAACATGACTTAAACATCAAAAGAAAAAGAATAACATACCTCAGGTATGTAAAGTAACTCGATAAAAGATAGAAACTACATTGTACTAAATTATGTACTATAATGTACAATTTAAGCAAAATACAACAGTGACTAGCGTGGACGATTATGGTTCAACCCGCACTAGTCACAAACCCGAAAAGAAAATAACATGTGACTAAGTATGAACATACTACGGTTCAATTCATACTAGTCAAAACATCGCAATAAATAACATCCAAACACATCAATTATTATAAAATGCACACATACTCCTATGACGCCTATATGCAGGGACCCTTAAGCTATAGACTAGGCTACACGACTAGGCAACCTAATTCTCTATAACCATTATCTCTGATACCATTCTGTCACACCCCACCATGGCGGAATATGGGGCACGACGTATGGATATCATCACAACAATAGCGTGTCTATAGAGATAACTAAATGATATAAGAAATGTCATAAAATGGTGACACAAATGTCATGGCAATATCTTAACAATGCAGGAGTCTAGGTAAGTAGGTAACAGTCCTACCACTTACCCAAGACAAACAATAAACATAAACCAAACAAACATATAGGTGCCAACATGTATCACTTATCAAAAAAAACATGAAGGTAAACTAAGAAGGAACGGGGATCTCCTTCTATATGCAATCCTAAGACATCCAAGTCTAGCCACTTCTATCCTCAAGCTTAAAACACATTCACACCTGAAAGAGACACTAAAACACGTCAACATAAAGTTGGTGAGAGTCATAGGTTTAGACTCCAACGCTAAATCAGTTACAAGTTGTGAATAACGAACACAAATACAATAACATATGGACAATGTGCTACAATTATGTATTAACAACTAGCATTCAAGATCAATCATTCCAAACCAAAATCCAAGGCTCCTACCTTGCCAAACAACATGGTACCATAGATGATCACACTATGTACCTATCCCAAGGCCACTACCTTGTCAAACAACAAGGCCACTACCTTGTCAAACCACAAGGCCACTACCTTGTCAAACCACAAGGCCACTACCTTGTCAAACCACAATAACTGAGACGGCACGTGTCCCCTGATCCAAATCATACACAATCAAAAATCACATGGCAGTTAATCACATAATGTACACACAAGTCCATCTCAAATCATAAAGACATTCACAGCAGCAATTTAGAAAATAACTCAACACAGTGTCTCTTCCATCCCATCTGGAAGTCAAAATCAATATTAAACATGGGACTATGAAACTCACCTGATTGCTTCTTCACAAGTCCTCGCACTAGCAACAAGCTAACAAACCAAAAACACGCAATCAATACATGAACCAATCACTAAGATGGCTCATCAACCTATGATGGACATCTAGCCTATTCACATATAAATACCTCATTGATAAGCTCTAATCACCCCATTACCCTTCCTTAACAAGTCCTTAACTTGGTTAAGTTTAATAACTATCCCGTTCATATTTTACACAAAACAGTCCCAGTTTTTAGGTCTCAAAACTTTAAGTCAAACGTCCACTTAAACATACATATGGTTTCTGTAAAAGGAATATTCATACTTTTACATATGTTAGCTAAAACCTCCCACTTGCCCTAACCTTAAAGCTACTGTTAAGGCCCCGATATATGTATATATATTGCTACCTATCCAGAATTCACTGATTTTAAACGTATGAAAAGTTTGTTACCATTAGAGGGTCTTACCCTAAACCACAATCTTAGCCCAAGTGCAGATACTCACTACAATATATAAACCATCTCTCATGTTCGTGAGAACATCCCAATGCAACCCTAAGTACCCCAAACAACCCAAAACATAAAAAGAAAACAGGCTGACTTCAAAACTGTTTTGACCTCCGACTGTTGTAACCTGTTTTTGACCCACTTCCCGACCTCCAATTTAACTCTAGTTTCTTGAATTGGAAAGCCACTTCAATTACCTTTTCAGGGATACTTGGATCGCAAAATAAGAGTTTATAGAACTTCCAATATGATCAAAACAATTGACTCAAAATTCTGCCCAGTTTTTAAAAACGGGTTTAATCAAATTAAACTAATTAATTAACCCTAACCCCACTAATTACAAACCCTAACTTATGTAATCATTATAACCTCATTATTATAACATTAATTTACTGTTTTTAAATTAAACCCTAACCTAATTCCATCATAAGATGATTAAACAAAACATAAAAACAATTAAATTAAAAAGGGATTTGAATATTTACCTTTGATTTATGAAAACCCCAAAATTTTATGAAAAACCCTAATATTCTCCATTAAATTCGACCTAAGCTTGATCTCCAGGGGATTTGATGTGTTTTTAGTTAATAAAAGCCTTTATATAATTACCATACTAATCCTAGCCCAATACAAGGTTTCCTTTTTCTCCTTTTTTCCTTTTTCCCTTTTTTTTTCTTTTCCAACCGTCTATACTTTTTCCATATCCATTAAATTTCGTTTTTTTTTCTTTTTATTGTTTAATATTATGTTATTAACAATACCTTAATTTAACTTAATTTATTTCAGCTGCTAAAACCTCCAAAACCTCAAAACCGTAAAACTAGTCAATTTTTACGCGTTTTACCGTAAAAGTCGTAAAATATACACTTTTAAAAAAAATCTCAAATTTTGAAATAAACTTTATAACTAAGTCCTAAATGACTTAAAACCATCCCAAAAAATATTCACGTGACTAAATACCTCTTCCGAGACCTCAAAATTCTAAACCGTAAATCGTAAAAACACGATTTTCTATAATACATATACGTATACGTAAAAGCACTAAATAACATCGTTTCACTTCATAGTCACTACCATGTGAGCTCATGAACATGAAATCATCACACATCATTTCACTCACAAGGTACCCCGTACCGGAAACGATATCCGAACCACAATCTATACACACCAATAAGCACATAAACACGTAAAGACACGTAACTAGCACAAAATAAAATTAAGTGACGAACCTCAAAACCACGGTTGTCACAGATAGATTGCTCTACCCGTTGTTGGAAATATTGTCCAAAAGAGACAATTTCCTTTAAAAAATAGAAATGACATGTTTTGAAAAATATTTACAACTTTCATTCGAGCTTTATGCACACACCCGTGTCGTTATTGAGCGACATTTCTAGGTACCATATTATCGATACTGAAAGACATGTCGAGAAGAATATTTTTGGATTATCAAAGATTTTTTAATTTTGTATTTTTCTTTTTCATTAATATTTACAGGTAGATGTTTAATAGATGAATCAAGCAGGCTTCTTTGCCAGAACCTCCAGTTCTGCTGGAGTCAAACATCTCATACCAATTTGCCTAACTAGATACACAAACCTCTCTTTCAAAAGAGCTTTTGTAAACAAGTCAGCTAATTGGTAGTCAGTTCCAACAAAGTATAATTCAACAATACCTCTTTCAACTTGTTCCTTAATGAAGTGATATCGGACATCAATGTGCTTCGTGCGGGAATGTTGTACCGGATTGTAGGAGATGGCTATGGTAGACTTTGAGTCACAGTACATAGGTACTTTATCAAAGTGGAAGCCATAATCCGTGAGTTGTGTTCTCATCCAAAGAACTTGAGCACAACACGCAGATAGAGACACATACTCCGCTTCGGCTGATGAAAGTGACGTGCAATCCTGCTTCTTGGAAGACCATCCCACAAGCTTATCTTGACCTAGAAATTGTGCACCACCAGAAATACTTTTTCGTGTATCAAGACACCCTGCATGATCAGAATCTGAATAGGCCGTTAGAAAGAAACCGGTTTCCCTCGGATACCAGAGTCCCATGTGAATGGTATTCTTAAGGTACCGAAAGATCCGTTTAACCTCCTTGAGGTGCTTTTCAGTGGGTCGTGCTTGATATCGTGCACAATAGCATGTAGCATGATGAATATCAGATCTGCTTGCTGTCAAGTACACGAGGGACCCGATCATGGAACGATATCTCGTTTGATCTATGGGTAATCCCTCCAAATCAGCATCTAGGGATGTGGTTGATAATGGTGTCCCAACGGGGTCACATGATGTCATACCATGCTTTGTGATTATCTCTTGACAATACTTAGCTTGGTTAATGAAGATACCACTTGGGGATTGGTGAACTTGAATTCCTAGAAAGAACTTTAGTTCGCCCATCATAGACATTTCAAATCTGTTGTGCATTACTTTTTCAAACCATTTTGAAAGTTTTGGGTTTGTAGACCCGAAAATAATGTCATCAACATAAATTTGCACAAGCAGAATGTCATCCCCATATTTATAAGTGAACAAAGTTAGATCAATGGAACCTTTTGAAAAACCTTTGGAGACCAGAAATTTCGAGAGCTCGTCGTACCACGCCCTTGGAGCTTGCTTGAGTCCATATAGTGCTTTGTTGAGACAATACACCTTGTCCGGATAATGAGGATTGACGAATCCTTCCGGCTGCGTGACATAGACTTCTTACTTCATAGGACCGTTAAGAAAAGTCGTCTTTACGTCCATTTGATAGACAATGAATCCCTTATGTGCAGCATAAGCAAGGAAAATCCTGACCGCTTCCATTCGAGCTACTGGTGCAAATGATTCTTCAAAATCAATACCCTCTTTCTGTCCATACCCTTTAGCCACCAGCCTAGATTTATTCTTGATGATCGTGTTCTCTTCATCCATCTTGTTTTTCAAGATCCATCAAAGATTTAATGGTGTTACATCGTATGGTCTGTCAACAAGTTCCCAGACTTTAAGTCTTTCAAATTGTTGAAGTTCATCCGTCATCGATTCAATCCAAGCATGATCAGCCATGGCTTCTTTGATGTTTTTCGGTTCAGCTGAACTCACGGCGAGTGCGAACATACAAACATCGCCATCGGTGTGAAGTTGTCTTCTTGTACGAACAGGCTGTGAAGGGTTTCCAATGACATGAACCAAAGGATGATCTCGGGTCCAATGATGTGTTGAAGGATGTCATTGGTAGAATGTATGCATATTTGACGGATCAACATGGCGAGTAGAAGACTCTCCAATTTCGTGTACCGGTGTACCGAATGGGTTGATAAATTCGACTTCGTCAGATAATGCATTGTCTGCTTGATTTGTGTTCTCTTGAGCAATGACAGTAGTTGTGGATGTTGTAGGATCGATTGTTGAAGTGATATTCTAAGGAAGTAACTCTACAGCAACCCGTGTTGAAGTATATGAAGTTGTATCCGGTTGTTGACGATGATCGGTATCATCATTCGTATCATGAGTGACAGCGGAAGACTTCGATACAACTTGTTTCTCCCCCATGAAATATTCATCATACATTGGTCCATATAACATTTCCAACTCTTCAATTGTCGTGTCGACTGTCATATCAGCTCTAGGAACATTTTCTGGAACCAGCGCTGAACACGACGGTTCATTGCTGTGGTCTTGAGTTCCGAGTTCCGTTCGGTTGTGAACGAAAGTCGTTTGTCATTGTGGATAGGGACGTAAACTGTTTTGTTCAAGTGCCATTTCTTGTAATTCATCAAATCGGATATGAATAGTCTCGACTATCAATTTTTTTTCTCTTGTTGTACACTCTATATCCCTTAGATTGAGTTGCATATCCCACAAGAATACATGCATCACCTTTCTCTTTCATCTTATCCAAATTTTCACCATCTCGTATAATGTAACAAGTACATCCAAAAACATGAAGGTGTTTGAGTGAAGGTTTTCGATCATGAATTATGTGATATGGTGTCTTTTCGTGTCTTGGGATAATTAAGGAGCGGTTTTGTGTGTAGCATGCGGTTGACACGGCTTCGGCCCAAAAGTATAGTGGAAGTTTTGAAGCGGATAATAATGTTCGAGCAGCTTCAACCAAAGTACGGTTTCGTCTTTCATCAACGCCGTTTTGTTTGGGTTTTCGAGCAATATATGTTTCGTTTTCAATCACTCTGGCTTCAAAATACTTTCTCAGATTTGAATTCAAAAATTATGTACCTCTGTCAGTACGAACCACTTTAACTTGAGCTTGAAGACCACGTTGTATCAGTTTAAGGAAGCTGATGAGAACTTCGGGTGTTTCATCCTTGGACCTCAAGAAGTGAGTCCATGTGTACCTTGAGTAATCAACGACAATTACCAGAATATATTTCTTTCCATTGATACTCTGAACACGCATGGGACCACACAGATCCATATGGAGAAGATCTAACCGTCCTTTTGAGCTTGGTATGGTCTTTGTTTTGAAGCTACTTCTTTTAGTTTTACAAAGTTCACAAGAAGAACAAAGATGATCTTTGATGAATTTCAAACTTGGAAGGCCTCTCACAATATATTTCTTGGAAAGCAAGTTGATGGTATCAAAGTTAATATGAGAAAGACGTTGATGCCATAACCATGCCTGAGTCGATGAAGCTTTAGCCATGAAGCAAATTGGATTTGATGAAGTTGTGTCTTGTAGTGAAATTGTGTAAAGATCAGTACCCCGTGTACCGGTAAGTAAATCATTCCCATCATAATCACGAACAAAACATGTCTTCTTTCTTAAAGCAACCTCCAAATCCGCATCACAGAATTGACCAACCGAGAAAAGATTGTGATTGAGCCCTTCGACGTAGTATACCCTTTTAATCGTGATATTCCCCTGAACCAATTCTCCATATCCTAGGATCGGTACAAATTGATCATTTCCGAATCGGACCGTACCCAGGAACTTCTCCACGAAGTTAATTAGAAGCTTGAGATTCCCTGTCATGTGCTTCGTGCATCCAGAGTCCAGTATAAAGAGAATTATTTGTATCACCTGCAGAGGAGTTAGAACACGATGGAGCATTTGCTAAATTGGATACCACAGTATTTGTGATTATAGAATTATTAGTGTCCTTAGCAACATTTAAAGGCATACTAACACTCGTAGTCACATTTTCTGTCCTAACTTCAGGCATCCATTTATATCCGGGAGGACATTGATTAGCAAACCACTATTTCCAAGACTTACTAGCAGACTCATATAATTCCTTAATTTTGCTTCTAGGGTTCTTAGTGGTGGAGTCTGATGCATTACTTTTCTTAGTGGGGGTGGCACCAGAATGGTTCATTGTGCGTTTGGGTTGACTAGCTCTAATAGGCATTGCAACTTACTTCTTAGTTCTAGTATCTACGTCTTTGACTTTATTCATAGCACACATGGAATGATTAGCATTAGCACACTTTCTACATTTAACACAAACAAATTTCACATTCATAGCATTCAAATCATTCACAGCATTCAAATCGTCATTACATGCGATAACAGACTTTTTATTCTTAAAAACATTCAAATTCCTAGGGTGTTCTTCTACTTGCTTCATCTTCCCTTGATTCTTGTGTTTCCAGATCTTATCATTCACTTGAGTGCTCTTAAGTTGAGGTCGGCTAACACTAGTAGTGGAGACTATTCCTGTAGTAGAAGACACACGAATATTAGTGTTTCTAGAAGTCTGAGGCGAGTGAGTATCTTTGTTTGTGGGCTTAGTGGACATTCTATACATCCCTGGTTTAATCACATTATTGTGCTTAACGCTTGGTGCTATAGGATTCCTTATGGGTTGATTCTGTGGTAACCTTTCCTTTCCATCCATCTTGGGGGCAAACACAGGTTTTACAAACGAGGAATTTGATAAAGCAGATGGTTTTCCCAAGATAGAGGATCTATTTACTTTAGAGGCATTAGGTTGTCTAACAACAGGTTTCTTAATGCTAGGTTCTAGGATTTTCCCACCCATTTTAGCAACGAGTTTCTACAACTCTGTTATCGCTCTGTCCCTGTCTTGTAATTGAGCTTTCAACCCTTTAATTTCCAAATTCTGTTCATTCATTTCTCGAAATGTTTGGGAAAGTTTTTCTTGCAATTTATTATCATGTGGAAAACTACCAACGTCTTTTTGCAAAGCAAGTTCAAGTGAATGACAATGTTTTTGAAGGAAATCAGTTTTCTGTTGAAGTAACTCAAAAGCCTTTTTGTCAACATTTTCTTTACGTTTCGAAAGCTCAATTTCAAGACGTTAACATTCTTTGATCTTATCAAGATATTGGCATGCAACTTCAGAATATTCATCAATATCAGCACAAGATGTAAAATAAGCACACATAACATCTTTAGAAACGCATTCTTGCAAGAGTAAATCATATTCATCTGAGAAATCAGACTTCTCCATTTGAAGATCATCAATGTGTTTCTCAAGAGATTCAACATATTTTAAATCATCATACATTTCAGTCCGAATGAACTCCTCAAGTTGAAGAACAGTTTCTTTAATCAACGTCGTGTTTGGAATTAAGAGTTCTTTGACAAGCAAGGTAATATCTTGTGGAATCGGACGTGTCCACTCAGCATTTTCACGTTTTGCCCAGTCTCTTTCAACAATAGATTTAACATTATCTATGTGATGTTTAAGAATACCTAATGTTTTCCTACTCTTGCTTTTAGATTCATCTAGAGGGAGGTAGTTTATGTATTTGTAAACATTAGATTTCTTAGGGGCAAATGCTTTCTTCCATTGAATTCTCTTTTGTTTGCATTCTAGAAACACTTCCTCACGAGTTTTCTGAGTTTGTTTGTTGAAAAGGCCATAGAGACTATTCTCATAAGCATAATTATATGGTTTTACAAACTCCTTATTGACAAGAGGTTGACTATCATCATCCCAAAGGGCAGTCTCTTCACTATCGGCACTAACAGGCATGCAATCAAGATTGGTCCTTTCAGTCTCATCAAGATAAAGACACGGGTTCGTAGCTTGAGCTTTGGCAAGGTACTCAGGACTTGCAAAGCTAGCTTGACCCTTAAACATGGAAGGGGGTGCCAGCATTCTTACGGATTAAATAGAATCATGTGTTTTATAAACAACTTTCTTTAAAAATTCGACTTGTGCTTCTAGTTTCGTTACTTTTTCAGTTTCTTTATCATATCTACTTTTGAAGTCTTGTTTTAACGCATCTACCTCTTGTTTCTTATCCTCAAGAATTTTAGCAGAATCAGTAGTGGTCATAGAGAGCTTTTGTTCAAGTTCATTAACTTTGGTGTTGGCAAGGTACGTTTTTTGGCGTTCATCCATTAAGAAAACATTATATTGACGCTTCTCTTTTGCTAATAACTCAAGAGTTGTAGTATATTTGTTTTCAAAATCGTCCTTTTGACTTTTTAACGCACTTCCCTTGTACCCCTCAAGCTCTTTGGTTTTCTGAAGGAGCTCATCTCTATAGCTTTCAGTTATCTCAGTAGATTTGATAAGAGCAGCTTTGCATTCTTCAAAACTTTGAGTGAGCGTAGCGTTTGTCTTCTTTAATTGCTTTTGACTCTTTTTATTTTCAGTGACATCTTTTTGTAAAGTAGCAATTAAATTAGCAAGCGCAATACGTTCCTCTTCATCATATTCATTTGCATGTTGATCATCCTCAGACTCATTATTGCACATGTCTGATGAATCGGGTGTGGTATTGCTATCAACCGTTTCCATCATACACGTGTCATTAATGGCATCGGGTAGATCACTATGCTCAGGAATATCACCAAACACATTATATTAATCAGTAGTGTGTACCTTATCGATTGGCTCAGTGTCAAAGATAGGGCCATTGTCATCTTCAGTGACTTTGAGAACTTCTTCAACCTTTGCCATGTACGAGTAATGTGCATCGAGCTCTTGATCAGAATCTTCATCATCAGTATCATCAAGCATTACTCCTTCCTCAGCTGACAATTTAACCCCTGCTTCCATTTTCTTGCATAGCAGCATCTTTTCCTTGTGATAGCTGGAGTCTCTAACCCTTTTCGGCTTCCTTCATTCCTTTGCCATATGCCCATAACCTTGGCAATTAAAACATTGAATCCCACTCTGCTGAACCACTTGACTTCCAACAGTTTCCCTATTCACGGTAGTAGCAACAATCCTCTGAGTATCATACTTGGCAGTTTGTCGATCATACCTTGCAGAACCCTCAACATGTGTTGGATTATGTCGATCATACCTAGAAGTACTTTCACCACGTCGACGTGTGTCATACCTTGGAGGACTCTCAACATATCGGTTCTTTGTGTTAGATGATGTACGAAGATTGTTGTTGGTGGGTTTATAGATTTTCCTGTAAGTCTTCATTATGAAAGCAATTTGTTGTTTCATCTCTCGGTTCTTTTGAGCTTGATCTTCATCACTATCTTCTTCAGACGAGGACTCAAATGGTGGTGATGGTGCTCTTGGCACTTTACCTCGAGATTTTGCGGATGATGAAGACTTATATGATGTGGAAGATCGTGGTGAAGATGATGTAGTGGAGTATGGCTTAGGAGTACGAGAGTGATGATCTTGAACATGTTGTGTGGTAGTCACTAAAGCAAGTGGATTAGCCGTCTTGGCAACACGTTCAGCTCGAATCTCATTTGCTTCATTCTGAAATTGCTTCACGATATCAAAGATTCGATGATATGAGACCTCGTCTAACTTTTCTTGTTGTTTCACTAAAGTGACGAACCGTGTCCACTCTGGTTGAAGTTGTTGAAAAAATTGAACATTGACTTGCATGTTGGAGACTTGCAGATTATTTCTTGTCATGTCATTCATCATTTTATAGAACCTGGAGTAGTATGAATCAATTGATTCTCCATCCCTTGAAGTAAACTTGCCAAAATTCTAAAACAAGTTTGTTTTGACATCTTGTTTGTTGAGTGATTCTCCTTGTTGCAAGCGTTCAATCGCAGTCCACATTTCATGTGCGGTCGGGCATGCATCAACCATGGAGTAAATATCATCTCCAATCCCACTTAAAACCATATAGATGGCTTCCTTCTCCGCATCATGCCAAGCACAATTTTCAGGTGTGAGATCGGCTCTTGTTTCATCACGTTCACTTGCGGGTATTGGATCAGTAGTATCTGTGGCTGGTCTTGGAGGAATTGAGATCTTCTTGAATATATATGGTCCATGAGTAATACATTTCCTCAAGGCATCACCATTAGGTCTTGTATCAAGGTATCGTATGAAACGTGATTGCCATTGAGCATACCGACCAGACACAAGCATTGGTGGTCTCCCTTTGTTACCCGCCACCATTATGTTGTTGTTCGTCACACGATATTCGGTAGTAGAATCCATCTCAATATTCTCTAAAATGATGAAGTGAAAATGGATCTTAAGTAGATTTGTTGTTATCGTTGTTGTGGTTTAAATTCTAAAAGTTTCAATATTTCTCCAGTCCGACAATAAATTCACCAGTCCGACAAAACGGTAGACCAAAAAATTTTGTAATCGCCAAATTTTGAAATCGAGCAAGAAATGTCCAAAAACTAGTATGGAAAAACTTTTAATTTACTTGACGGAAAATACTCGAACAAAATTTAGCAAAAACACAGCATCGGAATGTCCATCGGAATGACTTATCGGAATACAATCGGAATCCCTTCGTCGGAATGATGTCGGAATGTCTTAATCGGAATACAATCGGAATCCCTTCGTCGAAATGATGTCGGAATGTCTTAATCGGAATGCAATCGGAATCCCTTGTCGGAATGATGTCGGAATGTCCTAATCGGAATGCAATCGGAATCCCTTGTTGGAATGATGTTGGAAAGAACCTTGTCGAAATACCAAATCGGAATGCAATCAGAATATTTTAAATCCAGTCGGAATGTGATCGGAAAAGCTGGTCAGAATGTTGAAACCCTTTTCCGATGCGACTGATCGGAACCACTAATCCCTTTTCCGATGACACTGATCGAAATAATAGTACTGTTTCAAGATTTTTAGGTAAAAAAGATGAGATTTTTGACAAGAAATCCGTGATTTGAACCAACCAAATGCGACCAAATCCCTACCACAACTATGTAGAAGATTTATATCAAGATTTAGAGCATGGAAAGCACAAAAAAGTCTTGAATTCGAGATGATTATAGGAGAAAATCACACGAACCAAGTAAAATCAACAACGAATCACAAAACTACCCCATGGCGATTGATACCAAATGTTGTCCCTTATTTTTGTGATGATTAAGCAAGGAAGAAAGATAGAAAATAGATGAAGAAGAGATTGATTCCTAGAGAGAGAAAGTAGTGAGAAAAAGTAGAGAGGAGGAGAGGATTAACTTTGGGAATATTAGATTAGAAGTGAGAAAAATGAACAACCAACCCTCCTAACATACTAGGAGGGTAGTATATATAGTCCACCCACATGCGGGCTTTAATGGGCTATTTATTGGGTCGGGCTTGTCTTTTGGACTTTAGTTAGTTTAAATCCAAGCCCGTAAACCACGACTAATTAACTACCTATTACAACGTTCTAACTAATGTTACAATAATAACCTATGAACGAGCATTCTTATTTGACTCAATATTTTAAGGCTAACAATGTAGTCATACAAATGTGATTATGTCTTTATGATTAAATACTCATAATCATAATATAATGTCATATGATCAAATGTTTCCATGTTCTGATGATTTAAATGATGTATGCTCATGTATGATGCATATGATTGCTCAGAGATTTCATGCAAAGGTGGTAATATATATAGATATCATGAGGTGACGTGTACAATAATGTCATGGTCAAAACCTAAAATTTACAGGTTTTACAATGAACATGACTAGATCTTTAGGAGAAGGTGATCTTCATCAATGCTTCATCTTTAATCACATCACAAGTGTGTGAATGATCTTCTCTTTGGACAAGGTAAAGAAGGAGATTAAGAGGATAATCATGAGTAAACATACTTAACACATTAAGTGATCATTTACAAATGACTATGATTAGATAGGAGAAAGAAGGCTGAAAGAGATGTCCAAAAAGGGTTGATGAAAATGTAGATTTGATCCACTATTTATACAAGACAAATACCAACGGCTATCTGAGGGCGGTTCTTTAGCTACCCAAGCGGTTCCTTATTGATAGGGAAGCGCATAGGCACTTAAGGAACCGCGGAAAGTAGACTCCGCTCCTTTTTGTATTTTAGTGAATTTGAAATATCTGAGGCTATTTAAACCTTCAAAGGATATTCTTATGGCATTTGGAATATGCCATATTCAAATTTACATTTTCATTTTAATAAAACATTTTCTTAAAAATAAAGTTTATTAAAAATCGTTTGTTACATTTGACAAAAGTGAGTTTTAAGGCTAATCACTTTTTTGATCACTAAGCATGTTTAAGATATGTTAGTGTAATGATTATTACCTTGATGATAGTGTTTGTTAGATAATTCGTTTTATGATTGTGTTTGACAATAAATGTCTTTGTAATTTGTCGTGATCAAAACTAAGAAAGATTAGTTAATACTAACAAAGTTTTTAGGCATTGCTTTGCATTAACAATATACTTAAGGAACCTTTTCCAATCAGACTCTTCATCCATAGAGAGGAGCATGTTTACCTTTATCATGGTGATCTCAACCCATTCTTCATTTCGAGCATGATTCTTTCCAACAGATAGTTCATCATCAGCAAGATCCATTAACAGTTGATATCTTACTTCCTCATCTTTTGAGGATAAGTCTTCATCGTCCCAATCAAAGGTTTCAGCTATCAGTCCTTTGGCTTTGTTCTGAGGAGGGTTTTGAGTCTGAGTATTTGAAGGTCCAACTTCTAAGATTGCAAGCTTTGCTTTAACCTTTTTGTACCCAGACCTATAATCCTTCTCAATTTTCTTATTATTCTGAAAACTTTGGTTAATTGGAGAAGTCTGAATCAGTTTTGGTGTAAACCTAGGTTAAAAATTGTCATTCCCTGATGATGAATTTTTACTTTTATATGAGGCCAATGAAGTTTTTGAAAGACAATATTTTGCAAAATGCCCAGTTTTACCACATCGGTAACAATCCACTCCCTCAGTGGATTGACTTCCAGCAAATCTAGTTCTTTTGATATAACGTTTGGTATTTTCCAACATGGCTCTTTCATGAAATTCCCTATTTAGATCCCTTATGTATTCAGTACTTAGATCTTTCATCAACCTCATCATCTGAGGTCTCCTCGAAATCTTGAACAATTGCATTTGAGTAAAAAGCAGTTGTAATGGGTCCATGATCAACAGGGGTTGGTTTGGCTGAGGTGTCTGTTATTAAGGCCTTCTTAGACTCATGATATCTTCTATTTATTAGATTATCTTCATAGATAAATCTTCCATAAATGTCTGTAAGATCCTGAGTCTGAATGTGATTAGCATTTCTTAGTCCTTGAGAAAAACCAAGCCATTTTTCAGGGAGACTGTTCACAAAACCAACATTGAATTCATGCTTAGACAGTTTCACCCCATCATTTGATAGCTCATTGGGCAAGGTCTTATATCTGGTATAAGTCTGAGGAAGTGTTTCAGATGGTTTGGCCCTAAAAGTGTTATATTCTAACTTCATATCCATAATCCGATTTTCTTAGTGTCGGATGGTCCTTCGAACCTATGAACAAGATCTGTCCAAGTTTCTTTATCCATCTCACACTCGATGACAGCCTCCATAATATCGTCAGGAAGACAAGATATTATGATGCTTTTGAGACGTTGGTTTTGATTAACCACTCTCCTTTCATCGTCAGATCAGTGGTTTTCAGGTTTGTCATCACCTGTTGCTGTTTTTTGTTTGAATGGACCATTCTTAATACATATAATGTAATAAGGTTCCATTCCCGTCAAATAACATAACATTCTTTTCTTCCATTTATTAAATCTTTCAACTTCCAACTTAGGAGTGTTAACAGAGTAACTCGCTCCCTTTTTGTTGACAAGTTTAGGTACATTACTTTCAGCCATAATGGATCAAGGTTTTAAAAACTTTGAGATGGTAGTTAAAAAGTTTTATAATCCTACCGCTCTGATGCCACTTGTTGGTCCCTTGTAATTAGTGTTATACATAAGAATACTAAGTATAGACCTAACTCATAGTAAAGTAATGCAATAAACACAAGACAATGTAAAGTAAATAACACTAAAGGTTTTCAACGTTTAACTCTTAAATTTATTAAAGAATTATACCCTATCGTATGCTAATCTACAATAAGGATTGAGTAGACAATGTGTGTTTTGTGATCTCCTCACTAACAAGCTAAACCAATCTTAACGATTGCTAAGCTTGACGATTCTATCAACAAGAGTTTAGAACTCAAGTGCTTTTGATCGTATTTGGAAGAGAGAACTTTGTTTGTGAATGTCTAAAGCATTTAGTGCACAAACTTGATTCTCTCCTTTTACAACCATCCTATTTATAGAAGCGAAGGTAGATACAAGACAGAGAATTGCCCATGTACAATTCTTGTTCTATTGGTACAGTGTACAATATTGTCTTAGCATATTCCAAGTATTAGGACATAAGTACTCTTACACTGTCAGTACCCTATCCATCCCAAAAGGGTAAGTCACGCTAATTGTGTGATGTACAACATCTTAACAATTCAACTTATCCCGCCTTTACTTCAGTCTTTGAGGATGCTTTTTTCTTTAGGGAGATCGTAGGGGGTTCAGTGAGTCTATTGCCACAACTCACTGAACCCATCACCTTCTTCTTTGTATTAGATACATCATTCATTGAACTTCGCCTCTATGAATGCTCGAGTATTTCTTTTAGACTCAGTCTAGGAACTCGAAGGTAACTCACTAAGTGACTGTTCACTCAGTGACTTCATTACATTAAAGGATAATATTTTACTTAGGCTGATTGTTATTCAAATCTATCAGTGAGATCATTAGGCACTGAATTGACCTAACAAAAGAAAACAAGGAAAAAAAAAGTTGTTTTCTAGTTTCCCTTGTTTAGATGGAAAATGCATGTTTTCTGTTTTGTAGGAAATTTTGATGGAAAACACTCATTTGAACACAATTTCTGTTTTTCTTATTTTCCACAAAATAGTTTTTGGAAAACAAAGAAGTTTTCGCTCAACTAAACGCGGTCCTAATGTTTAGCTTTTTATACTTTACCGTTTTGGAAACAACTTTTCCTATTTTCTTTCGTTATTTGTAAAAAGTTTTGAAAATTCGTGTTTGGGTGCGTTTTGTCACCACAAATGTATATAAGTTAAGAAGAGAATAGTAACACGAAACACAACATAGGTAAATTATTCTAATTACATACATGTTAGTTAATCATTCTTTTGTACAATTTCTTTTATGAGCTTTGCATCTAGGATGCCAAAGTTATAAAAAATTGTGAAAATCACTTACAAATGTAGTAAACTTATCATTTTTTATGATTGTATTTAACTTACAGTAGAAACTCTATAAAATAATACATTTGGGACCACTAAAATTTATTAATTAAAAGAGTTATTAATTTATATATTAATTAGTATTTTATTAATTTATAGTAGAATACTTAGTTTACAAACACCTTTCAAGCTTCCACTTAATTATTGGGGTTCAATAATTTTATAGAAGTCTTATGGAGGGTTATGAATTAAGGGTTCCAAATCCAGCAAAAATAAATGTATTAGATGCAATGAATCTTGCAAATTCAGCATGGAGTATGGATGTTAGTGCAAATACAATTGTGAACTGCTTTCGTCATTGTAAACTTTGATCAACAGATAACATGACTTTTGAGAACTCAGATGAAGGTGGTGAAAGCACTCAAGAACTCCAGAATTTGATCAAAGAGTTGGGTTATTGCAATGCAATGGATGTCGAAGATGTTCTGACTCACCCAGAAGAAAATGTAGTTGCACAGTTGTTGACTGATGAAGAAATTATTGAAAGCCTTACTGGAATTAATAAAGATGATATCGATGAAGAATATGATGAAAGTTCTACAATGGAGCCCCCTTCGCGAAACGAAGCTATTAAAGCGGAAATCACATTGAACAATTTCTTGTTGAGCTACGAGAAAACAACACCCGAAGTTCTTACCATGCTAAGGAAAATTAGAGACGGAATTCAAGGGGAAATTGTTTTCAACAAAACACAAAAGACAGTTGAGTCATTTTTCAAGAAACCTTCATAAATCATTCATGTAATATCTATATATAAGGAATTATTAATTTATATTTTGTATGGGGTCTAAAGAAATTATAAAAATGTATTATCTTATAATTTTAGCGAATTGTTAATTTAGTACCCTATCCCCGAGTCGGGACCGACAAAAAATATTATCTTAGAGAGTTTATTAAATAATCGAGTATTAATTTATCGAGTTTCTACTGTATTTTTTTTTCTCATTGTATCAACAAACTTTTAAATTTCGCCCTTTGTGTGTAGCGAGTGGTGACCTGCTAAACCCTTAACCGGTTACTTATTCAACGAACATTTACATTGTTAGTCCTTTATACAACTATCGTTTGCATGTAACGTAAAAAGAGTTAGTCGTTTATCCAGTTAAGCAAAACGATCAAAACACAATCATTCATTATTTTTTTTCTATTATTATTTTTAATAACTAGCATAGACCTGCGTAATGCGGCGGCGAGTACATATAATTATTTTTTAGCTTAACAAATATTAATCTTTTATCATTAAGTTTGTATTGTTGAAATTGTAAAAAATGTGAAAAAATACTCTAAATTTAAAAAAAAATAATAGTTAATAAATATATAGCAAAATGGATATTGAATTAAAGAGCATAAAATTCTAGAATATATGATGAAATTAGATTATAAAGATAACAAATAAATAAAAATATTTTTCAATTTTTAAAAAAATGTTATTTAAGTAGGTTGTTACAAAAGTTTGTTACAAAAGGTTGCTACAAATGGGTTATAGTATATAATGTTGATAAAAATATCACAACTTGTTTTATTTAGTAGGGAAAAAAGTCTGAATTTTCAGCCTTGCTATTTTAAGAATGTCTCAAATGCTTTATATAGTAGTATAGATACTAAAATTTTTATTATTATATTTTTAGTATTATTATCATCTATACTACTATATAAAGCATTTGAGACCTTCTTAAAATAGCAAGACTGAAAATTCAGACTTTTTTACCTACTAAATAAAGCAAGTTGTTGATATCTTCATCAACATTATATATTATAACATTTTCTAACAACCTTTTGTAACAAACTTTTGTAACAACATTTTGTAACAACATTTTTTCTTTTAAATTGAAATTTTATTTATTTATTTATTATTTTACAATCTAATTTCATTATATTTTTTAAAATTTTGTTCTTTTTAATTCGATATCCATTTTGATATATTTTATTAACTTTTAGTCTTTTTTAATTTTAGTGGGTTTTCTGATTTGATTTTTTAAAACTTGACAATGAGTAAGAGACTAATATTTGTTAGTCTCAAAATTCGTTATTAGGTACTCGCCGCCGCATTGTGTGGGTACCGTTCTAGTCGAATCAAACATATACAGTAACGTATTATCTAATCATACTATACATAATTTTCATCAAATAAAACAAAAAATCAATAAAACCTATACAACTCAACCAAAACAAGACCATATAATTTACTTTTGGATGGCAACTTGATATTGTCCACAAACTAATCAATATCGATTGATTTTATTTTTCTTCATTAAAGATAGTGATGTAGCTTTATGTTTTAAATCCTCCAATCGTAGGTTTTAATCAATCAAATCCTTGACCAGATCTGAGTCCTGCTTACTATTCTTCTCCATATCCTTATCTCAGTCTTCCTCCCCTCCTCACAACCCACATGCCCAGCACATCTTAAAAAACTAATCGAGCCCGGTCCTTAAAAAATTGCACTCTTCGAATCCGGAAAATATTGATTCCCACCTGATCTCAATATTCTCTTCGTGGCAGTTTATCTCTACGTCATAGTAGATTTGACGGATGATGACGTCAGTGATTCAGGTGAGGAATGAGGTGAGGTCGTGGAGAGAGAGGGAAGAGAAGTGAGATCTGTAGAAGGAATTGGAGTAGAGATGAAGGTTAGATTTTACGACGGCGGAGATGATGGAAGAGGGGAGCCCGATTCCGTTGATGATTAGGTCCAAGTGAGATGGTTCAATCGGTGGGTTCGGTGGTATTATTTTATTTGTCTCTTTCATCTGAGTTGGTGGTGGTCGTCGTGGTAGAGGCGGCTGATGGAAGTTATCAGTAAAGTAGAACAACACTTTCACTTAGGGGATGTTTGGTAGGATGGAATGGAAAATAAAGAAAGTGAATGAGGGCGTTTTCTATTGTTTCGTGTGCATCAAGAATGGAATTAGAGAATTAAAATGGCATTCCTTTTCCACCTATTTAATTCTTTAAAAAAATAAAGAATGTTGAGAATGGACAAAATAAACATAAATCATTCACAGGTTCATTCTTATGAGAATCGGGTATTATTTTTTTATGTCATTGATTTTCCTGTTGTCATCTTCTTCTCAAATTAGCTTTCACCATCGGTTACATTGGTTTAACATCAATTTCATCTATATTCAGTTTTCTCCGTCTTTGTAAGATGCAAATCTTGTATATCTTGATGTTCATACGAGCATATAAACAAGACTTTGTTGAGCGTGAATTCTTAATTGTTATTAATATTATGCTTTTCATAAGGCATAACCGGTTTCTTTATTACTATGAATCAATGTATTTTTAAGCTAAGAAATTGATAATGGATTGTAATGTTTGTAACGAAGCTAATCATTTGATCTAATAGTTGAGATATGAGTCTTGAAATAATGGAAGGAGATGTTCCGAACACATATGCGTGGCCTCATGAATTCAAATTAGAAAAAATGATGACTACCAAATGCTTACTGATCTGGGTATTTTATACTAGATGCTTAATGCTTTGTCGTCTTTTTTTTTAGTTTTTTGTACAGTATAGGCCATGAACTTATGAAAATATTAACAACGTCTAGTGGAAGATGAATGATCTTAAAATTTTAATTTACGTCGATCATCTGAATATCTATATGTTTTATATTCCGGTTGTAAAGTATATTTCATTCTTTCATGGTGCCAAATGAGATAATGGATCTTTTACTACATTCTTTTGTTTGATTATTTAGTTTCACCAAACAACGGAATTATTTCACTTTCAATAAGGTTATTCTCTTTCTTAACAATTCCATTCTATACTACTATTCCATTCTGTGTGATTCACTCGTACCAAACACCCCTTTAGGGTTTTCTATATATAGAGAGAAAGTTAGATTTCAGTGAAGAAAGGGATGAAAAGAGAAATAGCATAAAGATACTTGAGAATAGATTATATTTTAAGAAAATAAAATTTTGGCAAACTATCGATAGTAAAAATGACTAATTTGCAATAACTTTAACGGGTGTTAAAGTAACTCACGTCACGTAAGAGTGCAAGGCTTAGCAAGTCATCCGCTACACTCAAAGGTTTTAAAAGTTTGTTGATACAATGAAAAAAAGGTAAGTTATACACAACCATAAAAAGTGGTAAGTTTACTATATTTTTAGGTGATTTTCCTAAAAGATTATGTTGATACAAAAGTTAGGTGATCCTAGCTTGACCCGAATTAGGCTTAATTCAGGTGCTTGGGTTCCGGCTCCTGCACCAAGTAAACTTCTTGTTGAGATCCTGCACACTAAAACAACACGCGTTAAGCTTACCGTGGGAATGTATCCTACGATTAGACTCCGACATGAGAGTAAGTAATCAGTATAGGGTTATGAATTGGTTGTAGGTTGAGAGTGAAGAACGTAATACCTTTGTGGAACCCTTGGGGGTTACTTATATAGGCGATGAAACCCTAATGGGCTCTCACTGATGCTTCGGCCCCAAGCAAAGGATACGTGCCATAATTAGTTTGATTGTTATCTTCTAATTATGGTTAGTGTATATCCTCTACTTTAGGGTAAATCCCAATCCCAATAAGATTGTGATTCTGTCTAATCCTGTACCGGTCGTGCCGGGCCGTGGGCCGCACACATCTTTGCGGCCACTGTTCATTCGAAGCTCATAAGCTTAAATGACATTAGTCCAACCCATCAGTGACGGGCCAGGTGCGGTTAGTACCCATGGGCCGGGTTAATGATTCGGTTTGGGGACTATACGTCATCATGTCCCCCCAGTCTAGTTGTTACAGCCGTAGGCGTAACCTCTAGACTAACTAATGTCCCTAATATCATTTTTGCAAATAAAGCCGTACCAAAAAAAAGGTCGACCGAGAAAACATTAATGAGTGCATTAATGATAGTCAAGGTTCGTAAGTTTTGCTGCAAAAGTGCACCCCATGGGCCCACCTCGAGCTACGCAAAAAACTGTTTAAGAAGTGACCTGTGGGCCCCTCTGATGTTTCAACTGTGTCAGTAACCCCATCCGTTAGATGGGCGTAGTGGATTACACGTGGCAATCATCCAGGCTACCTCGTGAACCGAGGTAACCCTATAAAAAGCCTTTGTGTGACTGTTTACACACATAGTCTACTCCTTCTACCACCATTGTTGTATTTCCTTCCACTCCTTCATTCTTCCAACTTATTTTCCACGGAACTCCGTCGTACCAGGTTAGATCACCACGCCCTTCTACTCACATTTTTAAATCATGGTGAAGGACAACCCTACCATCACGACTGTACTCAATGTGATGTCACCAGAGAAATATTTGGAATTTCTTTCTGATTATTATATTCCTGAGAGCGTACACCCCACCTATCCGGGTGATGGTGAAGTAATCACGGACGCTCCTGCTGAGAAAATAGGCGTATATACGCGTCTATTCGACTCGGCCAATTACCGCATCCCCCTATCTTGGTTCCTCGTAGACGTTTTAACATACTTTGATTTCACATATCCCAACTACATTGCATAGGGGCATGTAAGGTAAACTAATTTGAGATATCTTGCCACGTATGCAGTGTAACCCCCACCGTAAGCTTGTTTAGGGTATTCTACGCCCCCCAAATGGTAAATGGGTGGTTGTCTTTCAAAAACGATCTGCAAACGCCCCCATGTGTTATAGAAAAGCCTTAGATTCGCTTAATAATTGGTATGATCATTACTTCTTTGTAGATTCCAAAGTCTTCCCCACGCCCTTTGTTCTAAAAAACGGGTACGACACGACTACCCACCCCCAAAAGTGAGTATAGCAGCAGGGACGTTAGGACATTAGACATCAGCTGTACTGACTTCAATAGGGACCTGCCAGAGCATTTCCTATGCTTGGTAGGGATTAGCCGTCACTACTTTGGTAGGGAGGACAGATACCCGTGCTTCATGGACGCCCGTAGGAAGGGTGGGTGTTATGCTTTTGCTAAATACATGTGTACAATATCCTTTTCCCAAAACTAAAATTGTTTTTTACATGTCCGCAAAGATGAGGCTATTTGGATTGTTACACCAAGGAGACCCGAAAAGGTTCTTGAAGGCTCGCGACCACTACAACAAGATGAACTACCGCTGCTAGAGACCACTAAAAATATGACCATACCCGTAGACGCCGTACCAGAGCCGCACTCAATATGGTCGGAGAAGGCTTAGAGAAGTCATTGTTGAATTTCTTGAACGAAGACGGTGAACACCTCTTACTTGAGGGTGGTGAGGATACGGCAAATGACGCCACACCTCCTCATCTAGAAGACCAAGACGACCATCAAGACCGGTTCTCTAAAGAGATCGACAGGGTGTTCGAATCCAAGGAAGAAGAAGCAGAAATCCAACCTGAATCCACCACACAATCCAAACCTGCTAAGAGAAGGCGTACGTCTAAGAGGAGGATTGTGAATCCTATGGAGGAAGAAGTGGACGCGTCCAATCCGCCGGTCAAGAGACTACGCAAAGACCATCCCCAATATCAGGAAAGTAGTAGCGCCATCGCGCCAGAAATCAAATCACTCCCTCCTCCTACCGTGACAAGTAGTCAAGCGAAGAAGACCGTGTGGAAAGCCTGTCACCACCGTAGCCCCTACTATCACGGAGCCCGTGATAGATGACGAGACTGCTTTTATACATAGTCTCATCGTCTAAAACAGGCTTAAAACGATGAAAATATCATATAAAGTGCCATATATATGCTTGTGTTTGCTCAATGTGTATTTTAGGTACGAATATCGAGAAAATGACAAAAGATCACAAAAATCAATCAAAAACGAACACGGGAAACGAAGCCGCACAATGAACCGGGCCCTAGAGATGATTTTCCAAGAAAAGTCCTTGAAGAATTGAAGATTGTACAAGAAGGGTCCTTTATTATTGAAGAATTGACACTTTAAACCCTTGTATATTCAAAATTACAAGTTTGGTCCCTAAAGTTTGTCAAATTTACAAAAAGGACCCTCAACTTTGAAGAGTTGGCAAGAATGGTCCCTCAAATTTGAAGACTTGTCACTTTTAGTCCTCCATGAAGACAAGAATACAAGTGAAGACCTCAAAGTATTAAGACATGTCAAGTTTGGCCCTTCAAATATCATCAAATGGTAAAATAAGTCCTTGATTATACTTTGGAAAACATTTTGTGGCCAAAGTATAAATTCCAAAACTTCATTACAAATGGAAATTCGTTTGTGGCTGTTTAAACATGAGAAGAAAACAAGTAAGGAAGTGAGGGACTAAAGTTGGGCGACAAAGAAAGAAAACTAGACCACTCTTGGCCTGCCACGTGCCCCACTATCTCCCAACACCCAATCAAAATCCACCATGCTGCCAACTCACCTATCCACTCACACTCGGTTATAACTAATTATTAATTAGTTACTAATCTTGGCGCCTAACAACTTTTAAAACATAATACTGAATCAAATCACCCACTATTCACACGAAGAACAAAATTGGGTATTTGTTAATCCTTGAGAATTAAACCTTAATACACTCCAGAATCTTGATTAGGGTCACACTTAACAAAACCTAACCCTTAAACACCATGCCACCTTACCCCATGGGTCACATGAAACCACCCATGCTGCTAGTTTTTGGAAGAAGACAAATATTTCCAGGAAATCAACGTGCCATAGCTTTTGTAACACCCCATTTTGGTAAATTGAATGTCACGCGTGATTATGGCGTGTCATTAAAGCATACAAGGGTAAATGTATAAAACATCACATGACCATAAAGGAAATACCGGAAACAAACATCGGTACCCCAAAAGTAGAACTCATCACACACAAACATAAGTACTGTAAATGAAAAGGACTAAACAATGTCCATAGAAATGAGTGTCAAAAGTATGAAGAAATGCATAAAGTAATGAAGGCTAGGAAGCTTCCAATCCATATGCACGTACGCTTAAAGTCTACGAGCGTCCTTGAGTACCTGCCGTTTTGGGAACATGAAAGGAAAAACGGCTGAGCATAACGCTCAGTGCAAGGATACACAAGTATAGCATGAATAATATAAGCATATAAGCATAAAGAAACGGAAAAGACTAAGTCCTGGATAACCTGGTATATCTTAGTAAAACTGGTTTTATAGTTTGAAAAGCCCTATGTTTATCTTAAAAAACTGTTTAACATGTTTACCATTAGCCAATATAGGTCATGAAATATCAACGTGCATGAATACTTGGAGGGGTGACCTCGTCATGCAATTAGAGGGGCTGCCTCTAATTAATATAAGTATTGGGTAGGAGGGATCAACTCTTTGTGAATGATGCAAGGCACACACCACATTCACCTGAATAATCTGTAAAAACATGTAACCTAGGATGCACCCATACGCCCCACATGATAATAATAATATGGCCAAAATCTGAAGGGACGCCACGAGCTATCACTCCGTCGTGGTGAAGTCATAACACTGGTGCCTCCAGTGTTATGGTTATGGTACCTTCATAACTAGGTGAAACTGGTCATGCATGTATATGGCTTTAGGTATCTAATTAAACATAAGCAATTCAAAAACATATAAAACATATACTGGGAAAACAGTTGGCTGCATACGGGGAATCCTAATAAGGAAGAATGTCCATACTGAAAGGATGGAGAATTCGTACCTTGTGTCCAGCGAACGAAGAAGACGAATGGAAGAGAGTCCTACTTCGATATCACTAATGCTACATAAATAATATACGTGTATAAGTATTTTGATTATTGTATACGTAACTGGTTTTATATCATGTCTTAGCTTGTTTTAAATGTTCATGTCATGTTTTACTGATTTTAGCTTTATACTGCGTTTATCATGTATTCTGTCTATTCTGATTAAGTATTACATGTATTTCTTGTATTATTATACTTGTTGTGTAGTAATAAGTAATTTTCTAAAAATAGCAGGTTTCCTAAAATAGAAAGTTTCCAAAAATAGAAAGTTTTTAAAAATAGATTTTTTCCACAAATAGAAAGTTTCCAAAAATAGAAAGTTTCCATAAATAGATTAGTTGCCTTAATTAAATAAGTTTCTAAAAATAGAAAGTTTCCATAATTAGAAATAAGCTGGATTATTAAGCTAATAATATATAAGCTTAAGTTTTACTGATTAATATTCTAACTCATGTGATATATAGTATAGTTTATTAATTATTACATTTAATTTACATAAACTATAGGTTATAAGATTTAATTAAATATACATTATTTAATTAAATAAAAGGTAATAATACTTAGGTTAAAACATGTATAAATATTTATTATTAATATAACCTAAGTCATGAAAATTAATTGATTAATTATAGGTCATGTTTTAATAATTAATTAATTTCTTAGTCTAAATTAACTAATAAAATACTTAGGTTAAAATCATGCATTATTAATAATAATAATATAACCTAAGTCATGTCCAAATTAAATTAATTACATAGCATGTTAAATTAATTTAATTAATCTTATAATTATTTAACTTGTAAAAATAAATAATTAATCTTGAAAATAAACCATGAACCGAACCCGTGTTATAAAACTAAACATGTCATGAACCGGACCGATTTAACCCTTGAACCGGCCAAACAACTATCCCTTTAAAGATTCCACCGGCCTAAGCCGGTGGTCCCTAGACCCTTGGCTAGCCGCTACCCATGCGGCGGTTTCCCTTGCTTGTTTGGTTTATCCACCGGCTTAAGCCGGTGGTGTTTGTTTGTTTGTAGCCGAGACCCCCCACGACCACCAAGGCCAACCCCGACTTGCGTCGAGGTCCCTTGGTCCCTTCCTGCTGCCGAGCCGCAACACCCACACCGAGACCACTTGGTCTCGGTTGTGGTCACACGAGCCACACCGAGAGCATGGGCTCTCGGTTTGTGTGCGCCGGCCGAACCAAACACCCCCCTTAAACCCTTGTTTTTAGTATCCCATGATTAGATCTAATTAATTAACTTGTTTAATTAATGGTTTTTTTAATAAACCCATGATTCTCATGTTCTTAGATCTAAAAATAATTAAAAAGAAAAGGTTTAAGAAGATTACCTATTCGTGGATCAAAAGGAAAAACTAACACGAACGATCTAGCAATGAATCAGATCTAACAAAATCAACAATCACCTCCCTTGTGGTGATTATGGGCGGCGGCTACAAGGAAGAAGGAGGAGCAGGGTTTTTGATTTTCTAATATTTTTGTTATATGAAAATCTCATTCCCTTCTTTTTCCTTTTTAGTTAAATTTTAAAGTAGGCTGGGCCCACTCTGTTGTCTATGCCGCGTGTAAAAGGGACCCACATGGGGAACCTGTTGTTTTTCCGTGTTCTAGTTATTTACGTGTTAACATGTCGTGTTTACGTGATATAATTATTGTCCGTTCGTGTCGTAAAATATATTTATACATAACCGTAATGAATATACGTAAATACATAATATTAGGTTCGTCATTATTTACGTTCATGATTTTCATGTTCGTGATTATAATTATTGTTGATAATAATTATCGTGTCTCAATACGTAATAAATACTTATCGTGTAATAACACGTACGTAATACTTGTAAATTCCTATCATGAAACGTAAATGTGCTAAATAAGGAAAGTTCTAATCATGTACGTACGATCATAAGGGTACTATTCATGGTAAAAGCATGCGGGTTTTACAACTTTGCTCACATCCAACGCTCACATTGAACGTCTAGGATCCTTTCTCACCCACTGGCACCTTCACAAGACTCCAAGAACGTCACATGTGTTCAAGAAATATTCAAAATTCAAGGGGCAATTCAGGATCTTCAGCATTAGGGTTTCTAGTATTTTATCAGCTTCTAGGTCATAGTAACCCTCTATATAAAGGGTATTAGCTTTTACATTTAGGTTGCTCTTGGTTTTTCCTTTGGTCAAAGTTCTGTAAATCCTTTTTTCAAGTGAATGAAAAAAGTGTTTGAATCTTGTGACGAAATCCAAGTTCCATCGTTATTGTTATTGTTTGATGTTTAAAGTTTGATGATTTTAAGTTCCAAAGTTTGGTTTTAAAGTTTATGCAAGTTTTGTTCAAAGTTTTCCAAAATCTAAATTTTTCCATTTTCTTGTACAAACACTTAGAGTTTTTGGGCCTTGGATTGATCATAACACCCTTATAAGATACTTATCAAGGTGTAGTGAGATCTAGGTTTGGGAATATTCAAGGAGTGAGGTATAATTTTTTGAAGGATTCTGTTTCATTTTCCATTTTTTATTAATCTGTGTGTTACTAACCTTGTTGATCTTAACAGCTTATTGGAAGCTTGTGGTTGTTAAGCTACCACATAAGCTCAAACATACGTGAGTATGGATGTACATTCATGAGGTTAGAACTTTTTCTCCCAAAATCTGTTAAAAAACTTGGTGCTAAGTGTTTTTGGTATCTGCTGTTATTTGGTGTGTTCTTGTGCTTTGAATCTTGTTCTAAGTGTTTGAGGATACTGTTATGATGCATGTTTAAGCTTGGTTTAACCTGAAAAACATTTTTCCTTTGTTAAAATTGGATTTCAGATTTTAAACTGTTGTTTGGGACTGCATGATTTAAGGTTTTTATCTGAGATTGAGTAGTTGTGTAGGGGTGTTTTGAGTTTTTAACTGATATTGAGGTGTATGTGAGTTGATATTTGCAAGTCTTATGCTTTTAAACTCCAAATCTAAATCTTGGTTTATCTAATGCTAAACTAGGGTTAACAAGGATAAAAACAAAGTTTGTATAACCTGATTGATAGATTTGAGGCTTTGAAATTCAAGATTTGGTCAAGTATATCAGCAAAAAGGTCTTTGTGTTCATCTGTGTTCATCAGTAATTCACTTAGGGTTCTAACTAGCTCAAATCTCTAAACCAGTGCATGAAACAGTTTACTTGTGCTTCATTTAGTTTATTTAAGCTGTTGTATGCTTTTGGTTAAGATTGGTTGGATTATTCTTGCTTAAACTGCTTTTTAATCACCAGATCTGCTTATTAACATGTCTATGTCATATATGTGGACTGTTTGATTTAAACTGTACTAATTGGCTTGGTGAATTTGTGCTTTCTGCTTGATTATGACTCCCTAAAACTCACTGGTTGTAGGGGTGCCCTTTTTGTCCAAATAAACCAAGTGAATGACTCTATAAAAGCAAGTCAAAAAGTCAAAGCAGTGGGAACACTTTCCCACTGAAAGTTCCCACTGATAGTGTACTTTGGTCATCGACTTACTAATAAGCTATTCTATCTTATTCAAACGTACAAAAACTTAGATTTTGTAATCATTCTTCTTTATTTGACCCATTTACTAGATCTAGAGCTTTGTAGCATTTGACTTTTAGGTTTGACTAGAAAACGAATTGACTTTTCTTTTTCTAAACAGCTTATTGCTTTTTACAGCTTATTGAGTGTGCTTATTTGAAATCTTTTTGTTGATTAAGCTTAATTTGATCATTTAAAACATTTTGCAAAAAGAATAAGCTCTTGAATCAGCCTAGAACTTGAAAACGACTATTTTGTCGTTTTATGTAGAGAGCTTTTGCTTATTTCAGGCTTATTTATTGAGCTTTTTCAAAATTTCTTTTTACAAACAGCTTTATATTCTCAAAAGAAGGATGTGTGTCAATTTTCAGCTTATGGCTTAATGGGCCAAAAAGCCCATTAAGAATAAGCTGTTTTCTATTAAGCTGTGATAAGCACTGATTCAGCTTTTGGGCCTTTAGAGTTTTTTGTTCAAAATCAAATTTTAAGCTAGACTGGAAGTTTTGGGCCATTTTGTGGACATTTTTCTTATTGGGCCTTAACAAGCCCATTAAGCATTTTGTTTGGACTTTTAGCCCATTTGGAGGCCCATTAGGGGTATTTAGGTAATTTCACTTTCATTTTCTGATTATTTAGGTTAAATTAAACTAGTTTGCAAGTTCTTAAAATTTTTTATATTTTTGAATTTTTTATTATAATTTTATAATTAAAAATTGTGTTTAGGGTTAAATTAATATTTTTGTAACTTTTTCATTTTTCTTAGGTTAAATACCTTAAGTTAGGATTTTTTTAACTTTTAAATTAATTTTCTCATCATTTAATCAATTTTTAGGATTATTTTAATATTTTAATAGTTTTTAATCATTTTTTAAATAGTTTTAATTAGTTTTAATTTTTTCAAAAATAGTTTTTTGTTTAATTAAGTTATTTTAGAGGTTTACAAATTGAAAAATCTTATTTTGGGCTTTTTATTAATTAAATTGATTTTTAGGGCTTTAATTAGCATTAAAAATTATTATTTAATTAAATAAAAGGTTTGATTTTTTTGGTAAACTCTTATTGCATTTTTAGAGATTTATTGTAATTTTCTAGGAATTTTTAGGATAATTTTTAAATTTCGTCACGTTTCACGGTTTTATGTTTACGTCTTTCGTCGTAGTTTAATTTAATTCGTAATCGTCATCATTTTCCTTTTTCCTTTGTTCCATTAATATTAATCATAAACATTTAATCAAGTCTTAACACACAACACACAAGCCTCCTTGAGAACAAACTCACAACAAGGGTCATTAGTGCACAGTTTTCCTAAATCGTCGTGCTTAATACTTGCCCTATTTACCTTCTTTTCCTAAACGAGTGTGAAAATACAACTATCATTTTGGCGCCGCTGCCGGGAAGGCGTGTTGTGTTTTGATTTGAACAAATTTTGTTTTGATATTAACCATAAATAGTAATTGTGTGTTTAGAACTCTAAGCACACGTATTATCGTTTTTCGTTTTTTGTGTGAATATTATTACTATATTGTATACGTATCACAATAAATTCACAAGTACTCCAAAAGTATGAAAACACAACCTTGATTGGGATTTCATCACTCAATCATTGTATTCGAATCTCAAACAAAGAAAAAAGGCAAAATAGATAATTACTTTCGAGAAGCTTGATTTTAATTAACACAAACTATAAGGTGGGTATAAGGCGGTTGTATTTCACGACCTAAAGGAAAAAGGCTCTTAAGTGCTTCGCGCCGCCACGTTTCCTCCGCTTGCTTGTGCGTGTTTTGATAAAAGGGCTAATCGAGGGTTTGTCACCCAAAGTATTATCTACGTATCATATATATTTTCTTGGTTTCAAAGATTAAACCCTCTTGAACATTTTGGTGTTCCACCAACATTCTAAAGTCATCGAAGGCGTTCACTTCACGTGATCGTTTTCATTCCTTGAGGCTCCTTTAATCGAGAGATTTGATTTGAGGAGAGATTTGTAGATTTGTGTCTACGTAATACATCATAAAAATCCCAAAAAAGTAAAAAAATAATCAAAAGCATAAAAAAATGAAAAAGTAAAAACACCAAAAAGAATATTCTTTGCTCATCCCCACGTTGTACGTGATGTTTATGCAAACTCGTAACCAAGCAAGACGTGCACGTAAACGTAGAAACCGAAAGGAAGGAACACCTTCTAGTGAAGAATGTCATATTGACTAACCCATCGTAGAATAAGAAGCACCCATGGCTAATTGTACTATGATGGAGTTTCTTCAAGCACCCACTGAGGGTTATGGAGAGGCTATTGTGTTTCCCGCTATCCTTGCGGAGAATGTAACACCCCCAAATTTTATACAACTTGATACAGCGGAAGACTAGTTGGTGTTACGGGATAGCACATTACTCACATCATAGACAACGCATAAAAATCGCGTCGTTTATTTATAAATCATTTCCATTCAATAATATCAAAGTTACATCGGTCCCAAGTCATTATATTTCATACAAAGTTTTACAAAGTATTTGAATGGAAAAATATTGTTTAAGTGCGGGCCATGAATTATTGTCGTCTTCCCGAGAATTACCTTCAAGTACCTGAGATAAAACATGTTAAGAGAAAAGGTCAGCGATAACGCCGAGTGAATTCATAGAGTTTAATAAAATCCATCAATATAATATCAGTATAAGATTATTACTGAAAATCATTTTGTACAAATCATTTTGATAGGCCATAAAATAGCCAAAGTCATTTTATACAAATCCTTATCAAAAATCATAATATAGGCATTTGCCTTAAAAATCATTATACGAGCCAATGTCGTAAAAACAATCATACAATACGTCTTATAACGTTGTATGAAAATAAAAACCGTTATATGAATATGGTTATGAAAACCAAAACACGAATATAATATCAATAGTATGACCCTGTATTGCTAGTCAGGCAATACATCGTAATTCGGAGCGTCAATTAGTATTTCATTAATTCGGATTATTATAAGCCGCATGACATTGTTACCTTACTAAACCAACAACGGGTAGCTAACCTGATACCAATTTTGCCCATCTAAAGTAGCGTGTCGTCACAAAGGTCACGCTATGGAAATCTTCTCATACATAAATTCGCTTACCAATCAATGTGGCACGACGGGGATCAACCGTCAAGGCGCGAACTGGGGTGATCGTCCCCAAATAGTACTATTAAATGCATAAGCGTCTACCAAATCCCGGTAGTTCACAATTCATGCTAATGGGACTTTTAGTGACGTAACCTAACTTTAATAATCCATTTAATTTTCATCTATCGGGTCCTTTAATCGTTTATCGGGTCATACAATCGGGTCATTCAATCATTCGGGTCCAAAATCAATAAACAAACAATCGGGACAAATGGTGTCCTATTTTATAAAACTAACATGTTATCTCCCTCGCGGGTTTATAAAACATTTATAAAAGCATTTAAAAGGGTGCGAGGCTATGAACTCACGTGGATGTGGGAAGGCGGGTTATCGGCAATTTGGACGTACGGTACGTGCTTCAATCACGGAAACCTAGACAAATAATAATCGGTCTTAGACTCATGTCCAATGACTTTATAAAAATAACAATTATGTATACATATGATGATTATTTATATATGATGATCAAGTGGGTTTACATACTCTCGTTTACTCATTTTAGTGTTATGTGATAACGTTTATACCAGTTTACTAGTTTTACCTATTTACGTGTTTTTAAGTCCAATAAACTTATTACAAGTTCTTTAACTTGTTTTAATCCATTTTGTACTTATATTATCAGTACATACACTTTCAAGTTGGGCCCAAATGGGTTAAGCCCAATAAGTTCTTTTTATGGGTGTTTATCTTATTTAGTCCAATTATTAGCCCAATGTGTTTACTTAGCTCGTTAATGTCCGGTTGTCCTATAGTTCGGGTTTTTATCGGTTTTTACTTGTTATACATGTCTATATATCAGTATATAAGTTTTATAAAGTTTTCATTAGACGGGTCCAACCATCTAAGTTTTATTTAACAAAAACGTTAATTTTACGGCAATAGCCGAAAAAGTCGTAAAAACAATGTTTATTGTTTTATAACTTATAAAACATAACAAGTTACCATTATTATAAAATGTCCACTTATTTATCATTGTACATATTTTTATAAATAAAATTCATGAGTTAGTGGGTTTTAATTATAATATATACTATTAAAATTTGAGTGCTTATATAATAGTATTATTCTTTAATTTCCAAAAATCTGATTTTTATCTTCACTTTCACCAAAACTGCCATATCTTGAGTTCTATATGGAGATAGAAGCTCAAATGTTTATCACATAAACTACATGATATGTGCTACATTTAACGCTTCTATAGCTACTGTTGAATCATCTTCTAAATATTTTCTAAAAATCGTCCAAAACAGTAACCTCAGATTTATACCCTGAACTTGTTTTGATCATATCTCACTCATTATTTTGATTCCATTGCATGGCCAACTCTCACATGTGTATAACATCATCTACTTACTGTAAATGGATCAAACCATGCAATTTTATCAGTTCATCTTTTAGTTATCTACTGTTTTTATACAGCCAACTAAATAGTCAAGATTTTAACCTTGTTTCTTATGGTTTTTCACCTTTTTAATCATGTTTATCAACAACAAATCCCCACATAACATTTTTATCATCATATAACCATCATAAATATATACAATAGGAAATAAAATACATGTTTACATAATCAAAATAACAAGAAGATGAGGAGGACAATCTTTATACCACCATGATGATGTAGGTTGATCAAAACATGGATTTTTGATGGAGAAACTTGTGTTGCACCAAGACCATCCTCAAGACCACCATTCTTCATGTACTCCTTGTGGAAAATCAGCCCCAAGACACCAAGAAAACTCCTCCATGGATGTTATAATCACCACCATTCAAGAGAGCTTCAAGAGGGCTTCAACATATGTAGAAATAACATAGGATTTCATGGTTGATTTTTGATGAAAATGGTGTTTATGGGTGAGGATGGGACGGCCAAAAATGGAGTCAAGAGAGAAAATATGTGGTTTTGCATGTTAGAAATGATTTAGCTAGTTTTAGCTTAGTGGTTTTTGTTTGGTGTAAGGCTTACATTGTAAGCTAAGACAAGTGTAAGCTTATAGCTTACAACTTGACACATCATTGATGTGGTGCACTAGTTAGGCCGGTTTTGGAGTGGGGTGGGACAAGTGTCCCACTTGTCTCATCCCATTTATTTACGGGTACTCCTCGATTCTAGTTTCCTCGATTTGCGTGCCCTCGGGTCGTTTTATGAAAAACGTTTTTATAAATTATGAATCAACGTCACAAAACGAATCTAATAAAAATTGTTTCATCAAAAACGGAGTTCGAAAACGTAAATACGTAATCCTAGGGTTTCCGGTTTAGTCGTAAAGGACGTTAAAATAAAATCGTAAGTCCTAATCTCTTCTCGTAAATTTGTGAGTTTATGAACTAACACAAATTTAAAACTTCAAAATAATACTCATGGATAAATTTATTTTCTGAATTGTCGGACTGTCACCAAAGACGGTGTATGTAAACGTAAGCACGTAACGTTGAATCCTCCGGTTTAGACGTAGTCGACGCTACTTCAAGACGTAAATCCAAATTTCTTCCCAAAAATAAGTGAGTTCATATTGTATCATTAAAATAATATTTTCAAATAATATTTGAGAATAAAATATCAACCATAAATTGACGGATTGTCACAGCATTTACCCCTAAACAGGATCTTTGTCCTCAAAGATCATCTTACCTCACTACTCGCTTCTTATAAAGTTAAAGCCATGTGGGTATTTCCTCCACATTCGGTCTTTTCTCACAAGTGTAATCCATTATAATACGCGAGTTTCGTCAAACATAACTACGGGAATAAGATTAGGCTAAATGTTGACTTACTTTCTCTATCCATGATGTTCACGGGTTTCTGATGAATGCAACTTTTCGCCGATCTAAGCTTTACTAAGAACAATCAGATTTTCACTTGATAGATATTCCATCAAGTTCGATTTACGAAACAAAATTCACGCAGTTCTTGAAGTCCTAGGGTAGATCCAGCTTGTATGCCTTTCAAACCAATCTTTTTACATCGTCTCTATGGTCCCATACAACGGGGACTTGTATCCCATGATTTGTCAGATCATGAATTCATTTTTCCAAGGTTAAAAATTGTGGCATAACTTCGCTACCCATTTGACACTTCATGATCTACATTTCATATTCACATAACCTCTTGCCCACTACCGGCAGTCAATAATCAAATCCTAATTTCAACAATCATTTCAGATCTCGCGGGTCGGGTATTTTGTAAGGTTAGGTTCGCCATCATAGGAAACCTTAAACCTAAAAGACATGTCCAACTCACAGTGGGTGTATGTCGGATGTCTTCATTTCAACTCTTGCTCACAGATGCTCTAATTTCTAAATCTTAACAAGATTCGATCTCAAACCTAACAAGATGATTATCAATGATAATCTCTCCAAAGGAAAACGATTATACGGTCTATTACCAAAGGTCAATCATTCAAACATAAAACAACACTTATATTACTTTGTATCGTTACTTTACCTCGTCCCTTCGATTGGGGTGGTACATAGTACTCTCATCAAGATTCGATCACAATGACTTCTGAGCAAATCTCAAGAAATTCGATGCGAAGCGAGGATCTTGATAGAGATGATCGATACGGCACACCATGTTTACACAACTCTTTTGCATTTATCATTAACGGGAATGATATTAGCAGATTTGGTCAGTCTGTCGACGATGACCCAAATCGAATCAATATTCAGATGATGACCTTTGCAATAGCTAGACGTTTACTAATGTATGTGGCGATGTCTGCCTTCATAATTGTCATCAGTACAACTTCTTCAGACAAAGATATTTTTAGTCATAATTGACGTAAATAGAATACTTATATTTACAAATTCCAACATAACTATACCTCACAATCTCCATATTTAGACAGTCACAAATGGACTTTAAAACATTTAACACTATCGACTTCTTTATTTTAATGGTTCACATTAGACGTGAAACCTTTCACTATTTAAATTATCCTTTTTACAAACATCGTTTATTTTTATATTGTTCGGCACTTTTATTTTGCACCTCCATTATTAAGGAACATGTCCTAACTGGTTCTTTATCTTTTCTACATAATGCGTCGGTATCTATATTCACTTCTCATGATGATATAATTATCATGTCCACAATTCACTCAGATATTCTTTCTATATTATGCGTCAGTAATTATGTTCACCTTTCTTTATATTTTCTACATAATGTGTCAGTATATATATTCATTTTTCCTGATGATATAATTATCATGTCCATATTTATTCAAAAATTATTTCTTCACATTTTCTGAGTTTTAGTTTCTTCTCAACTATCATCTTTATCAGTTTTTCTCAATCCGACGTTTTAAGCTTCGATAAGTATTACACGTAAATTAACAATAATTATTTAATTTTTATGAAGCGTAAACGTTAAAAGTTTAAATTTATTAGTTCGACCAATTATATAAAATGTTCAAAATAGTTTGAATTTAATTAACAAGATTTTTGTTGATTTATCAAAAATAATTAAAATAATTAATAAGATCCGAAAATGTTCGAGAAATCTTTGGTTATACTTTGGTCAAAGTTTTCTTAGTTTGAAAAGCAAAAATTGTCGTTTCAAATTTCAAGTCATGGTATAAATGGTTTACTCAATCCTCGTAAGTTATCTCGAGGTATACACAAACATTTACCCCTAAACAGAAGTTTAGTTAAATGGTTTGTGTATAAGGGAATAATCCCTTAAAATCCTTTGTTAAAACATTCGTCAAAACATATTTCCATTTATTTTTGGTAAAATCGAAAGTCTTAAAAGGGCTCTTAATTTTTGAAGCGTCAATTTATATTCCATTATCTATTAATCACATGGTTAAATCATGTAAAGATTCAAGTATTTAATCACGTGTTAATTATTCAAGGTTCAGGTTTTCACTGTTCGGCCAATTCAGGGCAGTTTATAAATAATTATTAACTCATTCTTATTCGTATATACAAACAAATGGTCCTAAATGATCGCAAGCATGAATTTATCAAATTACAACCTACACACGTGATTCACCAAATTTATGAATGCTACATGTGCATTAGTCAAATGTCATCACGTGAAACTCATAATGTTCATTACAAGTACCGGATGTAGTGATTGGAATAGATAATCTTTTTCGCAGATGCGAAGTTGATGATAACCATGCCGTGGATCAAATCTTTAAAACATACGCTAGAACCTTGTAAATGATCGAACAATTCTTCCATTTCGAGTTATGGATATCGTTTTCGATTGTCAATTTACTCAGTCACAGTAATCTATAAATATAAGGAAAGATAACACCATAGCTCTTCAGGATGACAGGCTTGGTATAATAAAATCTTTCTCCGACAACTTTCTCAGTTGTACGGTAATTCCTTTAATTTAGATGGTGCTGACGTACAGTGCACAAGCCACAAGTGCAACACCGGAAATATAATCAATACCAATTTCAACTTGCCTTAATGGCGAAAGTTTAGGTAATTCACCAATAAATACCTCCTAAAGTTTCAGATAAGATAAACATCTTTTAATAAATTCATATTATGTTCTTCTAGATTACAATATCTATAACTAGTTCACAACCATTCACCGTATAATCTCAAGTCTAAATGCAAGATACGGGCATCCGTCAAGAATTATTTAGATCACTTTTGATAATCAACATCTTATCATTTAGGGAATTCTACTCGAGTTCCCATCAATTCAGACAATGTCGTCATGTCATACTCAATCAATCCATTTTACTGGCACTATCAACTTTCCAGTTTTATTGCCGTTGATAAGATGTGAACTTCTCAAAAGTCTAATAATAACTCATAATCCTTCACAAGTTCACGGATATCTGGAGACATAACTAACCTTAAAAGAGTAAGGTCAACGCATGATTTACGCGATAAAATTTCAAATCAGATACATATGAAAACATTTAACGAATATGAATATATCCCATGTTTTCATAATTTGAGTACGCATTCGAAAGCTCCTCGAATCGTTACCCAGGTCATTCAAATGAAATCAAATCAAAAGAAATGATAGGAACGTCGATACATCCAGTCGGGCATCAATACTCGATAATCAAATACTTTTCCTAAGAATCTCACTACGGGAGAATTGGACAAGAAAGAATTGTCAATTGTCAAATAAGACAATTTCCACTGATGAGTAAATTCAACTCAGAAGAATAGATGCTACAGGCACATATGTAGGTGTCCCTAACACTATGTCCTTATTTTTCACTTCTTGCAGATCTCATAAATTTTTAATTCTTCTCAATCTTCAAAGAAAATTTAGTGTTTATTCATTAGTTTTATGGTGACTACTAATCAGCCTTGCATGGTCCATTCCAAATTGTATGTAGGCGCGCAACTATATACAATTTCAAGATTAACGATGCAATACTCAGTTCGTCAAAACTTTATCATCATGTTTATAATAAAAACATTTACATGCTTAATTCTTAAATAAGAATCAAAATATATTTACAAAGATTTTCCTTGTTATGAAAACAATCAAATTTTCCAAGGTGTTTTATAAAAAACTTCATTTTGATAACAATCACTTATAAATCTTACTTTGAATAATCCTTATAGTGATGAAAATTCAATTTCCTCAAATGATACTGTTTTATCTTATAAAAACAATGAGTGATCTGCAAAAGAGTGATGAAAGCTTGTTCACCAAGAATTAACTAGGATATGATAGGAAATGAGCTTAGCCAAATAATCATGAGGTTCATGACTTCGATGGCACTCAGGAATACAAAGAGAATAATCCACAACGTAACTCAATTCAAGATGAGTACTTGTTCAATGGTTGCATCACTAATGCGAGCATTAGGATGAAGCAATAAAAGATAGATAACATCGATACATGTAGAATTTAGCAATCAAAGGTAGTCTTTTTCATTAATCACAAACAAGTCAAAATTGTACCGTAACACATTACGTGTCACTATGTCATACAATTCTCAGAACTCATCCCACCAACTGATATCTCAGTTAAGTTAGGGATTATTTTTAAAAGATACCACAATGAATACTAATCTACAAGAGTCATTAGGTGTTCCACATGTCCCGAAAGATCCATCGGTCCCAATTTAGAAGAAGATTTCTTCGATTTATTTGTTGGACACTGGGCATCCTCATTAGTGGACAATGGCCTAGGAACAACCTTAACACGAACCAACAATCAATTAAAACCTTATAATTCAATCACAGGACTTAACGACTTCCTCTTATTAGTCTCATATTCCATATGGTTAAATTTTACTTTATTCAAGTTTCAACCAATTTTATACTCAATGCGATATTCTACCTCATTTTCCAATACTTTCAATCTTATTCTTACACCTTAATAGGGCAATAAAAGCTCGATATGATCAACACTTAATTTCCAATCCTATATCTCTTACAACAACAATTATCAAATGAGTCACTAATATAAAATGACTTGATCATTCAACTAGACTTATCGGAAAGGTATTAGTGGCATGAGGCTTTTGGGTAATGGTTCCAATGACAGCCTCAAGTGCAACATTCACCCTTTCGATTTCAATTTAAGAATTGGATGACAACGAATCAGATGACATCTTCCTAGGTGGTAATGTTTTGTCAAACTCCACTCTATAAGAAAAGATCGTCATGACATCGATATCAGATTTAATCTCGCCAATTCTTTTTCAATATCACAATCAACTAATATCTATATTTCTACGAATATCAACCATTTGTTGGGATCATAAATATCCACAACTTGGTTTAGATCTAGGATAGCTAGAATTCCTACGAGAATAGCTTAGATTAATTTTGCTAGGGAAGTTAGGGTTTCTTGTGACAATCTACGTCGTATAAATACCTCGTATAAATATAAAATAATCATCAATCAATCATGTAATAAAATTACATCAAATATATATATATATAATCCAAGTTATATATATATATATATATTAAAATAACACTTCTCAGTCTGGCCTTGTCGGTAACTCGGGAATTCTTCGGCACCGTTATAGTCAAAAGATTTTTAGACATTTTTAGAAAAATGTTTTTAGTAAAAAGATTTTGAAATGTTTTATTCAAAACCTTGGTTTTAAAAATCTTTCGTTCTCTATAACGAGAGCTCTGGTACCAAACTGTAACACCCCCAAATTTTATACAACTTGATACAGCGGAAGACTAGTTGGTGTTACGGGATAGCACATTACTCACATCATAGACAACGCATAAAAATCGCGTCGTTTATTTATAAAGCATTTCCATTCAATAATATCAAAGTTACATCGGTCCCAAGTCATTATATTTCATACAAAGTTTTACAAAGTATTTGAATGGAAAAATATTGTTTAAGTGCGGGCCATGAATTCTTGTCGTCTTCCCGAGAATTACCTTCAAGTACCTGAGATAAAACATGTTAAGAGAAAAGGTCAGTGATAACGCCGAGTGAATTCATAGAGTTTAATAAAATCCATCAATATAATATCAGTATAAGATTATTACTGAAAATCATTTTGTACAGATCATTTTGATAGGCCATAAAATAGCCAAAGTCACTTTATACAAATCCTTATCGAAAATCATAATATAGGCATTTGCCTTAAAAATCATTATACGAGCCAATGTCGTAAAAACAATCATACAATACGTCTTATAACGTTGTATGAAAATAAAAACCGTTATATGAATATGGTTATGAAAACCAAAACACGAATATAATATCAATAGTATGACCATGTATTGCTAGTCAGGCAATACATCGTAATTCGGAGCGTCTATTAGTATTTCATTAATTCGGATTATTATAAGCCGCATGACATTGTTACCTTACTAAACCAACAACGGGTAGCTAACCCGATACCAATTTTGCCCATCTAAAGTAGCGTGTCGTCACAAAGGTCACGCTATGGAAATCTTCTCATACATAAATTCGCTTACCAATCAATGTGGCACGACGGGGATCAACCGTCAAGGCGCGAACTGGGGTGATCGTCCCCAAATAGACTATTAAATGCATAAGCGTCTACCAAATCCCGGTAGTTCACAATTCATGTTAATTGGACTTTTAGTGACGTAACCTAACTTTAATAATCCATTTAATTTTCATCTGTCGGGTCCTTTAATCATTTATCGGGTCATACAATCGGGTCATTCAATCATTCGGGTCCAAAATCAATAAACAAACAATCGGGACAAATGGTGTCCTATTTTATAAAACTAACATGTTATCTCCCTCGCGGGTTTATAAAACATTTATAAAAGCATTTAAAAGGGTGCGAGGCTATGAACTCACGTGGATGTGGGAAGGCGGGTTATCGGCAATTTGGACGTACGGTACGTGCTTCAATCACGAAAACCTAGACAAATAATAATCGGTCTTAGACTCATGTCCAATGACTTTATAAAAATAACAATTATGTATACATATGATGATTATTTATATATGATGATCAAGTGGGTTTACATACTCTCGTTTACTCATTTTAGTGTTATGTGATAACGTTTATACCAGTTTACTAGTTTTACCTATTTACGTGTTTTTAAGTCCAATAAACTTATTACAAGTTCTTTAACTTGTTTTAATCCATTTTGTACTTATATTATCAGTACATACACTTTCAAGTTGGGCCCAAATGGGTTAAGCCCAATAAGTTCTTTTTATGGGTGTTTATCTTATTTAGTCCAATTATTAGCCCAATGTGTTTACTTAGCTCGTTAATGTCTGTTTGTCCTATAGTTCGGGTTTTTATCGGTTTTTACTTGTTATACATGTCTATATATCAGTATATAAGTTTTATAAAATTTTCATTAGACGGGTCCAACCATCTAAGTTTAATTTAACAAAAACGTTAATTTTACGGCAATAGCCGAAAAAGTCGTAAAAACAATGTTTATTGTTTTATAACTTATAAAACATAACAAGTTACCATTATTATAAAATGTACACTTATTTATCATTGTACATATTTTTATAAATAAAATTCATGAGTTAGTGGGTTTTAATTATAATTTATACTATTAAAATTTGAGTGCTTATATAATAGTATTATTCTTTAATTTCCAAAAATCTGATTTTTATCTTCACTTTCACCAAAACTGCCATATCTTGAGTTCTATATGGAGATAGAAGCTCAAATGTTTATCACATAAACTACATGATATGTGCTACATTTAACGCTTCTATAGCTACTGTTGAATCATCTTCTAAATATTTTCTAAAAATCGTCCAAAACAGTAACCTCAGATTTATACCCTGAACTTGTTTTGATCATATCTCACTCATTATTTTGATTCCATTGCATGGCCAACTCTCACATGTGTATAACATCATCTACTTACTGTAAATGGATCAAACCATGCAATTTTATCAGTTCATCTTTTAGTTATCTACTGTTTTTATACAGCCAACTAAATAGTCAAGATTTTAACCTTGTTTCTTATGGTTTTTCACCTTTTTAATCATGTTTATCAACAACAAATCCCCACATAACATTTTTATCATCATATAATCATCATAAATATATACAATAGGAAATAAAATACATGTTTACATAATCAAAATAACAAGAAGATGAGGAGGACAATCTTTATACCACCATGATGATGTAGGTTGATCAAAACATGGATTTTTGATGGAGAAACTTGTGTTGCACCAAGACCATCCTCAAGACCACCATTCTTCATGTACTCCTTGTGGAAAATCAGCCCCAAGACACCAAGAAAACTCCTCCATGGATGTTATAATCACCACCATTCAAGAGAGCTTCAAGAGGGCTTCAACATATGTAGAAATAACATAGGATTTCATGGTTGATTTTTGATGAAAATGGTGTTTATGGGTGAGGATGGGACGGCCAAAAATGGAGTCAAGAGAGAAAATATGTGGTTTTGCATGTTAGAAATGATTTAGCTAGTTTTAGCTTAGTGGTTTTTGTTTGGTGTAAGGCTTACATTGTAAGCTAAGACAAGTGTAAGCTTATAGCTTACAACTTGACACATCATTGATGTGGTGCACTAGTTAGGCCGGGTTTGGAGTGGGGTGGGACAAGTGTCCCACTTGTCTCATCCCATTTATTTACGGGTACTCCTCGATTCTAGTTTCCTCGATTTGCGTGCCCTCGGGTCGTTTTACGAAAAACGTTTTTATAAATTATGAATCAACGTCACAAAACGAATCTAATAAAAATTGTTTCATCAAAAACGGAGTTCGAAAACGTAAATACGTAATCCTAGGGTTTCCGGTTTAGTCGTAAAGGACGTTAAAATAAAATCATAAATCCTAATCTCTTCTCGTAAATTTGTGAGTTTATGAACTAACACAAATTTAAAACTTCAAAATAATACTCATGGATAAATTTATTTTCTGAATTGTCGGACTGTCACCAAAGACGGTGTATGTAAACGTAAGCACGTAACGTTGAATCCTCCGGTTTAGACGTAGTCGACGCTACTTCAAGACGTAAATCCAAATTTCTTCCCAAAAATAAGTGAGTTCATATTGTATCATTAAAATAATATTTTCAAATAATATTTGAGAATAAAATATCAACCATAAATTGACGGATTGTCACAGAGAACTTTGAGGTTAACACGGGTTTGTTGTCCATGATTCAAAACAACAAGTTTCGTGGTGACGAAAAGGACAATCCTCATAACCACATTCACCAATTCAATCGTCTTACCGCCACTTGTAAGTTTAAGGACGTCTCGAACGACTCGATTAAGATGATGTTTTTTCTGTATTCCTTAGCGGGGCCCGCTAAAATTTGGTTAGAGAAAGATCCACCCAATTCTATATTGACGTGAAAGGATCTCGTTTCAAAGTTCGTGGACCAATTTTTCCCGCCCTCTAAGACTACGCATTTGAAAAACGAGATTTCAAAGTTTTCACAAGAGTATAATGAGAGTTTTTCAACGGCTTAGAATCGGTTTAAAGAAATTTTGCATGAATGTCCTCGTCACGGTTTTTCTGACATACATCAAATCGACACGTTTTACAGTGGATTGAACGATCATGAACGAGACTATCTCAATGCCGCCGCGGGTGGCAATTTTTTGTGTAAAACGGTCGAGGAAGCATTGTTGATCATTGATAATAGGTCCAAGGTTTATAGCCCTCGTAGCACATCGAGTGTTCACAAGGATTCGTCTTCGCCTTCATTGTCACATACCATCGATGCTTGCCAAATCGAGGCAAATTTGGAAAACGAGATTTTTGATAAGCTTAAAGGATTGTTAATTGAGATTAAAGTTGGTGAACAACCCAATCCCGCTACGGCTAAAGCGGTTGAGGTTTCTTGTATGTATTGTGGTGGAGGTCATGATTTCTCCGAGTGCATTACCAACGTGGTAACACTTCGAGTGCCTACACGGCCACGGGAACTTATAACCAAAACGGTCAAGTTACCCGCACTAATAAAATGACTCCACCGGGTTTTCCACCAAATCAAAATGCTAACAATTATCGAAACAATCAAGCTGGTTACCAAGGAAATCAAAGGAACAATTACAAGGGTAACAACAACAATTATGGGAATCAAGGGACTAATAATCAAGTGCAAAACAAAAATCAAAACCGTGATTTTCAAAACAACAACAAAGGTTTGCAAAACATGAAAGATCTTCCAAATGAATTTGTTGATTATGCAACGGGTAATGATGCTAGATTTGATAATATATAAAGGGAGATAATTAACCTAAGATCCGAGTTTAAGAATGATTTGAAAAATGAGTTGAAAAACGAGCTTGCAAATGAACTTAAGACTCATACAAACAAAATGGAGAGTAACGTGCAAAGGTTACAACAAAATCAACAAAAAATGGAGCAAGGCCAACATGAAATTAAACAAGAGATGCTTAAGGCGGATAAAAGGCAATCTAAGTTTGAGGATAGAATTTAAATCATGTTTGAGCCTATAAAGTGTAAACCGTCTTCTTCGGGTGGTCTTCCTAGTAACACCATGTCAAACCCGAAGGGAGAGATGAAAGTGATTACCACACATAGTGGTAAGACCTTTAAGGAACCGACTCCTCAACCAATTACTCCTACGGAGGAGAAAATTGAGGAAGAACCCGAGGTGGTGGTCGAAGAGGAGCATATCCCAATCCCACAAAGTACCGCTCAAACCACACCTACGGTTGACCCTTTACCATCATTAGAACCCGAGATTCCAAAAGCTATGCCTATGCCCCACCCAACACCACCCTTACCATACCCATCGAGACTTCGTAAGGAAAAATTACAAGAACGAGACAACTACCAATTTGAGCTTTTCATTAAGATGTTTCGTGATATGCATTTTAACATAAGTTTTGCCGACGCTTTAATCATGATGCCTCGATTTGCCGCTAAATTTAAGAGTTTGTTAAACAACAAGGAGAAATTGCAAAAATTGTCTAGTTGTTCATCGGTTTATCTTAACCGCATTCCTTAAAAGGTCGGTGATCCCGGTAAATTATTGATGAGATGGCATGTATACATGATCTCATCGTTCTTTTTAGGCTTTAAATGCATAAAAATGTCATAAAATACCATATATATGCTTGTGTTTGTTTACTTGTGTATTTTAGGTATGGATATCTTGAAAAAGACAAAAGATCACAAGAAACAAGGAAAAACGGACACGAGAAATGAAGCCGTACAAAGAACCGGGCCCTAGTTCATGAATTATCCAAGATTAAACCTAGAAGACTTGAAGATATGCAAGATTGATCCTCAAACAATGAAGAAATGACACTTAAAACCCTTGTATATTCATAATTATAAGTTTGGTCCCTTAAGTTTGTCAAAATTACAAAAATGGTCCTTCAACTTTGAAGAAATGGCAAGATTAGTCCCTCATCAATTCTAATTTGTCAATTATGGTCCCTCATGAAGTCAAAGATATATTGAAGACCTTTGAAGATCAAGAAAGTCCAAATTCAGTCCTTCAAATATGGAAAAATGGCAAAAACAACCCTTTAAACCTTTTCACCAAAGTGTTGTGGCAAAACTATAAACTTGGAAAGTTTATTAACAAAGGAAAGTAAGTTTGTGAGCTGAAATTCTTCTTATACATCTTTTTCCAAAGACCATGGGTTACTACTGCCAACTTTGAAAGTTTAAACACAAAAACACGCGCCAAACACTTAACCTCCACTGATTTCGGATCAAACTAGTTACTGTAGCACGTGATGAACCCATTATTTACTTTTTACCAACAAAGGGAAAATTGCAATTAGTTGTTCCCCGTGTGATTCACACATGCAGAAACCCATCCCAATATTAAATCCCTCTTCTCCACTCACCAAAGGACCCCACACCCCAACCCGTTACCCAATCACATCACAACTTTCTCTCCAAGTAATCTGACGTGTCAAGATCAACAGCTAAGAGTCATAGCTTAACTCCAAAGCTAACATGAACGTCCTTGATCATTTTGGACAGCTCACCAACAACAAACGGCATCAAGCACTCAAGGATAATTTAGGAAATTCACATCTAGGGTTTATGAATAGTGTTATGTATGCATTTTCCTATAAAAGGAGACCTCAACCTGTGAGAGTCCCTTTGTTCGAGATTTTGGCTATAATCTTTGTAATTCCTTTTTATTTAAATAAAATTTGAATTTCCTAAATTTTTTGAAATATCTTTTGTGTTTATTAAAAGTTGGTGTTTGAATAGCTGAAATCTGTGTTCCATTTGATGTTTTGGAACTTCCTTAATCTTGTGGTTAAGGCACATCTATGTTTGATAGGTTTTTAAAGGTTCAAAAACCTTGAAATCCTTGTTTCTGTTTTGGTTATTATCTTGTACTAACCCTTAGCCAAAAGCCTTAAGCTCCTTCAAGCTTGTTGACACCAAGCCTGAAAAGAGTTTTAAGCTCTTGGTTGAGTTGTTTGCTCATTTGTGTTGAAGAATCATCATAATCAAAACCTTGTTCTACTTTGAACATCAGCAGGTTTTGATCTTCCTTTTTGAAGAACCTTGGTCTTGTTCTAGTTGTTGAACAAGGTCCAAGGAGCATAGCTGGTCCTCCTAAGATGTTGTGAAGGATAGGTATAATCCCTTGTTTAAGTTTCCCCTAAAAGTTTCATGTTATTGCCTGTTTTTGATTTTGTGCTTTGATTTTATGTTCTTGTGTTTATGGTTGTGATTTTTGTGTTTGAATCTGTTAGTAGTCACCTAGGAATTGTGTTTGAATCATAAAATCAGTAGGTTATTAGTTGGAATCACAAGTTGCTTTGAAAAGTTGTGGATTAAGGGTTGTTTGGTATAACAACCTGTTTTGGATTTGAGTTATTTTGAGTTGATGCTTTGTGTTGCTTTGTGTTGGAACCTGTTTCATAAGTGCTAAGTGACATTTATCTGCAAGCTTTGTGCATATAAAAACCTAGAATCAACAATAGGCTCTAAAATCTTGTAAACTTGTTGGAATTGGCTGTGGTTTAAGGGACACCTAGTTCTAATCATAGACTAGGGTTAACAATTGATTAAACCTATTTAGTTACATCAGGGAAGTAGGATTTGAGTGTTGAAATTGGATCTATGGTCATTTATATCAGCAGTGTGTGCTATTGTTCTTGAAGTTCATATCAGCAAGTGTAATATGCTTTGATCTTGTTCCATACTTTGATTCAGTGATTGATTTAAGTTTGTTTGTGCTTAATAACAGTTTACATAGCTTGTGTATGCATCTGGTTAAATTTGGAGTGCTTATTCTTGCTTAAACTGTTTAAGTGTTCATAGCAACTTAAATTCCATGTCTGTGCTAGATCTGAGCATTGTTTGATTTTTCTGTGCTAATTGGTGATACTGAAGTGTGTTTTTGTGCTTGATTGTGACTCCTTGTGATTAACTGGTCACTTGGGTGCCCTTGTCTTCCAACAAAACAGACTGGATCTCTCACAAATCACAAGTCAAATAGTCAAAGCAGTGGGAACTCCTTTCCCCTACTGCTAGCCACTGCTAGTGTATTTTTGTGTTCAGCTTATCAATAAGCTATTCTAGCTTATTTTAACCAACAACAACTTTGATTTTGTAATAGATGCTCATTATTTGACCCATTTGTTCATACTAGAGCATTTGGTGGGTTGACTTTAGGGTTTGACTAGAAAACCAACTTAATTGACATTTTCATAAGTGCTTATTGGCTTATTCCAGCTTATTGGTTCTGCTTATTAGATTTTGGTTGATTGATTTGGCTTATTGAAGTCATTTGTAACATTTTTCAAGTTGAATCAAGTCCTGAGGTGCCCTAGATTTCAAATCCGACTATTTTGTGTAACAACTTGAATTTTTTGATTATTTAAATAGACGTGCTCGTTGCACTACGTTTCATATGTTAACGGTTTGTGCCGTAAAAATACGCTACATTATTTGAGAACACGAATGACAATTGTTATTTATGCCACGACATGTAAACCTTATCATTGTTATGTAACAATGGTGTGTCACGCGTGATAGAGTACCAAACGTAAACGTGAACTAGTCGGAATCGAATTGTATTGCCAAACACTAAGTGACGTAACCTACAACTTAACTTAAACTCTTATGAGTCGAGTATTAACCAAACTTTTTGCGTGTCTAAATTATATCAAAGCTGGCCTTGCTGGGCTTAAATGGGTTACACGATACATAAACCAAACGAACTTCATTTTATTATCTTACTGGGCCGAAGCCCACTGTGTTTATACAACAAACCCACAACCTGGAAACAAAGTATAAACATTTGAACAAACATACTGGGCAGCAAACTTGGTCAACATAGGTCAAACACAGATATACTACTTAATTCTCACTAAACTCCAACACACATGCCAAAATTACCCATTATGGGTGTATCACAAGAACACCAAATCAGATGTATGGGAACCCTAGTCAAACAAGGTCAACAAAGAAACCTGGACATATTTTATTAGTCCACTCACCACTCCAGTCCAGCACACAGGCCAAAATTGCCGATTATGGGCATGTCACAAGCATACCAAAACCGGAACTGGGCAAACCCTATACCAAAAATACTAATTAAATACCTACAATCTTTTCACAGTCCAGATTACAAAACATCATTTATCAAAATAATCTGGGTATATTATAGAAGGTGTAGCAAGGGCTTGAACCAGCCGAGTCAAAACCCTTCCTTTCCTGTCCGAAACCACCAGCCAAGAACCCCTATTGTGAGTCTTTTAACCACATTTCTCTTTACTTTTCTGCATACATGTAGTTGTGCTTGTACCTATCAAAACAAACCAAAGATAGTACTAGACACTTTTGAATTAATATTTTGGTGAGCACCAAACCTGTTGGTAGTGAAAATAAACGAAGATATCTAGACCCTTTAGACCCGTTAGACCCGTTAGACCCACATCATACATAAATCTGCCGAGACCAACACGAGGACTTTTCTATACTTTTGTTAGTTTTTATAAGATTTGAGACAAATATAGGTGACAAGAATCTTTGATAACAATAGTAAACCAGAAACAAAAACCCCATTCGAACCATTCCATTAATTTTCTGAAACCCTAATTATTCTAAATATCAGTCATGACATGAAATTACTATAATTCATTTTACAGAAACATTAGTTAAATATAATTAAACACTCGGGTATAAAAACCCCCAATTATTTCAAAACCCTAATTTTTATAACTTAATTTTATTCGATAATTAACATCAATTGATGCTTTAAAACAATAGTTAATTATAATAAAACGCAAAGTTTAGGAAACCCCAATTAATATGAAACCCTAATCTATCTAAATCAATTATATCTCGAAATTTATACAAATCAGCTCTCAAAAATATTAATTAATAGCGATTAAACACTAGGTTATGAAAACCCCCAATTTATACGAAACCCTGATTATTTCATATTTAAATCGAGACACCATCGTGACATGTTTACATAGATCAAATGAATTTTGAAAGAAGAAAACCCCCTTTTGCTTCGAAAAGTTATGAAACAAGATATTATGTTTGAACTTTTGAAAAGAGATGAAAAAGAGAAAGAAAACTTATCTTTGTCATGGAAACACCATCGAACCACCCTAGAACCATCTCATAACTAGGTTAATCGTGATATTGGGATAAAAACCCCACGACCCACACGCGTCTAATAATCTAGAACACCTTTCTGAGTTATGTAGGAGTCGGATTGTTAGTATTTTACCATGGTTGATGATAGATCTATCTTTGGGATGAGGGAAAGTTATGGGTCGACTAGGAGTATTTTGGGAGAGAGAGAGAAAGACACGGTGGGACTTGGGAAATGATAACTACACATAAAACCCCTCAAACCTTGTTATTATCGCCTCTTATGGGCTGGGTTGGGTAACTGAAACCAAATGGGCCGAGCCATATTAAATCATGTTGGACTGTTGAAGTAGTTGGGCTTATTTGAGCCCATACCGAAAATTAGTACATATACATGTTAAACTACAAAACCCAAAAGCCCACTTAATAAATTAACGAGTTTGTACTTCGTATTTCCCGTAAACAAAATGTATTGTCAAGCACAACTAGGATGTCATGCATTTTTATTGGTAAAATTTTAGATGTCGTGACACGGTCATTATATTGTATTAGGTTGTGGATAGCGTGATCGTATTCTCGAGCTACTTTGTATTTCCATCACTTTGCTTATTTAACGAGGTGAGTTTATAGCCCCACTTTTACTTGTTTTATCACTTTGGGGTGAGGAAATTGCTTGTTTTAAACGGATGAACATACGTGCCTACATGATGTCTGAGTAGCGATACCCCTAGATGCTTTATCCCACTATCATGAACCGTTAATTACCTTGTGTAAGCGCGAATGTTATGGATAGATCTATTGGGATTGGCCTCCCTATCTATTGTTGGTTGTGTGACCAAATTAGATACAAATACATTTGAGGTTGTTACGAATACTTTGGGGTATTATTTGCTTGGGCACACTCTTATATAAACTGGTTTGTACGGTTAACGCTTCGGTGTCATGAGCTTAGACGTAGGATATCTTGAACGTATGCTATTTTGATAATAAGCTTGTATTTGTTATAAGATTATTGACGGTTGCCTTACTAAAATCTTATGGTTCATCACACTACTTATACTTAAACCTATAAACTCACCGACCTTTGTGTTGACATTTTAGCAATGTTTTTCTCAGGTGTCAAGGCGGAGGAGTGTTGTGCTATGGAGATTAATAAAAATTATCATGATTTAACTTTGAGACTTGCTTTGGATGTATAATATTTGGAAACTCAAATTATGTTATCATGAGTTGTAAAACAATTTTCCTTGGGACCAATTCTATTTTTATGTCTTATGAATGAAAAACGACTTTTCTTAGTTATTCTTGTATCTATGTCTCTTGGTTGTCATGATAGTCACATCCTCGTGTAATTGTACACGTGGGCCAAATTGAGGGTGTGACAGATTGGTATTAGAGACATGGTTATAGAGAACTAGGTTACTTTTATAAAATCATTTTTACAAAGGTTTTGGTCAAAAATGAATTTTTGGAAAAAGAGTAATACTAGACTATAACTACCTCCATCTCCATAGACCACATCACTTCGCGCCTTCGACAAGTAAGTTGTACCTTTAAGTTGTATCTTTAAGTTATATCATTTCATTGCTCTTAGTAATCTACTAAGTAAATTGCTAAAAGTATCAAGTAACATAATTTATGACTATATGCTAAATGGTTTGTGCCATGCTATATGAATACAAAATCGATGTTTATTTCGACACTACGTGAGACTCTATGCTAAATGGTTTGTGCCATGCTATATGAATACCAAATCGATGTTTATTTCGACACTACGTGAAACTCTATGCTAAATGGTTTGTGCCATGCTATATGAATACGAAATCGATGTTTATTTCGACACTATGTGAGACTCTATGCTAAATGGTTTGTGCCATGCTATACGAATGCAAAATCGAATTTTCATTTCAACATTACTTGAAACTCTATGCTAAATGGTTTGTGCCATGTTACGTGAATGCAAAATTGATGCGATTATACTTCTTGGAAACCTACGTTAAATGGTTTGTGCCATGCTATGCGAATACAATATTGATCTTGTATCAACGTGTCTTAAATTTTTTGTGCTAAATGGTGTGTGCCATGACAAACTAAAACTTCAACATATTGCAAAATTGATTTATTCTTACACATGCCTTTCTTGATTTGGCAGTGACATGTCTATCTCGTCCGAAGATTCGTTGTACTACTTGAGCTCATCTACGGATGGAGCACGACGCGAGTCCACTACTAGTGGTGCTTCGCCACTATCATCTACTCGAGGAGAGCCAAGTGCTCATGCACCTACTCGCGTGTCACCACCACCACTCATTTGCTACCAAAGGCGTGGCAAGGCACCGATGGTTCCTCCCTCCACATCCTCATCTCATGCCCATAAGGCCCCTCGCCAAAACCACACCGCGAGGATGTCAGTGAGAGGTTCTATGATTGGGAAGAAGTTGGCCTCAAGACGTGTGAGCTCTACCCGTACTACCCGCAAGTCTTCGAAGTCACCGTCTGTGAGAGTGCCCCCAAGGCACGATGCCCCTCGTCGACCTACTATGCCCATGCCACCCCCACCTTGCGGCTATAATGGAGCTGAATGCTCCGCGGCCGCCGAGGCTCGTGGGATGACCCCTCATTGTTTTACTAGGCTTGATACCTTACGAGGCAAGGTGACCCACGTGCTTTGTAATTTGGGTGGTTTTTCTCATGAGTCATTGGTTCGACTTGAGACTTGTTACGAGGCGGTCATCGCGGGTTTAGGTAGGAATGCCCCACCCCCACCCGACCACTTCGCGGGATTAGCTAGGAGAGTCGAGGACCAACATTACGAGATAGGAGCTTTACGCACTCTTCTCCATAGGGCATTGATTGATTTATCCGACAGGATTGCCGCCCTTGAGCACCGTTTCTATTAGATTTATGTTTAGCTTATTTGTGTACACTTTCATTCCAAATTTTCACTCCTTGTGTTGTAATCCCTAAGAATTCTAAAACAATGTGTTAACTCTTTGTATTTCTTTTTCTAATCATGCAGTGAATTACCTGTGCACTACATAACTTGTTGATTATTACTTCATTGGATGCTATATCGTGTTTTGTGTCATGCTTGTACTCTCTAGCCATAAACTCGTAATGCTAACCTTGCCATAAAATTTGTTATGAATTTAGGACCATGGCACCAAAAACCCGCAAGAATAGAGTCGATCCAACTCCGGTCGCACCGATCACCGTCGACCCATCGGTTTTGAGTCAAATGATCACCGATGGAGTTGCCGCCTGATGAGATGGCATTTATACATGATCTCATCGTTCTTTTCGGGCTTTAAATACATAAAAATGTCATAATATATCATATATATGCTTGTGTTTGTTTACTTGTGTATTTTAGGTATGGATATCGTGAAAAAGACAAAAGATCACAAGATACAAGGAAAAACGGACACGAGAAACGAAGCCATACAAAGAACCGGGCCCTAAATCATGGAATATTCAACAAATACCCTTGAAGACTTGAAGACAAACAAGATTTATCCTCATTTATTGAAGAAATGACACTTAAAACCCTTGTATATTGATAATTACAAGTTTGGTCCCTTAAGTTTGTCAAATTTACACAAAAGGTCCTTCAACTTTGAAGAAATGGCAAGAGTAGTCCCTCAACAATTCCAAATTGTCAATTATGGTCCCTCATCAAGCCAAAGATACATTAAAGACCTTTGAAGATCAAAAATGTCCAAGATCAGTCCTTCAAATATGCAAAAGTGGCAAAAATAACCCTTGAAACACTTTTGGAAAAGTATTATGCCAAAATTGCCAAATGATGAAAGTTAATAACAAAGGAAATCAAGTTTCTATGGCTGAAAACACGTTTTACCAAAAATTCCAAAACACAAGGGCCATTTGTGTGCACGGAAACATTTAAACTCCCAAATTGCGCCAAACAACTTCCATTCCCCCAATTTCGGATCAAACGTGTTACTATTCACTTTTACCAACCCAGATTTTACCCCACTTAAAACAAAGGGTTAATTGCAATTACCCTGGCACTTGTGTGATTCACATGTGCAGAAACAAATCCCACACACAAAACCCTCACTCCCACTACTCCTTGGACCCCACACTCAACCTCCTTAACCAATGAAAATGCAACTTAGCCTCCAAGTAAAATGACATGGCCAAATCAACATCCTAGACTCTTTGCTTCATATCAAAGCTGAAATGAACGTCCAAGATGCATTTGAACAGCTCATTCCATCAAAACGTCTAGAAGGACCAAGGGCATTTTAGAGAATTTAGTGCTAGGGTTTGTGAATAGTGTTTAGCCAGGCATTTGCCTATAAAAGGAGACCTCAACATGTGAGAGTCCCTTTGTTCCAGTTTTAGGCTATCAATCTTTGTAATTCCTTTTTAAGTTTAATAAAATTTGAATTTCTGAAAATTTTGAATTCTCTTTTGATTTGATTAAAAGTTGGTGTTAGAATAGCCTAAATCTGAGTTCCATTTGATTGTTAAGAACTTCCTTAATCTTGTGGTTAAGGCACGTCTTGGTTCATAAGGTTTTTAAGGTTCAAAGACCTTGAAGTCCTTGTTTCTGATTTTGGTTTTATTTGTGTACTAACCCTTAGCCATAAGCCTTGAGCTCCTTCAAGCTTGTTGACACCAAGCCTGGGAAGAGTTCTAAGCCCTTGGTTGAGTTTGTTTGCTGTTTGTGTTGAAGATATATCATAATCAAAGCCTTGTTCTACTTTGAACATCAGCAGGCTTTGATCATCTCCTTTGAAGTACCTTGATCTTGTTCTAGTTGTTGAACAAGGTCCAAGGAGCATAGCTGGCCTTCCTAGGATGTTGTGGAAGGCAGGTATAACCTCTTGTTTAGATTCCTCTAAAAATTCCATGTTTATGTCTGTTTTGGATTTGGTACTTGGATTTTGAGTTCTTGTGTTTGTGCTAGTTATTTTTGTGTTTGATTGTGTTAGTTGGTGCCTAGTAAGTGTTTTTGATCAGTAAAATCAGTAGGTTATTAGAAGAAATCACAAGTTTGTTTGAAAAGTGGTTGATTAAGGGTTGTTTTGGGATTACTGGTTCATAAGGCCCTGTGGCCTTGCTCCCTTGGTTCTTAGGGTTTGGGAGGTCTAAACAAGTCCTAATATACAAGTTTTAGTCATTGGTTTACTTTCTGAAAGTTTGGAAAAGAGATTTGAAGTTGTGTAAAACACATCAGATCCAATAACTTATTTGTTTGTTGGATCTAAGGTCTGAAATCTGGTTTGGGAATATTTTAGGTGATAAGCTATCTATTGGTTATCTGGTTGTTGAATTTGGTGGCTTATTGTGGATTTTATAGCTTATCAAAAGTTGCTGAAGTGGTCATTTGCATCAGCAAAGTGATCACCTCATTTTGAGCTTGCATTTGTTAGCCTAGTGTATGCCTTGTGATTTTGCTGCTTGGAACTTATTTATGTGCTGCTTGTGATTGGATTTTGCTATTTGGATTGCTTTGTATCAGGCTTATAAGCTAACTGGCTTATTAGGCTCTTATTGCCAAAATCTGTCATCAAAAGGTCAACTGACCTCTTGATTCACAAGGCCTCCTCCTTGAGTCCTTCACAAAATTTGCTTATCACAAGCCCTTGCACCATTCCTGATCATTTGGTAAACTTTGGAGCACTTTGACTTTTGGTCAAATAAGCACTTATTGGCTTATTTTTGAGAACTGCTTATTGGCACATGCAACAACTTATCTTTTGTAATAGAAATCATTTTTCTTAGCTTAATATCATATCTGGAAGTTTACAAGTCTTTTGGTTAAGCTTTTGCTAGAAAACTAGCTTATTTGGCTTTTTCAGCCAGCTTAATTGCTCTTTCAGCTTATTCTACTTGGCTTTTTGTGATTTTCTTGATTGATTATTCTTAGTTAAGCTATTTGTGAGCTTTTGCAACAAACTAGAGCTTCTGAGGTGCCCTTAATCTCAAACCCGACTATTTTGTCTTTTAGTGAAATAATACTTTGCTTATTAATGGCTTATTGAGTGTGCTTTTTCAAAATTTCTTTTTACAGATCTCATAAGCATCCCAAAAGAAGTTTGTGTGTCAAATTAGAGCTTATGGCATTGGCTTATTGCTTATTGGGCTGAAAAGCCCAATAAGAATAAGATGTGTGCTTAATAAGCTGTGATAAGCTCATATTCAGCTTTTGGGCCTTTAGAGTTTTGTTCTTAGAATTGAATTTTGAGTCAGATAGGGCTTTTCCATGTCAATTGGGGTAAGTTTGACTTATTGGGCCCAAAAGCCCAATTGTGTTGACTGTTTTTTGTTTTGGCCCATTTGAGGGCCCAATAGGGGTATTCTGGTCATTTCATTTTGATTTTCTGATTATTTAGGTAAAAATAAACTAGTTTGCAAGTTTTTAGAATTTTTTATAATTTTTGGATTTTTAATATTATTTTAATATTATTTTATTATTATTTTTCAAACTTCACATTTTCCAACTTTTTACATTTTTCTTAGCTTTAATACATTAAAATAGGAATTTAGCAACTTTTAGAATAGTTTTATCACTTTTATATTAATTTTTATAATTATTTTAAGTTTTAATAGTTTTTAAATCATTTTAAATAGTTTTTATTAGTTTAAAAATTTCTAAAAATAGTTTTTATTCTTTTTAGGTCATTTTACAGGTTTACCAACTAAAAAATCTTTATTTGGGATTTTTGATAATTTATTTGATTTTTAGGGCTTTAATTAGCATTTAAAAATTGAATATTTAATTATTTAAAAGGTTTGAAAAAGTTTTGATCATTGGTAAACTCTTAGTTTATTTATTTTGATTTTTGGTGAATTTTTGGTAATTTTTAGAATTAATTTTTATTTTTGTAGTTTGTACGGTTTTACGTTTTAACTTTCTAGTAGTAATTTTTACGTCTTCGTCATTTTTTTTTCTCATCCCCTTCTAAACCAATCATTAATCACAAACATTTAACAAGTTTTTCACACACATATACCTCCTTGGGAAACGAACTTTCACACCATAAGGGTCATTAGTGTTTACGTTTTCCTAAACGTACACTTAATACTTACCGCTCATTTACCCTCCTTTGTTTTCCTAAACAAGAGGTGTAATTTACCACAATCATTTTGGCGCCGCTGCCGGGGAGGTGTATCGTGATTAATTTGAATTGTTGTTTTTAATATTAAGCATAAATAGTATTTTTATTAGTAGAACTCTACTAATACGTATTATCGGTTTTCTTGGTTTTTCTTGTAAAAATATTATTACTATATTGTATTAAGTATCACAATCAATAAACAATATCTCCAAAAGTGTGAAAACACAACCTTAATTGGGATTTCATCACTCAATTATTGTATTCGAATCTCAAACAAAAAGAAAAAGGCAAAAATAGATAAATACTTTCGTGAAGCTCGATTTTGAAAAATACAAACTATAAGGTGAGTATAAGGCGGGTATTATAAAATATACCCTAAGGAAAAAGGCTCTTAAGTGCTTCGCGCCGCCTCGTTTCCCCGCTTGCTTGTGAGTATTTTGAGATTGAAGGCTAATCGAGGGTTTTGCCGCCCAAAGTATTATTACGTATAATATATTTTGCTTGGTTTCTTTGTGATTAAACCCTCTTGAACAATTTGGTTTTCACCAAAGTTCTAAAGTCATTCGAAGGCGTTCACTCCACGTGATCGTTTTCATTCCTTTGAGGCTTCTTTAATCAAGAGTTTGATTCGAGGAGAGATTTTGTAGATTGTTGTCTACGAAGATACACCAAAATCCAAAAAAAATTAAATATCATCAAAAACACAAAAAAATTGAAAATTCACAAAACATCCAAAAAGAATCTTCTTTGCTCACCTCCCATTCTTCGTGAAGTTTATGATCACTCGTAATCAAGCAAAACGAGCTCGTAAACGTCTTCAAAAGCAAACCAATCAAGAGACGTTGATTGAAGAACAACCTCCAATTGTTGAACCTATTGTAGAACAAGAAGTCGTCATGGCTAATCGTACTATGATGGAGTTGCTACAAGCACCCACCGAGGGTTTTGGAGAGGCTATTGTGATTCCCGCCATTCTTGCGGAGAATTTCGAGATTAAGACGGGTTTAATGTCGATGTTGCAAGCAAATAAATTTAGAGGTCATGAGAAAGACAACCCACACTACCACATTAGGAATTTTAACCGTCTCACCGCCACTAGCAAGTTTAAGGATGTTCCACATGACGCCATTAAGATGATGTTGTTTCCATACTTGTTAGATGGACCCGCAAAAATTTGGCTTGAGAAAGAACCGCCAAATTCGATTTTGACATGGGCCGATCTCGTTTCTAAGTTTGTGAACAAGTTTTTTCCACCATATAAAACAACACATTTGAAAAATGAGATTTCACGATTTGTGCAAAGAAATAATGAAAGTTTTTCAATGGCATGGGAACGCTTTAAAGAAATGTTACATGAATGTCCACACCATGATTTTTCGGAATTGCATCAAATTGATACTTTTTATAATCGGCTTAATGATCATGAAAGAGATTATTTGAACGCCGCCGCGGGTGGTAATTTTTTGTGCAAGACGACAAATGAGGCTTTACAAATCATCGAGAATAGATCTAAGGTTTATAGCCCTCGTAACACACCGAGTGTTGCCAATTTAGGTTCGTCTTCATCGTCATCGTCTCGTAGCATTAACGCCTTACATGATGAAGCTAATGAGGAAAATCGGTTTTTTGATTGATTTGCTAATCTTATGTCCCATTGGAAAGCTCAAGAAGCTTCAAATTCCGCTTCGGTTAAAGCGGTTGCTAAGAGTTGTTTGTCTTGTGGTGGAGCTCATGATCTTTCCGAGTGCATTACCGCGGATGGTAACACTTCGAGTGCTTATGTAGCAACGGGAACTTACAACCAAAACGGTCAAGGTTCCCGCCAAAATCAAGCTCCACCAAATCAAAATGCTAATAATTATCGAAACAACAACCAAGGTGGTAATTACCAAGGCAATTCACGCAATTACAACAAGGGGAATTATCAAAATGGGAATGGACAAATTTCTAATCAAAACCAAAACCGTGATTTTCAAAACACTACACAAGGTTTTCAAAATGCTCACACTAAAAATTTGCAAGGAGAATTTTTGGATTATGCTAAAGCAAATGATGCTAAATTTGATAACATGCAACGTGAGATGATTAGCTTAAGATCCGAGTTGAAAAACGAGCTAAAAAATGAACTTGCTAATGAACTTAAAACTCATGCAAACAAAATGGAAGGAAATGTCCAACGTCTTCAACAAAACCAACAAAAGATGGAATTAGGACAACATGAGATTAAGCAAGAGTTATTAAAAGCGGATGCTAGGCAATCAAAATTTGAGGACCGAATGGCTAAGATGTTTGAAGCAATCATGTGTAAACCCTCTTCCTCGGGTGGTCTTCCTAGTGATACCATTGCAAACCCGAAGGGAGAAATGAAGGTTATTACTACACGAAGTGGTAAAACTTTCAAGGAACCAATCTCTCGTCAAAGTACTTCTACGGAGAAGGAAATCGAGAAAGAACCCGAGGTGATGGTCGAAAAGGAGCACGTTACAATCCCACGAAGTACCGCTCAAACCACACCTACGGTTGAACCAATACAAATTATGAAACCCGAGTTTCCAAGGCCGTTGTCTAATGACCAACCCACACCACCTTTACCCTACCATTCGAGACGAAACAAAGAGAAGTTGCAAGAACGTAACAAACAACAAATCGAGCTTTTTATAAAATTGTTTCAACAAGTGCATTTTGATGTGAGTTTAGCCAACGCGTTGTTGTATATGCCTCGTTTCGCTTCCACTTTTAAAAGTATGATGAGCGATAAGGAAAAGCTTTCAAAGCTTGCTAATTGTTCTTCGGTTTATCTTAACCGCATACCGGAAAAAGTTGGTGACCCCGGAAAGTTTTTCATTCCTTGTGACATACAAGATATGAAAGAATGCCTCGCCTTGGCCGATCTTGGTGCGAGCATTAATTTGATGCCATTTTCCATTTGGAAATCGCTTTCGCTTCCGGTTCTTATTCCTTCGAACATGTCTTTCGAGATGGCCGATCATTCTACGATTTTAGCATGTGGAGTAGCCGAAGATGTTTCGTGAAAGTGGGGAAGTTCTACTATCCCTTTGATTTAATAGTAGTTGACATCCCCGCGGATCCTCAAGTTCCTCTAATTTTAGGTCGTTCATTTTTAAACACTTCGAGATCGCTTATCGATGTTCATGCGAGAACTATCACTTTGAGATTCAACGAAGAGGAACTTGTTATAAACGCTACTCAAAACTCGAAGCCTTCTCATGTTTATGCAATCGCTACCATCAATCACATTGACATCGTTGATGTGGTTTGTGATGAGTTTTCACAAGAAGTGTTAGGTTTTTCCGATAGCTCGTCAAGTGGCAATCCCACTATTTTGGATCCGATTCTCGCTAATTCCACACCAAATCTCACTCCATTCCAAGGAGGAGATCTCACTTCAAATGAAACCGACAATGAAGATGAGGTGTTGATTAGTGATGATACTTCTATTCCACCATTTCTTCCGCCGATGGAAGTTATGAGTGTTGAACCAAAATCTTCAATCGAGGAACCACCTATCCTTGAATTGAAAGATCTTCCTTCTCACCTTGAATACGCATTCTTGGAAGGTGATGACAAGTTGCCGGTTATTATTGTAAAAGGTCTTGCTAATGATGAAAAAACCGAGCTCTTGAAAGTTCTTAAGGCTCATAAAGGGGCAATTGCGTGGAAAATATCCGACATTAAGGGTATTGACCCAAAATTTTGTACTCACAAGATTTTAATGGAGGAGGACTACAAACCCGCAATTCAAAGTCAAAGAAGGGTGAATCCCAAAATTCACGATGTCATTAAAAAGGAGGTCCTTAAACTCCTTGACGCGGGAATGATTTATCCTATATCCGATAGCCCATGGGTGAGCCCAATCCATTGTGTCCCTAAAAAGGGAGGAATGACCGTTGTGTCTAATGAAAACAACGAGTTAATTCCCACTCGTGTTGTGACTGGTTGGAGGGTGTGTATTGACTACCGAAAGTTAAATGACGCCACTCGTAAAGACCACTTTCCTTTGCCCTTCATGGATCAAATGTTGGAGCGACTTGCGGGAAATGAATTCTATTGCTTTTTAGATGGTTTTTCCGGTTACTTTCAAATCCCTATCGACCCTCGTGATCAAGAGAAGACTACTTTTACGTGTCCTTATGGAACGTTCGCTTATCGTAGGATGCCTTTCGGACTTTGTAATGCACCGGGTACGTTTCAACGGTGTATGATGGCGATTTTTCATGATATGATCGAGAAGTCGATGGAAGTATTTATAGATGACTCTAGGTGTTTGGCAATTCGTTCACGTCGTGTTTATCTAATCTCGAGCAAATGTTAAAACGTTGTGAAGAAACCAATCTTGTGCTTAATTGGGAAAAATGTCATTTTATGTGTAAACAAGGAATCGTCTTAGGACATAAGGTGTCGAAGGCGGGGATTGAGGTCGATAAAGCTAAGGTAGACGTCATCGCCAAGTTACCTCATCCCAAAACCGTTAAGGGAGTTAGGAGTTTCCTAGGCCACGCGGGCTTTTATCGTCGTTTCATCAAGGACTTTTCGAAAATCTCTCGACCTATGACACACCTTCTCGAGAAGGATGCTCCTTTTAATTTCAATGAGGATTGTGTTAAAGCTTTCGAAACTCTTAAAAGGAAACTTACCGAAGCTCCCATTCTTGTTGCTCCTAATTGGGAATTACCCTTTGAAATCATGTGCGATGCAAGTGATTATGCTATAGGGGCCGTCTTAGGGCAACATTTTGACAAGCATTTCCGTCCTATCCATTATGCTAGTAAGACGATGACCGAGGCTCAATTAAAGTACACCACAACGGAAAAGGAATTCCTTGCCGTGGTCTATGCTTTTGAGAAATTCCGACCTTATCTCGTCTTGACTAAAAGCATCGTGTATACCGACCATTCGGCTATCAAGTATCTCTTAGCTAAGCAAGATGCTAAGCCGAGATTGCTTCGTTGGATGCTCCTCCTCCAAGAATTTGATGTCACCGTGATTGACAAAAAAGGAGCCGAGAATCTAGCGGCCGATCATCTCTCTCGTCTTGAAGATCCTCACAAAGATGTTTTCGAGAACAAGGAAATTACCGAAACATTTCCTCTTGAGACTCTCGGTGTAGTGAATTCTAAAGATACCACCCCATGGTTTGCCGACATTGCAAATTACCATGCGGGCAATTTCATAATCAAGGGTATGACGACACAACAAAAATGAAAATTCTTTCGTGACGTCAAGTTCTATTTTTGGGACGACCCTTATCTCTTTCGGGTTTGTGCGGATCAACTCGTTCGACGTTGTGTTTTTGGTGCCGAAGCTTCTAATATCCTTAGAGCTTGTCACGAGGGACCCACGGGTGGTCACCACGGTGCTAATCTCACGGCTAAGAAAGTGTTCGATGCCGGTTTCTTTTGGCCTTCTATCTATCGTGATGCACACGCACTTGTGAAGTCGTGTGATTCGTGCCAACGTCAAGGAAAATCGTCTCAACGTGATGAAATGCCGCAAAACATAATTCAAGTGTGTGAGATTTTCGACATATGGGGAATATACTTTATGGGGCCGTTCCCATCGTCTCATGGCAACAAATATATCCTCGTCGCGGTGGACTACCTTTCTAAGTGGGTGGAAGCTAAGGCTTTGCCTACTAATGATGCTCGTGTGGTAGTGAAGTTTTTGAAGCAACTATTCTCTCGGTTCGGAACCCCTCGTGCTATTATAAGCGATCGTGGAACCCATTTTTGTAATGACCAATTCGAAATGGTTCTAAAGAAATATGGAGTTACTCATCGTCTTTCTACGGCTTATCACCCGCAAACAAGTGGGCAAGTCGAGGTTTCGAACCGAGCTTTGAAGAGGATTTTAGAGAGGTCAATTGGAGAAAACCGTGCTTCATGGTCCGACAAACTCGATGACGCTTTATGGGCCTTTAGGACCGCTTATAAGACACCTATTGGTTGCACTCCTTATAAGTTAGTCTATGGGAAGAATTGTCATTTGCCCATTGAGTTGGAGCACAAGGCATATTGGGCCCTTAAGCATGCAAACTTTGACTTGAAGACCGCGGGAGATCACCGGAAAATACAATTGAATGAATTCGATGAATTAAGAGATAATGCTTATGAAAATTCATTAATTTTTAAAGAAAAGACTAAAAAGTTTCATGATTCAAAGATTAAAAACCGGGTTTTTAACGTTGGTGATCAAGTGTTGCTTTTTAACTCTCGTCTTAAGATATTTTCCGGGAAATTGAAATCTCGTTGGTCGGGTCCGTTCACCATTACACAAGTGTTTCCGTATGGGACCATCGAGCTAGCTCAAGATGATGGTCCTAATTTCAAGGTGAATGGACATAGGCTTAAGCACTACTTTGGTGGGGAAATTCCTTCAATGGTTTCCCTCGACCAAGTCACCTTCCCCAATGATAATTAGCATTGAGGGGATCGAGTCGAGCTCATGACTCTGTAATCAAAAACGAGGTGCCTCGTGGGGGAAATCCCATGCTTATCTTTTATGCTCACTATTCACTAATAAGGGGACTTATACCCTTCCAACTCGTTGTCTCGTGGTTGTTTGTGATTGTGTTATCTAGATCATCATCATCATCTACGATTGAAGACTCTCGTGTTCGTTTACGTGAGCCTCAATCATGTGCTTGAAGAAGTTTTTCACGAATCCATGACATATCCTTTATTGTTCTAACAATTATCTTTTAGCATACTTAATAAACGGCTTTAGATATATTGTTGATCACCCTTTCCATGCTAGATCCTAAGCATTCGACTCTTCGTCTCTAGTATGGGGGTGCTCCACCTTTAGACTCGAAACATTGAGGACAATGTTTGCTTTTAGTATGGGGGGGTGAATAGGTACTTGCTTTGCTATGCCCTCACGCTTTCCAACTTTCAATGTTTTGTTTTGTTGCTAATAAGGCGAAAAATGGCCAAATTTTAAAATTTTTCTTAGTTTTCATAAGTGTTTTTAAGACACGAATGTATATTTTCCGTTGGTTAGAATAAGAGTTAATTTTTGACTTGATCGGCATTTAGAGCCATTTATATTCCTTAACCCGCTCATTTCAAGTTTTGTTAGACTTTTATATAGGGAGCTTTAAAACACGAAAGTCTTAATTCATACGGGTTAAGAACAAGAACTTTTCGCAAGTTCCTATAATTGATCCTAGAAATTCACTTATCAAGGGAACTTTAAAACGCATTCTCTAAACTTGAAAAAGTCCAAGAAAGTGCAAGATCCTATAGGTGGCTTGAAAACCCAAAACTTTGATTTGATATAGTCTGAATGAAAGCTAATCCAAATCTGGCTTAATTTTGACTTGCATGGCTAAGTATTCACGAGTCTCTTTAATTAGAGGTCTTTATATAGTGAAGAACGAGAAATGATAGAGTTAGACAAGTATTCATGCTAAACGTAGAACACGAAAGTGTTCTTTCAAAAACTCATATGTTTTTAATTGTGGCTTTTTCTTCCCATAAGATCAATGCATTAGGAATAAATCATAATTGCAATAAGTAAGGTCGTACGATTTGAAAGGTTACTTAGCCTCTAGCGCAAGATCGTTTAAAAGTTGCTCGGGGTTGAATAGAGTTCATAGCCAAGGCATAACTTATTGAAGCGGGACGCGAAGATTGGCGATTATCCAAAAAGGCCCTAACAAGGCATGAGGAGCTCTATTTTTGCTAAAGATCCAAGATGATGTGAAGTATCATTATTCTTAAATCAATATGAAGGATCGAGACACATGACGAAATGCAATTACTCCCCTAAAGATCATGGAGAAAGTATATCCAAAAAGACCCTAACAAGGTATGAGGATAAATATATCCAAGTCCGAAAAGGAGGCGGATCGTTGTATATCAAAATCCAAAGTAAAGATTGAAGAAAAATGATGAAGTCGTGGTCCTAATATGAAGAATCTCTCAAAAACGTCAAATGAAGAAATTCCAAATATATAAAGAGAAGACCATAGTTTCAAGAACGTCTTCCCAAGATTTGAAGTATGAAGTACATGCCAAATATCGGTCCGAGAAAGGTCTCAAATCGTGAAACGAGTTATGCCAAGAAATGAACTTAAGGAGATACACGAGAAGCCGTTTTAAAAGATTTTGTCCTTCGGCTAACTATTGATCAAATCGTGCTACTTTGCTTTCGGACTAATAACTACTCAAATAAGTCAATATGAATCACTTGTGATCCATGACAAATAGATAAAAAATGCTAGTAACCCATTTCTTTTTATAATAACTAGGATTGCGGGGAGAAAAAGTATTACACAATTTGGACGTATGAGAAGTGTTAGCATTGTGACTTGTACCAAAAATGATCTCGTTTTTGCACTTAGCATGGAATGTATGACAATCAAGGATGACGAAGTTTACTCTAAGGGACATTTGCTTGTTTCTATTCTTTGACCCTAAAAGTCACTTTTTGTGATGAAAATCATATGTTATGTCTTTACACATCTTCGTAGTATGTCGCAAGTCTTTTACTCTTCAATAAAGGTTAATAAAATTGAACTTTGGTGATGCTTAGATACTTTATTCTAGCATTGCGTGAGGGCACGGCAATGGCTTAGTATGGGGGAGTGATGAGATGGCATTTATACATGATCACATCGTTCTTTTCGGGCTTTAAATACATAAAAATGTCATAATATACCATATATATGCTTGTGTTTGTTTACTTGTGTATTTTAGGTATGGATATCGTGAAAAAGACAAAAGATCACAAGATACGAGGAAAAACAGACACGAGAAACGAAGCCGTACAAAGAACCGGGCCCTAAATCATGGAATATTCAACAAATACCCTTGAAGACTTGAAGACAAACAAGATTGATCCTCATTTATTGAAGAAATGACACTTAAAACCCTTGTATATTGATAATTACAAGTTTGGTGCCTTAAGTTTGTCAAAATTACACAAAAGGTCCTTCAACTTTGAAGAAATGGCAAGATTAGTCCCTCAACAATTCCAAATTGTCAATTATGGTCCCTCATCAAGCCAAAGATACATTAAAGACCTTTGAAGATCAAGAATGTCCAAGACCAGTCCTTCAAATATGCAAAAGTGGCAAAAATAACCCTTGAAACACTTTTGGAAAAGTATTGTGCCAAAATTGCCAAATGATGAAAGTTAATAACAAAGGAAATCAAGTTTCTATGGCTGAAAACACGTTTTACCAAAAAATCCAAAACACAAGGGCCATTTGTGTGCACTGAAACATTTAAACTCCCAAATTTCGCCAAACAACTTCCATTCCCCCAATTTCGGATCAAACGTGTTACTATTCACTTTTACCAACCCAGATTTTACCCCACTTAAAACAAAGGGTTAATTGCAATTACCCTGGCACTTGTGTGATTCACATGTGCAGAAACAAATCTCACACACAAAACCCTCACTCCCACTACTCCTTGGACCCCACACTCAACCTCCTTAACCAATGAAAATGAAACTTAGCCTCCAAGTAAAATGACGTGGCCAAATCAACAGCCTAGACTCTTTGCTTCATATCAAAGCTGAAATGAACGTCCAAGATGCATTTGAACAGCTCATTCCATCAAAACGTCTAGAAGGACCAAGGGAATTTTAGAGAATTTAGTGCTAGGGTTTGTGAATAGTGTTTAGCCAGGCATTTGCCTATAAAAGGAGACCTCAACATGCGAGAGTCCCTTGTGAATAGTGTTTAGCCAGGCACGTCTTGGTTCATAAGGTTTTTAAGGTTCAAAGACCTTGAAGTCCTTGTTTCTGATTTTGGTTTTATTTGTGTACTAACCCTTAGCCATAAGCCTTGAGCTCCTTCAAGCTTGTTGACACCAAGCCTGGGAAGAGTTCTAATCCCTTGGTTGAGTTTGTTTGCTGTTTGTGTTGAAGATATATCATAATCAAAGCCTTGTTCTACTTTGAACATCAGCAGGCTTTGATCATCTCCTTTGAAGTACCTTGGTCTTGTTCTAGTTGTTGAACAAGGTCCAAGGAGCATAGCTGGCCTTCCTAGGATGTTGTGGAAGGCAGGTATAACCTCTTGTTTAGATTCCTCTAAAAATTCCATGTTTATGTCTGTTTTAGATTTGGTACTTGGATTTTGAGTTCTTGTGTTTGTGCTGGTTATTTTTGTTTTTGATTGTGTTAGTTGGTGCCTAGTAAGTGTTTTTGATTAGTAAAATCAGTAGGTTATTAGAAGAAATCACAAGTTTGTTTGAAAAGTGGTTGATTAAGGGTTGTTTGGGATTACTGGTTCATAAGGCCTTGTGGCCTTGTGCCCTTGGTTCTTAGGGTTTGGGAGGTCTAAACAAGTCCTAATATACAAGTTTTAGTCATTGGTTTACTTTCTGAAAGTTTGGAAAAGAGATTTGAAGTTGTGCAAAAATTTGATAAAAGTGGTTTTGAATTTGGTCAAACACATCAGATCCAATAACTTCTTTGTTTGTTGGATCTAAGGTCTGAAATCTGGTTTGGGAATAGTTTAGGTGATAAGCTATCTATTGGTTGTCTGGTTGTTGAATTTGGTGGCTTATTGTAGATTTTATAGCTTATCAAAAGTTGCTGAAGTGGTCATTTGCATCAGTAAAGTAATCACCTCATTTTGAGCTTGCATTTGTTAGCCTAGTGTATGCCTTGTGATTTTGCTGCTTGGAACTTGTTTATGTGCTGCTTGTGATTGGATTTTGCTATTTGGATTGCTTTGTATCAGGCTTATAAGCTAACTGGCTTATTAGGCTCTTATTGCCAAAATCTGTCATCAAAAGGTCAACTGACCTCTTGATTCACAAGGCCTCCTCCTTGAGTCCTTCACAAAATTTTCTTATCACAAGCCCTTGCACCATTCCTGATCATTTGGTAAACTTTGGAGCACTTTGACTTTTGGTCAAATAAGCACTTATTGGCTTATTTTTGAGAACTGCTTATTGGCACATGCAACAACTTATCTTTTGTAATAGAAATCATTTTTCTTAGCTTAATATCATATCTGGAAGTTTACAAGTCTTTTGGTTAAGCTTTTGCTAGAAAACTAGCTTATTTGGCTTTTTCAGCCAGCTTAATTGCTCTTTCAGCTTATTCTACTTGGCTTTTTGTGATTTTCTTGATTGATTATTCTTAGTTAAGATATTTGTGAGCTTTTGCAACAAACTAGAGCTTCTGAGGTGCCCTTAATCTCAAACCCGACAATTTTGTCTTTTAGTGAAATAATACTTTGCTTATTTCTGGCTAATTGAGTGTGGTTTTTCAAAATTTCTTTTAACAGATCTCATAAGCATCCCAAAATAAGTTTGTGTGTCAAATTAGAGCTTATGGCATTGGCTTATTGCTTATTGGGCTGAAAAGACCAATAAGAATAAGCTGTGTGCTTAATAAGCTGTGATAAGCTCATATTCAGCTTTTGGGCCTTTAGAGTTTTGTTCTTAGAATTGAATTTTGAGTCAGATAGGGCTTTTCCAAGTCAATTGGGCCAAGTTTGACTTTTTGGGCCCAAAAGCCCAATTGTGTTGACTGTTTTTGGTTTTGGCCCATTTGAGGGCCCAATAGGGGTATTCTGGTCATTTCATTTTGATTTTCTGATTATTTAGGTAAAAATAAACTAGTTTGCAAGTTTTTAGAATTTTTTTTAATTTTTGGATTTTTAATATTATTTTAATATTATTTTATTATTATTTTTCAAACTTCACATTTTCCAACTTTTTACATTTTTCTTAGCTTTAATACATTAAAATAGGAATTTAGCAACTTTTAGAATAGTTTTATCACTTTTAGATTAATTTTTATAATTATTTTAAGTTTTAATAGTTTTTAAATCATTTTAAATAGTTTTTATTAGTTTAAAAATTTCTAAAAATAGTTTTTAATCTTTTTAGGTCATTTTAGAGGTTTACCAACTAAAAAATCTTTATTTGGGCTTTTTGATAATTTATTTGATTTTTAGGGCTTTAATTAGCATTTAAAAATTGAATATTTAATTAAAGGTTTGAAAACGTTTTGATCATTGGTAAACTCTTAGTTTATTTACTTTGATTTTTAGTGAATTTTTGGTAATTTTTAGAATTAATTTTTATTTTTGTAGTTTGTACGGTTTTACGTTTTAACTTTCTAGTAGTAATTTTTACGTCTTCGTCATTTTTTTTTTCTCATCCCCTTCTAAACCAATCATTAATCACAAACATTTAACAAGTTTTTCACACACATATACCTCCTTGGGAAACGGACTTTCACACCATAAGGGTCATTAGTGTTTACGTTTTCCTAAACGTACACTTAATACTTACCGCTCATTTACCCTCCTTTGTTTTCCTAAACAAGAGGTTTAATTTACCACAATCACCGCCACTCTTGCCGCCAACAAAACAAATCCAAGCACGCAAGAGGAGACTAATTGAGTGCCAATTCCGGCACCTCCTACACGTGCATGCTCATACAAGGAGTTTCGTTCATGCTTCACAAGTACTTTCAATGGCACCGAAGGTGCCGTGGGACTTGCACGATGGATTGAGAGACTTGAATCTCAATTTAGCGTAAGCAATGTCGCCGAAGGTGAAAAGGTAAAGTTTATCTCTAGCACCTTGGTTGATGGTGCACTAACTTGGTGGAACATCCATGTGAAGGCCGTAAGTTTGGAAGCGACCAATGCTACTCCTTGGGCTCATTTCAAGGGAATGCTTCTCAAAAGGTATTGCCCTAGGAATGAGATGAAAAGGTTGGAAGCCGAGTTGTGGAACCTCCGTGTACATGGAGTTAACTTGATGGCTTACACTCAACGCTTCCAAGAGTTGAGGTTGATGTGTCCCGAAATGATACCAAATGAGACACGAGCCGTGGAAAGGTACATCGTTGGACTACCGCCTTCAATCCGAGGAGACGTCATCTCTTCAAAACCCAATAATTTGAACGAAGCCATTGAAATGGCGGACGGTTTGATGGACTCTGTCACCTTGGAAAGTGGTGATAACAAACGAAAATGGGAAGGAAACCATGGCCCCAATCATGGTGACCACCCTAACAAACGCCAAGATGTGGTAAAGGTGTTCAATGCGAACGGTGGATCCGATTACCAAGGAAAACTACCATTTTGTGGTAAGTGTGGTAAACACCACAATGGTGCGTGTGGAGGCACATGTCACAATTGTGGTAAAACCGGTCACTTCGCCAAGGATTGTCGAAGTGCACCAAAGCCCACGAATCAACGGACTCCTATCACTCCAAATGCTCAATATGCGGATGTCACTTGCTATGGTTGTGGCGAAAAAGGTCACTTTAAGAATAGGTGTCCCAAAGCTACCACTCAAGGCCGAGGAAACCAAATCCGAGGCAACAACAACAACCAAGCTCGTCGACAACCTCGTCAAAACCACAGTAATCCGAATGGGCGGAACAATGGGAATCAAACAGTAGCACCGGGACGTGTGTACGCTCTATGTGCCGAAGCGGCCATTCAAGACAACAACGTGGTCACCAGTACGTTTTTCATCAATAACATCTATGCTTCCGTATTATTTGATTCCGGTGCCGATAGAAGTTTTGCCTCTATTGCCTTTAGTGAACTATTAAATGTGAACCCCACTCCATTAGATGTCGACTATAATGTGGAACTAGCCGATGGTAAATCGATCACTACAAACACCATACTTAAGGGTTGTACCCTAAGCCTCCAAAATATTCCTTTCATCATCGATCTCTTACCTATCGAACTTGGAAGTTTTGACGTTATCGTTGGTATGGATTGGCTATCCAAGTACCATGCGGAGATAATTTGCCACCAGAAACAAGTCCGTATTACCTATGAAATCCGAACCCTAACCATCCTCGGTGAGAAGAACGGTGTGAAAAGCCGGGCTAGTTTAAACGTCATCTCATGTACTAAAACCCAAAAGTACATCGAAGAAGGTCGTCCTATTTTTCTTATCCAAGTCACTAGCAAAAACGAACCCGAACCAAAGGAGAAGAAAATTGGAGACGTACCAATTGTTTGCGACTTTCCCGAAGTTTTTCCCGAAGACCTACCCGGGTTACCTCCACTTCGCCAAGTGGGATTTCACATCGAATTAACTCCCGGAGCCGCACCCGTCGCGAGGGAACCTTATCGACTAGCGCCCGTCGAAATGAAGGAATTAGCCGACCAACTAAAAGAGCTTACCGAAAAAGGATTCATAAGACCGAGTTCCTCACCTTGGGGAGCCCCGGTTTTATTCGTGAAAAAGAAAGACGGATCATTCCGTATGTGCATCGATTATCGCGAATTGAACAAACTTATTATAAAAAATCGTTACCCTTTACCAAGGATCGATGATTTGTTTGATCAACTTCAAGGTTCGAGCATTTATTCAAAGATTGACCTTAGGTCGGGTTACCACCAACTTAGAGTTCGAGAGGAAGACATTTCCAAGACGGCGTTTCGAACCCGATACGGTCACTTTGAATTCCAAGTCATGCCATTTGGGTTAACCAATGCACCCGTGGTATTCATGGACCTTATGAACCGTGTGTGTAAACCTTATTTGGACAAGTTCGTGATCGTGTTTATTGACGACATCCTTATCTACTCTCGTAGTAAGGAAGAACACGAGGAACACCTAAAGAAAATTTTTAAATTGTTGAAACAAGAACAATTATACGCCAAATTTTCAAAGTGTGAATTTTGGATTCACACGGTACAATTCCTTGGTCACGTAATCGATAGTAGTGGTATTCATGTGGATCCCGCTAAAATCGAAGCGGTAAAGGATTGGGCGACTCCTACCACACCTACGGAGATTCGCCAATTCCTTGGACTTGCCGGCTATTATAGACGATTTATCGAAGGATTCTCGAAAATCGCTAAGTCTATGACGGAATTGACTCAAAAGAACAAGAAGTTTATTTGGGGAGACGACCAAGAAACTTCTTTCCAAACTTTAAAACAAAAACTTTGCGACGCGCCCATTCTCACGCTACCCGAGGGTAGTGAAGACTTTGAAGTATATTGTGATGCTTCAATTAAAGGTCTAGGCGCGGTTCTCATGCAAAGGAAAAAGGTCATAGCTTATGCTTCTCGACAACTAAAGCCGAACGAAGAAAACTACACTACTCACGATTTGGAGCTAGGCGCGGTTGTCTTTGCTCTCAAAATTTGGAGACACTACCTCTACGGAACTAAGTGTGTAGTTTACACCGATCACAAAAGTCTTCAACATATCTTAGACCAAAAAGAACTCAATATGAGACAACGAAGTTGGTTGGAACTACTTGGAGACTACGATTGTGACATTCGTTATACCCCGGGAAAAGCTAATGTTGTAGCCGATGCTTTGAGTAGAAAACCCCGTGAGCGACCTCTAAGGGTTCGAGCCTTAGTGATGAATATTGGCTTAAACATACCCGCAAAAATCTTAGAAGCCCAACGAGAAGCGATTAAGATAGAAAATATCGATAAAGAAGAAGTCGGTGGAATGATCACCAAAAATCTCGTTGCACGTACTGATGGAACATTGTGTCTTGACAATAGAAGTTGGTTACCTCGTTATGGTAATGTCCGAGAACTAATCATGCATGAATCGCACAAGTCTAAGTACTCGATCCATCCCGGATCAGACAAAATGTACCATGACATGAAAATGTTCTATTGGTGGCCAAACATGAAAGCCGACATCGCGACTTATGTTGGTAAATGCCTAACTTACGCCAAAGTTAAGGTTGAACACCAAAAGCCTTCCGGATTACTAGTCCAACCTAGGATCCTGGAATGGAAATGGGGAAGAATTACTATGGACTTCATTACCAAACTCCCAAGAACATCCGCGGGTTATGACACGGTTTGGGTCATCGTCGATCGTTTGACGAAATCCGCGCATTTTCTTCCCATAAAAGAAAACGAAAAATGGATCAATTAGCACGATTATATGTGAAAGAAATCGTTGCTAAGCACGGCGTGCCAATTTCTATCATATCGGACCGAGAGGTCGATATTGCTCAAGATTTTGGCAATCTCTCCAAGAAGCGTTGGGAACGCAATTTGACATGAGTACGACTTATCACCCTCAAACGGACGGTCAAAGTGAAAGAACCATCCAAACGTTAGAAGATATGCTTCGCGCATGCGTAATCGACTTTGGAAACGGATGGGATCGACATTGATAGGTGTGTAAACACCCATCCTTTTACCACTTAATTCTGGCTAAAACGAGACCAAAACGCGTATTTAATATCATTTGTTTGGAATTATGCGTGGTTTTTGTGTTTGTTGTGTTTTCAGAGCCAACCGGATGAATATTAAAGAAAACATGGGATTGCACGGGTTTTACCGAAGAAAAAGACTCAAGTTAAAGTCTATTGTCCAAGAGATGCAAAAGATTTGAAGTCACTGGGCCTATTCGAAGATTTATCGAAGAAAAGGACCAAAAATGGAAGATTTACATAAGTCGAAGAAACTCAAGTCTATTAAACGAAGAAATTAAAAGACGAGTTGAATTTAATCGACGACAAATCCCGAATCAGAATCGAAAACGTCAACTTTTCTGAAAAGACGAGAAGACAAGAAGAACGGGAGAAAGCCCACTCACCAACCAAAAGACAAGCCTATATAAAGGATTCCCCTCACACACTTAGTGCCAGTTTTTGTTTTTCTTTTCCCCACTTTTTTCTCTCTTCTTCGTAGCATCACCAACACCACTAGGGTGTTTGGTGATCTTGATCTTTGTTATTTTCAATTTTGTAATTTTAGTCCTTGTTTTGTTATTGTTAAAACATCAAATCATCAATACAAGTTCTTGATTAATCTTTCTATTTCATCTTGTTCATCATCATCTTTCTCTTTAAGTTCTTAAGTTCTTATTTTATTGATTTGATCTTTTAAAGTTGTTGGGTTTTTTGTTTTTGTTGATGGGATTTGTAGTTTATGGTTAGTAGATGCTTAGTGATTAGTTTATTTAAGTTTTTGGTGAAAAACTTGGTGATTTTTGGATTAAAATTGGTTTCCTTGTTCTTCGGGGTAGTTACTGTATCTGAGTTTCCCAGACTTCCAGATGAACACCAAAAGTTCCGGATGAAGGTTATTTCCAAAAGTTCCGAATAAGTAAGAAGTTCCGAATGAATGTGTCTTTAAAAAGTTCCGAATAAACTTCCTTTAAAATCTTCCGAGTGAGTTTCTTTGTGAAAAGTTCCGAATGAATATGTTGTTTAAAAGTTCCGAATGAATTAAAAAGTTCCGAATGAGTTTTCTTGTATAAAGTTCCGGATGAACCAAACTTCCGAATAAACTTCCGAATAAAGTTCCGATTAAAGTTCCGGGTGAAAGTTCCGAACCAACTTCCGAACCAATCTTCCGAACCAAGTTCCGGGTGAAGTTCCGAGTAAAGTTCCGGATCAATCTTCCAGATAAACTTCCGAACAAAGTTCCGAATCAAGGGGTTCCGAGTGAAAAGTTCCGGATGAACAAAGTTCCGAATCAAGGTTATACTTCCGAATCAAGTTTCTTTTGAGCATTATTAATTGTTACTGTTTCTGTTTCTTCATTTTTATTTCATATTTCATATTTTAATTTCAATTTTAATTTTAATTTTAATTCAAGTTTTATATATTGTCATTAAAGTAATTGACTTTAAATCTAAGTTTACATTTTCGTGCATTTAAACTTTTTAGTAGACTAGAAAACTAAACCCCCTTTTTTAGTAACCAAGAACAATCATTCCACTTAAGGCCGAGATCAATTCGAGAGGATATCGAGAGAAAATCTGAACCCATAACAAAAATCCTTGTATCAAATGGCGCCACTGCCGGCTCTTCTCGTTAAGATCAAAAGTTTTTTGTGAGAACTTGGATTTTGGGATCCGTTCCCCGTGAACGTTACTTTTTCATAAAAATTTTCAAAAAATCCTAAAAAAAATAAATTAAAAAAATTTAATATTTTAAAAAATACAAAAAAATTAAAAAACATAAAAACAAAAAATATTTTTGCTTTGCTTTTCTTTGTTCGTTCTTTTGCAGGTGTATGCGCACTCGATCCACGTCTTATCAAGAGCCCGAGCCTCTCGATCACTTAGACATGGCCGGTGTACAAAACAATAACAACATACCACCTCCAAACAACAATAATAACAACAACAACCCACCTTTCAACAACATGAACAATAACAACAACAATGAGCACTTTCCGGATAATCGCCCGATGATTGAACTACTGCAAGCTCATGTCGATGGCAACACTGATCCAATTGTCATACCTCCAATTGCCGCCAACAATTTCGAGCTCAAGTCAGGATTTATCCAGATGGTCTCCGCTCAACCATTCTTGGGACGTACCATTGATGACCCACACGACCACATCAAGAGATTCTTGCAACTCACTAACACGGTCAAGTTCAATGGTGTTCCACAAGAGGTTATCAGGTTACAACTTTTTCCCTTTTCTTTAGAGGGACAAGCCCGGCATTGGCTTGCTAAGGAACCGCCACAGAGTATTCTCTCGTGGACGGATTTGGAAACCAAATTTATCAATTACTTTTTCCCACCCTCTCGTACTACCGCTTTGCGGAATGAAATCATAAATTTTGAACAAAAGTACGATGAGTCGTTCAGTGAATCTTGGGACCGTTTCAAAGACCTTTTAAGAAAATGCCCACAACATGGTTTTACCAAAGTACATCAAATTAATACTTTTTACAATGGTTTAAGCATGAGTGACCAAGATTCACTAAACAATGCCTCGGGGGGTAATCTTTTGGCTAAGACTTCCAATGCTGCTTGGGATATCATTGAGAATAAGTCTCGTGTGCAAACCAAGAGTGTTCGGACCAATGTTGCTAGTGCTAGCACTAGTGACAGCGACAAGCGGCTGGACAAAATCACTACGCTTCTTGAATCGCTTGTCACCCACACCGTCAGCAACAACAACAGCAACAACGCTAAAAACGCTCAAGTTAACGCTGTCAGCCAACCTTGTGAGATATGCGGTGGTCCTCACTCTTACACCACTTGTACTGCCACCCAAGACTACCCTGCTGAGAATGTGAATGCGGCATATGGCACCTATCCTCAACCTGCTTATCAAGCTAGACCTCAAGGTGACCGTAATTTGCTTAGCTACCGCTCCAACAACTATCTTTCACCACCTGGTTTTCCTCCTACAACCCAAACCACCAACAAAACCTCAACCGCCCTCCTCAACAACAACAACAACCTCGTACACCATACATCCCTCCTCACAAGCAGCAACAACCACCTCAACGTAACAACCAAGTTTACCAACAACCTGCTTATCAACCACCCGCATACAATGCTCCTCCAAACCAACCCACTTCATTACACCAAGAGGTTGCAACCTACATGAGGAACAATGATGTGATCGTGGAAAATTTCCAACAGGAAGTGCGCAACTTGAAAGCAGACTTGGTCAAGCAAGGAAACGATTTGAGAGCCGACATGAGAAACACGCTGGATAGTCAAACGAATGACTTGAAGAACATGATGGCTAGTTTCTTCCAAAGTAATCAACCCTCTTCTTCGGGTACTCTTCCGAGTAACACCGTTGCGAATCCAAGAGGGGAGATGAAAGCAATCACCACTCGAAGTGGCAAAGGTACCAAGGAACCCGAGCTTCCTATACCTCCACCGGTGATTGTGACTAAGGAGAATGAGTCACCTGCTACTATTCCTCATCCTTCTACTTCCCCAATTTCTCTGCCTCCTTCACCTTCTACCCCCATTTCCCCACCACATGTGGTTGTGAGTGATCCTATTCCCCTAAAGCCTTCTTCTTCATCCAATATACCTTATCCTTCAAGGTTGAGGAAAGAGAAGCTCAAAAGCAAGGACGATATTCAGGTTTCTAACTTTCTTAAAATGTTTAAACAACTGAATTTCAACATCTCCTTCGCTGAGGCTCTCGCTCACATGCCTAAATACGCAAAAATGTTTAAAGAACTTCTGAGTGACAAGGAAAAGCTCCTCGATATTGCCAACACCCAACTTAATGAGAACTGTTCTGCAGTGCTCTTAAGGAAATTGCCAACCAAGCTTGGTGATCCGGGTCGTTTCTTAATTCCTTGCAATTTCCCGGGAGTAGAGAATTGCATGGCCCTAGTCGATCTAGGTGCCAGTATTAATCTTATGCCTCTAAGCGTTTGGAAGCAATTATCTCTCCCTGAGCTAGTCCCCACCAAGATGACTTTGGAATTAGCTAACCGTACGGTTGCTTATCCAGTGGGGATAGCCGAAGACGTCATTGTAGGAGTCGACAAATTCACCTTTCCTGCTGATTTTGTTGTCGTCGACTACGAGATGGACCCTCGTGTGCCACTAATTATTGGTCGTCCATTCTTGAGGACCGGTCGCACTCTCATTGATGTTGAAGCCGGTGAGCTTATCATGAGAGTGGGTGGCGATAAAGTAGTCTTCAACATGGGAAAGTTGTCTAAACAACCTTATTCATATGAGAGTGTTAATTGTATTGACGTTCTTGATGAGGCTTGTGAAGAACACTTTAATGATGCTTGCAAAAGTATTCCTACCTCTCTTCCCAATGTTGAGACCGTGTCCTCTATTGATTCATCATTGTCTCTATTTGGAGATAGTGATTTGTTTTGGAAAGATCTTGAAGACACCATGGGAGATGTGAACTTAGCTACTGATGATTCTCCCACCGATGGGGATGAAGACATGAATTTCTTTAACAACCTCCTCAACGAAGACAATCCTTCTCTTCTATCTCCCACGGTCATTGAAATCGATACTCCGACTTTAAAAACGCCTCCCGTCGAAAATCCTCCGGATTTAGAGCTTAAGGAGTTGTCGCCCCATCTCGAGTATGTATTTCTTGAAGAAGAGAAGAAGTCGCCAGTCATCATTGCTAAGGACCTAAAGGAAGAAGAAAAATCCCGACTTATCACCGTGTTAAAGAATCATAAGAAGGCTATTGCTTGGAAGTTTTTTGATATTCGTGGAATTGATCCTCACTTCTGCACCCACAAAATTCTCATGGAGGACGACTTTAAGCCCACAATTCAAAGCCAACGAAGGGTGAATCCAAAAATACATGAAGTCATCAAAACAGAGGTTCTCAAACTTCTTGATGCGGGTATGATTTACCCTATTTCGGATTCACCATGGGTTAGTCCAATCCATTGTGTGCCCAAGAAGGGCGGAATAACCGTTGTTCCCAATGAACACAACGAGTTGATTTCCACTCGTCTCGTTACTGGGTGGAGAGTTTGTATAGACTACCGCAAACTCAATGATGCCACGAGAAAGGATCATTTCCCTCTACCTTTTATGGACCAAATGCTTGAACGCTTAGCGGGTAATGAATATTACTGCTTTCTTGATGGTTTCTCGGGTTATTTCCAAATACCCATCGATCCCCAAGATCAAGAGAAGACTACATTCACTTGTCCCTATGGCACATTTGCTTACAAAAGAATGCCTTTTGGCTTATGTAATGCGCCCGGGACTTTCCAAAGGTGCATGTTAGCTATCTTCCATGACATGGTTGAACAAACCATGGAAGTCTTTATGGATGATTTCTCGGTCTTCGGGGATTCCTTCTCTTCTTGCCTTGCCAATTTGGAACGTATGCTTAAGCGGTGCGAAGACACTCGCCTTGTTCTGAATTGGGAAAACTGCCATTTTATGGTAAAAGAAGGCATCGTGCTGGGACACAAGATTTCCAAAGCCGGTCTTGCAGTAGACCGTGCTAAAGTCGATGTTATCGCCAAGTTGCCTCCACCTTCAACCGTGAAGGGTGTGAGAAGTTTTCTGGGTCATGCGGGCTTCTACCGTCGATTCATCAAAGATTTTTCTCAAATCGCTCGCCCGATGACCCACCTCTTGGAAAAAGATACTCCTTTTATCTTTTCCAAAGAGTGTCTTGAAGCCTTCAACTCACTGAAGGATAAGCTAACTAAGGCACCCATCTTGGTTACCCCTAATTGGGAGCTTCCCTTTGAGTTGATGTGCGATGCTAGTGATTTTGCTATTGGAGCGGTTCTGGGACAAAGAGTGAACAAACACTTCCAACCAATCCATTACACTAGCAAGACCATGACGGGGGCTCAATTGCATTACACGACAACCGAAAAGAGCTTTTAGCTGTTGTTTATGCCTTTGAAAAATTTCGCCCCTATCTTGTCCTTTCCACAACAATTGTGTATATCGATCATTCCGCGCTGAAGTACTTGTTGACAAAGCAAGATTCAAAACCAAGACTTCTTCGCTGGGTTTTGCTACTCCAAGAATTTAAAATCGAAATTCGCGATAAAAAAGGAGCTGAAAACCTAGTCGCGGATCATCTCAGCAGACTTGAGGATCCTTACCAAGGGGATCACCCAAACAAAGAAATAAATGATTCTTTTCCCTTGGAGACCTTAATGTCTATAAATTCGAATTTTGATGAAACCCCGTGGTTTCGGACTTTGCAAACTATTTGGCGAGTGGAATTCTCAAGGAAGGGTTGACGTCTCAACAAAAGAAAAAGTTCTTCACCGACATTAAGACTTACTTTTGGGACGACCCTTACCTATTCAAACAATGTGCCGACTTGATTATTCGCCGATGTGTTGATGGATCGGCAGCTTCAGAAATCCTTGATGCTTGCCACAAAGGACCCACCGGTGGTCACTTTGGTCCCAACTACACCGCCAAAAAAGTGTTTGACTCGGGATTTTATTGGCCCTCCATATATCGTGACGCTCACAATATGGTTAAACGATGTGATGTTTGCCAAAAACAAGGCACGATCACACATAAAGACGAGATGCCTCAGAATTTCATTCAAGAGTGTGAAATCTTTGATGTTTGGGGTATCGACTTTATGGGGCCATTCCCTTCTTCTAAAGGAAACAAATACATCCTTGTAGCCGTTGACTACGTTTCAAAGTGGGTTGAAGCCAAAGCTTTATCCACTAATGACGCAAGGGTGGTTTGTAACTTTTTGAAAGCTCTTTTCGCTAGATTCGGTGTGCCTCGTGCCATTATTAGTGATCGTGGGACTCATTTCTGCAATGACCAATTTGCTAGAGTCATGGCTAAGTACGGTGTAAATCATCGTCTTTCCACAGCCTACCACCCACAAACTAATGGCCAGGCTGAAATATCCAACCGAGGACTTAAGCGGATTCTGGAAAGAACCGTGGGAGAGCATCGTGCCTCATGGGCTGATAAACTTGATGATGCTTTGTGGGCTTTCCGTACTGCTTACAAGACCCCGATCGGCTGTACGCCTTATCGTCTTGTGTACGGGAAAGCGTGCCACCTCCCCATTGAGTTGGAGCACATGGCTTACTGGGCCTTGAAGTGGGCCAATTTTGATATTAACAAAGCCGGTGACCTACGCAAGATCCAACTCAATGAGCTCAATGAACTTCGGAATGAGGCTTATGAAAATTCTTTGATCTATAAGGAAAGAACTAAGCTCATTCACGACTCCAAGATCAAAAACCGAGAGTTCCATGTTGGAGACAAAGTTTTACTCTTTAACTCTCGATTGAAAATCTTTTCGGGCAAGCTGAAATCTCGTTGGTCCGGCCCATTCACCATTGCCCAAATTTTTCCATATGGTACTCTCGAGCTCGCTCAACCTAATGGACCGAATTTTAAGGTGAATGGCCAACGAGTGGAGTTATACTTTGGTGGGGACACCTCTCAGGAGGTGATTCCATCCCTCACCACGTTCCCCATGAACTGAATTTGGGTCGAGTCAGGCTCGTGACTCGGTTATCAAAAACAAGCGCTCCTCGGGAGGCAGCCCGAGTATCTATCCTTTTATGTTTTAATCCCCTAAGTGTAGGGGGACTTCTATACGCATTTGCTTTGTGTGGTGATGTGATTACAGGGATAAGTGCACTCTTGGAACCTTTGAAGAACCGTGCTCCCGTGTTATCCGAAATCCGGTTCTATCTCTCAACTATCGTGATTCAATTTTCTTCATACTCACATTTGAAATTGATCACTTTAGTCGTCTCTTCCTTAACTTGAGTTAACCAACGTGCACAATGTCATAAGTGTAGGGGAGACTTCTCCCAATACTTAAACATTGAGGACAATGTTTATCTTAAGTGTAGGGGGGACTTCTATCGAAGTTTTAAGTGGACTTTTCCATGAAAATGCCTTCGTTTAACCGGAAAATCCTATTTTTCAACATTTTTCAAATTGTTTATTAACTTTGGCCATTTAGTTGTAATTTTTAAATTTTTATCGTTGCTTTCATATGTATATATCCCGCAATAAAGACAAAAATATTAATAAAAGTGGTGTGGTTAGTTTAGAAGTCTTTGACATATTAGGCCCGTTGCGTTTATTTTGACTCAACCCGAATAGACTTATCCAAGTTTATTCTAGCTAGTATCCTTAACCATGTAGACCTTAATTGGTTTATTAGGCTAAGTGTCCACGAGTCTCATTACTTGAGATTTTAAATTGTGGAGGACGAGAAATGATAGAGTCAATTATAAGTCGGTATTCTTGCACAAGCTCACTTGGTGTAATTATTTGCCTATTCTCCCATCACTTGCTAATAATTTATCTGCAATAAGTAAGGTCGTACGATTTGAAAAGTTACTTAGCTTCTAGCCCAAGATCATTTAAAAGTTGCTCGGTAATGATAAGATTTCATAGCCAAGGCATAACTTATGAAGCGGGGCGCGAAGATTGGCGAGTCCGAAAAGGCCCTAACAAGGCATGAGGATTCCATTTTATTGCTAAAGATCCGAAATGATGTGAAAATCATTATTCCCAAAGTCAATATGAAGGATCAAGACTCACGACGAAAAGCAATCAACTCCCATAAAGATGATGGAGAAGTCTATCCGAAAAGACCCTAACAAGGTATGAGGATAAATAGATCCAAGTCCGAAAAGGAGGCGGATCGTTGTATCTCAAAATCCCGAATAGAGATTGAAGAAATAATCATGAAGTCGTAGTCAACAAAGTTGGAGTACCCCTCAAAAGTCTCCAAGTGAAGAAATTCTATTACGATGAGAAGACCATTATCTCAAGCACGTCTCTCAAGATATGAAGTATGAAGTACATGCCAAATATCGGCCCGAGAAAGGTCTCAAATCGTGAACCGAGTTATGCCAAGATATGAACTTTTTGATATCCCGAGAAGCAGTTTTAAGAGATTTTGTCCTTTAGCTAACTATTGATCAAATCGTCCTACTTTGCTTTCAGCCTAAATAAACTATCAAAATAAGTCCAAAAATGCATCTTCATGATCATTCTAAGACAAAAATAAAATATAAGAGATACACCTAGGAATAAGGGATTTTAAGTATTTAATTAAGCCATGTGTGTAAGTGTTTGATTTACTGACTTATAATAACAATGATCTCGTTTTTAAGCTTAGTTTGGGGAACGTGAAACTTGAGGGTGATAAATCTTCGCAGCACCAAAGCCCTAATGTAAGTCATTGGTTTCTTTGCAAGTTATTTCCATCCTTTTGTTTACTTTAAAGTTTTAATTTCTATTAGTATTTTAATTTTTGTTTAAGTAATATTTTAATAAGGCCAAGGTTGATTGATTATGAGAAAAGTGTAAATTTGCTTTATCACTAAGCATTGCATGAGGGCATGGCAATGGTTAAGTGTAGGGGATTTGATAGGTGTGTAAACACCCATCCTTTTACCACTTAATTCTGGCTAAAACGAGACCAAAACGCGTATTTAATATCATTTGTTTGGAATTATGCGTGGTTTTTATGTTTGTTGTGTTTTTAGAGCCAACCGGATGAATATTAAAGAAAACATGGGATTGCACGGGTTTTACCGAAGAAAAAGACTCAAGCTAAAGTCTATTGTCCAAGAGATGCAAAAGATTTGAAGTCACTGGGCCTATTCGAAGATTTATCGAAGAAAAGGACCAAAGATGGAAGATTTACATAAGTCGAAGAAACTCAAGACTATTAAACGAAGAAATTAAAAGACGAGTTGAATTTAATCGACGACAAATCCCGAATCAGAATCGAAAACGTCAACTTTTCTGAAAAGACGAGAAGACAAGAAGAACGGGAGAAAGCCCACTCACCAACCAAAAGACAAGCCTATATAAAGGATTCCCCTCACACACTTAGTGCCAGTTTTTGTTTTTCTTTTCCCCACTTTTTTCTCTCTTCTTCGTAGCATCACCAACACCACTAGGGTGTTTGGTGATCTTGATCTTTGTTATTTTCAATCTTGTAATTTTAGTCCTTGTTTTGTTATTGTTAAAACATCAAATCATCAATACAAGTTCTTGATTAATCTTTCCATTTCATCTTGTTCATCATCATCTTTCTCTTTAAGTTCTTAAGTTCTTATTTTATTGATTTGATCTTTTAAAGTTGTTGGGTTTTGTGTTTTTGTTGATGGGATTTGTAGTTTATGGTTATTAGATGCTTAGTGATTAGTTTATTTAAGTTTTTGGTGAAAAACTTGGTGATTTTTGGATTAAAATTGGTTTCCTTGTTCTTCGGGGTAGTTACTGTATCTGAGTTTCCCGGACTTCCGGATGAACACCAAAAGTTCCGGATGAAGGTTACTTCCAAAAGTTCCGAATAAGTAAGAAGTTCCGAATGAATGTGTCTTTAAAAAGTTCCGAATAAACTTCCTTTAAAATCTTCCGAGTGAGTTTCTTTGTGAAAAGTTCCGAATGAATATGTTGTTTAAAAGTTCCGAATGAATTAAAAAGTTCCGAATGAGTTTTCTTGTATAAAGTTCCGGATGAACCAAACTTCCGAATAAACTTCCGAATAAAGTTCCGATTAAAGTTCCGGGTGAAAGTTCCGAACCAACTTCCGAACCAATCTTCCGAACCAAGTTCCGGGTGAAGTTCCGAGTAAAGTTCCGGATCAATCTTCCGGATAAACTTCCGAACAAAGTTCCGAATCAAGGGGTTCCGAGTGAAAAGTTCCGGATGAACAAAGTTCCGAATCAAGGTTATACTTCCGAATCAAGTTTCTTTTGAGCATTATTAATTGTTACTGTTTCTGTTTCTTCATTTTTATTTCATATTTCATATTTTAATTTCAATTTTAATTTTAATTTTAATTCAAGTTTTATATATTGTCATTAAAGTAATTGACTTTAAATCTAAGTTTATATTTTCGTGCATTTAAACTTTTTAGTAGACTAGAAAACTAAACCCCCTTTTTTAGTAACCAAGAACAATCATTACACTTAAGGCCGAGATCAATTCGAGAGGATATCGAGAGAAAATTTGAACCCATAACAAAAATCCTTGTATCCGACACTTACCGTTAGTAGAATTTTCGTACAACAATAGCTACCATACTAGCATTAAAGCGGCACCGTTTGAAGCACTTTACGGTCGAAAGTGTCGTTCACCCGTTTGTTGGGCGGAAGTTGGTGATGCACAACTTACCGGTCCAGAAATTATTCACGAAACAACGGAGAAAATCGTACAAATCAAGAGTCGTATGCAAGCGGCTCGTGATCGACAAAAGTGTTACGCCGACAAGAGACGGAAACCGTTGGAATTTAAAGTCGGAGATTGGGTGATGATGAAAGTTGCACCATGGAAAGGTGTAATTCGTTTTGGTAAACGAGGAAAGCTAAACCCTCGATACATTGGACCGTTCGAAATTATTCAACGCATAGGTGACGTTGCCTATCGTTTGGATTTACCTCAAGAACTTAATCGCGTGCATAACGTGTTTCACATTTGCAACTTGAAGAAATGCTTATCCGACGAAACGCTCGTTATACCTATGGACGAAATCCATCTCAATGACAAACTCGTGTTCGTTGAAGAACCCGTCGAAATTATGGAACGAGAAGTCAAACGACTCAAACAAAGCCGTATACCTATTGTTAAAGTGCGTTGGAACGCACGAAGAGGACCCGAATTTACTTGGGAACGCGAGGATCAATTCAAAGTGAAGTATCCTCACTTGTTTACTAACGTAGTGCCAATATAAATGTATCGTTTGTTTTGCTTTGCGGACAAAGCCCTCTTTAGGGAGAAAGAATGTAACAACTTGAATTTTTTGATTATTTAAATAGACGTGCTCGTTGCACTACCTTTCATATGTTAACGATTTGTGCCGTACAAATACGCTACATTATTTGAGAACACGAATGACAATTGTTATTTATGCCACGACATGTAAACCTTATCATTGTTATGTGACAATGGTGTGTCACGCGTGATAGAGTACCAAACGTAAACGTGAACTAGTCGGAATCGAATTGTATTGCCAAACACTAAGTGACGTAACCTACAACTTAACTTAAACTCTTACGAGTCGAGTATTAACCAAACTTTTTGCGTGTCTAAATTATATCAAAGCTGGCCTTGCTGGGCATAAATGTGTTACACGATACATAAACCAAACGAACTTCATTTTATTATCTTACTCGGCCGAAGCCCACTGTGTTTATACAACAAATCCACAACCTGGAAACAAAGTATAAACATTTGAACAAACATACTGGGCAGCAAACTTGGTCAACATAGGTCAAACACAGATATACTACTTAATTCTCACTAAACTCCAACACACATGCCAAAATTACCCATTATGGGTGTATCACAAGAACACCAAATCAGATGTATGGGAACCCTAGTCAAACAAGGTCAACAAAGAAACCTGGACATATTTTATTAGTCCACTCACCACTCCAGTCCAGCACACAGGCCGAAATTGCCGATATGGGCATGTCACAAGCATACCAAAACCGGAACTGGCAAACCCTATACCAAAAATACTAATTAAATACCCACAATCTTTTCACAGTCCAGATTACAAAACATCATTTATCAAAATAAATATGGGTATATTATAGAAGGTGTAACAAGAGCTTGAACCAGCCGAGTCAAAACGCTTCCTTTCCTGTCCGAAACCACCAGCCGAGAACACCTATTGTGAGTCTTTTAACCACATTTCTCTTTAATTTTCTGCATACATGTAGTTGTGCGTGTATCTATCAAAACAAACCAAAGATAGTATTAGCCACTTTTGAATTAATATTTTGGTGAGCACCAAACCTGTTGGTAGTGAAAATAAACGAAGATATCTAGACCCTTTAGACCCTTTAGACCCACATCATACATAAATCTGCCGAGACCAACACGAGGACTTTTCTATACTTTTGTTGGTTTTTATTCAATTTGAGACAAATATAGGTGACAAGAATCTTTGATAACAATAGTAAACCAGAAAAAAAACCCTCATTCGAACCATTCATTAATTTGCCGAAACCCTAATTATTCTAAATATCAGTCATGACATGAAATTACTATAATTCATTTTACAGAAACATTAGTTAAATATAATTAAACACTCGGGTATAAAAACCCCCAATTATTTCAAAACCCTAATTTTTATAACTTAATTTTATTCGATAATTAACATCAATTGATGCATAAAAAATAGTTAATTATAATAAAACGCAAAGTTTAGGAAACCCCAATTAATATGAAACCCTAATCTATCTAAATCAATTATATCTCAATATTTATACAAATCAGCTCTCAAAAACATTAATTAATAGCGATTAAACACTAGGTTATGAAAACCCCCAATTTATACGAAACCCTATTTATTTCATATTTAAATCGAGACACCATCGTGACATATTTACATAGATCAAATGAATTTTGAAAGAAGAAAACCCCCTTTTTGCTTCAAAAAGTTATAAAACAAGATATTATGTTTGATCTTTTGAAAAGAGATGAAAAAGAGAAAGTAAACTTATCTTTGTCATGGAAACACCATCGAACCACCCTAGAACCATCTCATAACCATATTAATCGTGATATTGGGATAAAAACCCCACGACCCACACGCGTCTAATAATCTAGAAAACCTTTCTGAGTTATGTAGGAGTCGGATTGTTAGTATTTTACCATGGTTGATGATAGATCTATCTTTGGGATGAGGGAAAGTTATGGGTCGACTAGGAGTATTTTGGGAGAGAGAGAGAAAGACACGGTGGGACTTGGGAAATGATAACTACACATAAATCCTCTCAAACCTTGTTATTATCGCCTCTTATGGGCTGGGTTGGGTAAATGAAACCAAATGGGTCGACCATATTAAATCATGTTGGACTGTTGAAGTAGTTGGCCTTATTTGAGCCCATACCGAAAATTAGTACATATACATGTTAAACTACAAAACCCAAAAGCCCACTTAATAAATAAACGAGTTCGTACTTCGTATTTCCCGTAAACAAAATGTATTGTCAAGCACAACTAGGATTTCATGCATTTTATTGGTATAATTTTAGATGTCGTGACACGGTCATTATATTGTATTAGGTTGTGGATAGCGTGATCGTATTCTCGAGCTACTTTGTATTTCCATCACTTTGCTTATTTAACTAGGTGAGTTTATAGCCCCACTTTTACTTGTTTTATCACTTTGGGGTGAGAACATTGCTTGTTTTAAACGGATGAACATAAGTGCCTAAAACTCATACGTGCCTACATGATGTCTAAGTAGCGATACACCTAGATGCTTTAGCCCACTATCATGAACCGTTAATTACCTTGTGTAAGCGCGAATGTTATGGATAGATCTATTGGGATTGGCCTCCCTATCTATTGTTGGTTGTGTGACCAAATTAGATACAAATACATTTAAGGTTGTTACGAATACTTTGGGGTAGTATTTGCTTGGGCACACTCTTATATAAACTGGTTTGTACGGTTAACGCTTCGGTGTCATGAGCTTAGACGTAGGATATCATGAACGTATGCTATTTTGATTATAATCTTGTATTTGTTATAAGATTATTGACGGTTGCCTTACTAAAATCTTATGGTTCGTCACACAACTTATACTTAAACCTATAAACTCACCGACTTTTGTGTTGACGTTTTAGCAATGTTTTTCTCAGGTGTCAAGGCGGAGGAGTGACGTGGTTTTGCTATGGAGATTAATAAAAATTATCATGATTTAACTTTGAGACTTGCTTTGGATGTATAATATTTGGAAACTCAAATTATGTTATCATGAGTTGTAAAACAATTTTCCTTGGGACCAATTCTATTTTTATGTCTTATGAATGAAAGACGAATTTTCTTAGTTATTCTTCTATCTATGTCTCTTGGTTGTCATGATAGTCACATCCTCGTGTAATTGTAGACGTGGGCCAAATTGAGGGTGTGACATTTTGTCTTTTAGTGGACTTGTACTTGGCTTATTTCTGGCTTATTGAGTGTGCTTTTTCAATATTTCTTTTTACAGATCTCTTTAGTATCCCAAAAGAAAGTTGTGTGTCAAATTAGAGCTTATGGCATTGGCTTATTGCTTAATGGGCTTAATGGCCCAATAAGGATAAGTTGTTTGTTCATTAAGCTGTGATAAGCTCACTTTCAGCTTTTGGGCCTTGAGAGTTTTGTTTTTAGAATTAAATTTTGAGTCAGATAGTGCTTTTCCAAGTCATTTGGGCTTATTTTGACTTTTTGGGCTAAAAAGCCCAATAAGCTTGACTGTTTTGGCTTTTGGCCCATTTAAGGGCCCAATAGGGGTTTCTGGTCATTTCACTTTCATTTTATGTTTTATTAGGTCAAAATAAACTAGTTTGCAAGTTTTTAGAATTTTTTAGAATTTTTGGATTTTTAATATTATTTTAATATTATTTTATTACTATTTTTCAAATTTCACATTTTTGCACCTTTTATATTTTTCTTAGCTTAAATACATTAAGATAGGATTTTTGTAACTCTTAGATGAATTTTATCATCTTTAGATTATTTTTTATAATTATTTTAAGTTTTAATAGTTTTTAAATAGTTTTTCTTAGTTTAAAAATTTATAAAAATAGTTTTTAATCTTTTTAGGTCATTTTAGAGGTTTACCAATTGAAAAATCTTTATTTGGGCTTTTTGATAATTAATTTGATTTTTAGGGCTTTAATTAGCAATTAAAAATTAATATTTAATTAATTAAAAGGTTTGAAAAATTTTTGATCATTGGTAAACTCCTAGTTTATTAATTTTGATTTTTGGTATTTTTTTAGAATTAAATTTTATTTTTGTACTTTTTACGGTTTTACGTGTAGTCGTAGTAGTAATTAATTTCACGTCTTCGTCATCCTTTTTTCTCATCCCCTTCTAACCAAAATTAATCTCAAATCTTGCTACATTTTAGTCACACACATATACCTCCTTGGGAAACGAACTTTCACTTCATTAGGGTCATTTGTACACGGTTTTCCTAAACCGTCGTATTTAATACTTTCCCTATTTACCCCCTTTTCCTAAAGGTGTGGTAAAACACTACAATCATTTTTGGCGCCGCTGCCGGGGAGGTGTGTCGTGATTAATTTGTCTTGTTGTTTTTAATATTAACCATAAATAGTATTTGTATTAGTAGAAATCTACTAATACGTATTATCGGTTTTTTGGTTTTTCTTGTGAAATTATTATTACTATATTGTATTAAGTATCACAATCAATACAAAATATCTCCAAAAGTGTGAAAACACAACCTTAATTGGGATTTGATCTCCTAATTATTGTATTCGAATCTCAAACAAAAGAAAAAGGAAAAAATAGATAAATACTTTCGTGAAGCTCGATTTTATAAAAAATACGAACTATAAGGTGGGTATAAGGCGGGTATTATAAAATATTCCCTAAGGAAAAAGGCTCGTAAGTGCTTCGCGCCGTCTCGTTTCCCCGCTTGCTTGTGAGTATTTTTAGATTGAAGGCTAATCGAGGGTGTTGCCGCCCAAAGTATTATTATGTATAATATATTTGCTTGGTTTTTTTTGTGATTAAACCCTCTTGAACAATTTTGTTTTCACCAAAGTTCTAAAGTCATTCGAAGGCGTTCACTCCACGTGATCGTTTTCATTCTTTTGAGGCTTCTTTAATCAAGAGTTTGATTCGAGGAGAGATTTGGTAGATTGTTGTCTATGAAGATACACCAAAATCCAAAAAAATTTAAAAACAATCAAAAACACAAAAAAAAATTGAAAATTCACAAAACACCCAAAAAAATCTTCTTTGCTCACCTCCCATTTTTCGTGAAGTTTATGATCACTCGTAACCAAGCAAAACGAGCTCGTAAACGTCTTCAAAAGCAAGCAAATCAAGAGACGTTGATTGAAGAACAAACTCCAATTGTTGAACCTATTGTAGAACAAGAAGTCGTCATGGCTAATCGTACTATGATAGAGTTGCTTCAAGCACCCACCGAGGGTTTTGGAGAGGCCATTCTGATTCCCGCTATCCTTGCGGAGAATTTCGACATTAAGACGGGTTTAATGTCGATGTTGTAAGCTAATAATTTTAGAGGTCATGAGAAAGACAACCCGCATTATCACATAACGAATTTTAATCGTCTCACCGCAACTAGCAAGTTTAAGGATGTTCCACATGACGCCATTAAAATGATGTTTTTTCCATACTCGTTAGATGTACCCGCTAAAATTTGGCTTGAGAAAGAACCGCCAAATTCAATTTTGACATGGGGTGATCTCGTTTCTAAGTTTGTGAAAAATTTTTTTCCACCATCTAAAACAACACATTTGAAAAATGAGATTTCAAGATTTGTACAAAGAAATAATGAAATTTTTTCAATGGCATGGGAACGATTTAAAGAAATGTTACATGAATGTCCACACCATGATTTTTCGGAATTACATCAAGTTGATACTTTTTATAATGGGCTTAATGATCATGAACGAGATTACTTGAATGCCGCCACGGGTGGTAATTTTTTGTGCAAAACGACCGATGAAGCTTTAAATATTATCGAGAATAGATCTAAGGTTTACAGCCCTCGTAACACACCGAGTGTTGCCAATTTGGGTTCGTCATCGTCTCGTAGCATTAATGCCTTACATGATGAAGCTAATGAGGAAAATCGGTTTTTCGATAGATTTGCTAATCTTGTGACTCATTGGAAAGCTCAAGAGGCTTTGAATTCCGCTTCGGTTAAAGCGGTTGAAAAGAGTTGTTTGTCTTGTGGTGGATCTCATGATCTTTCCGAGTGCATTACTGCCTGTGGTAACACTTCGAGTGCTTACGTAGCAACGGGAACTTATAACCAAAACGGCCAAGGTTCCCGCCCAAATCAAGCTCCACCAAATCAAAATGCCAATAACTATCGAAACAACAACCAAGGTAGTAATTATCAAGGCAATTCACGTAACTACAACAAGGGGAATTACCAAAGTGGGAATGGACAAGTCACTAATCAAAACCAAAACCGTGATTTTCAAAACACTACACAAGGTTTTCAAAATGCTCACACTAAAAATATTCAAGGAGAATTTTTGGATTATGCTAAAGCAAATGATGCTAAGTTTGATAACATGCAACGTGAGATGATTAGCTTAAGATCCGAGTTGAAAAACGAGCTTAAAAACGAACTTGCTAATGAACTTAAAACTCATGCTAATAAAATGGAAGGAAATGTTCAACGTCTTCAACAAAATCAACAAAAGATGGAACAAGGACAACATGAGATTAAGCAAGAATTGTTAAAAGCGGATTTAAGGCAATCAAAATTTGAGGACCGTATGGCAAAAATGTTTGAAGCAATCATGTGTAAACCCTCTTCCTCGGGTGGTCTTCCTAGTGATACCATTGCAAACCCGAAGGGAGAAATGAAGGTTATTACTACACGAAGTGGTAAAACTTTCAAGGAACCAATCTCTCGTCCAAGTACTTCTACGGAGAAGGAAATCGAGAAAGAGCCCGAGGTGATGGTCGAAAAGGAGCAAATTACAATCCCACGAAGTACCGCTCATACCACACCTACGGTTGAACCAATACAAATTGTGGAACCAGAGATTCCAAGGCCGTTGCCTAATGTCCAACCCACACCACCCTTACCTTACCCTTCGAGACGTAACAAGGAAAAGGCACAAGAACAGAGTAACTATCAATTTGAGCTATTTATGAAAATGTTTCGTGACATACATTTTAACATAAGTTTTACCGACGCTCTTATCATGATGCCTCAATTCGCCGCAAACTTCAAAAGTATGCTAAACAACAAAGAGAAGTTACAACAATCGTCTAGTTGTTCATCGGTTTTTCTTAGCCGCATATCACAGAAAGTCGGTGATCCCAGTAAATTTTCGATTCCGTGTGCAATTCAAGATATAGAAGAATGCTACGCCTTGGCCGATCATGGTGCTAGTATTAATTTAATGCCTCTTGAGATTTTCAAATCGCTTTCGCTTCCGGCTCTTACTCCTTCGAACATGTCTATCGAGATGGCCGATCATTCTACGATTTTAGCATGTGGAGTAGCCGAGGACGTTTTCGTTAAAGTCAGAAAGTTTAACTATCCCGTTGACTTCATCGTTGTAGACATTCCTATGGATCGAAAAGATCCTCTCATTTTGGGTCGTTCATTTTTGGATACATCAAGAGCACTTATTGATGTTCATGCTCGAAAAATCACCCTTCGTTTCAATGAGGAAGAACTTGTCATCAATGCAACACAAAACTCCAATCTTTCACATGTCTATTCTATTGCAACTTTAAACCATGGTAATTCAACCCATGTCGTTTGCAAAGAATTTTCACCAAGATTTTTAGGAAATGTCGCCAAAAACAATTTACCATTTCCTCCGCCGGTGGAGGTTATGAGTGTAAAGCCTACAAAGAAGAAACCGTCAATACTTGAATCAAAAAATCCTTCGCCTCACCTCGAACATTCATTCTTGAAAAGTGTTGATAAGTTGTCGGTTTCTAAGGAAGATCTTTCGGATGACGAATATGTTGACCCCGATGGGGAGGTTTTCTTTGTCGATAAACGTTTTGAGAACTTACCACCACCAAAACCAAAACGGTTTTCAAATGTGAGAATTTTTAGTGTGACTAACATCGTCTTAGAAACACCAAATATTTTCGACATAATCAAAAAGGGTTTTCATAAGGAGAGTTTAAAAGGTAAAAAAGAAAAAGATTTTAAATGTGATTTAATTGATTTTTCTACAAATCTAACTCCGTCATCACCACGTGTTTTGAGTTCTACAAGCTCATCTACTCCTTTTGACGATGCTTTGTGTGGTTTTAGTATGGGGGAAGCCGCTTATGTTCCATCTTCCTTGTCCACCGAGGACGAGATATTCGATCCCGGAATTTCATGTAAAGGGAAATATCGGTCTTCCACCGATGCAATAAATGGAAAATCTTTCTATTTGATTGGTGCGAGTCTACCTCGAGTAGCTCATGGTTTTTGTGACTTACCCATCGTCCCACCCTTCTATTTCTTCTCATCTATTTTCTTTAAACCCTTTGGGTTTGTTTTGGCACGTGTTGAAGTGGCGTTGAATTGTTTATCCAATGAAAACGAAGATGCCATCTTCGATCCTGGTATTTTGCACCATCAAAGGAATTAGTCCTTAATACCGGTTGTTTTTGGGCCTTGTTTATCATGTAGGCCCCATTTAAAAAATTGACCATACCATGATTTTCCCTAAATGTTCACATATTGAGGGGATCGAGTCGAGCTCATGACTCGGTAATCAAAAACGAGGTGCCTCGTGGGGGGAGATCCCATGCTTATCCTTTTATGCTTACTAATAACTAATGAGAGGGGATTTGTACCCTTCCAACTCGTTGTCTCGTGGTTGTTTGTGATTGTGTTATCTAGATCATCATCATCATCTACGATTGAAGACTCTCGTGTTCGTTTACGTGAGCCTCCATCGTTTGCTTGAAGAAGTTTTTCACGAATCCATGACATATCCTTTATTGTTCTAACAATTATCTTTTAGCATAATTCATAAAAGGCTTTAGAATATTGTTGATCACCCTTTCCATGCTAGATCCTAAGCATTCGATTCTTCGTCTCTAGTATGGGGGTGCTCCACCTTTAGACTCGAAACATTGAGGACAATGTTTACTTTTAGTATGGTGGGTGAATAGGTACTTGCTTTGCTACGCCCTCACGTTTACCAACTTTCAATGTTTTGTTTTTGATTGCTAATAAGGCTAAAAATGGCCAAATTTTAAAATTTTTCTTAGTTTTCATAAGTGTTTTTAAGACACGAATGTATATTTTCCGATGGGTAGAATAAGAGCTAAATTTTTGACTTGATGGCCATTTGGAGCCATTTACATTCCTTAACCCGCTCAATTCAAGTTTTGCTAGACTTTTATATAGGGAACTTTAAAACGCGAAAGTCTTAGCTCATTCGGGTTAAGAACAAGAACTTTTCGCAAGTTCCTATAATTGAACCTAGAAAGTCACTTATCAAGGGAACTATAGAATGCATTCTCTAAACTTGAAAAAGTCCAAGAACGTGCAAGATTCAAAACTTTGATTTGATATAGTATTAATGAAAGCTAATCCAAATTTGGCTTAATTTTGACTTGCATGGCTAAGTATTCACGAGTCTCTTTAATTAGAGGTCTTTATATAGTGAAGAACTAGGGATGATAGAGTTAGACAAGTGATCTTGCTAAACGTAGAATATGAAAATGTTCTTTCAAAAACTCATATGTTTTTAATTGTGGCTTTTTCTTCCCATAAGATCAATGCATTAGGAATAAAAATAATTTCAATAAGTAAGGTCGTACGATTTGAAAGGTTACTTAGCTTCTAGCGCAAGATCGTTTAAAAGTTGCTCGGGGTTGAATAGAGTTCATAGCCAAGGCATAACTTATTGAAGCGGGACGCGAAGATTGGTGAAGATCCAAAAAGGCCCTAACAAGGCATGAGGAGCTATATTTTGTTGCTAAAGATCCAAGATGATGTGAAGTATCATTATTCCAAAATCAATATGAATGATCTAGACACACGACGAAAAGCAATTACTCCCCTAAAGATCATGGAGAAAGTCTATCCAAAAAGACCCTTACAAAGTATGAGGATAAATATATCCAAGTCCGAAAAGGAGGCGGATCGTTGTATATTAAAGTCCAAAATAGAGATTGAAGAAAAATGATGAAGTCGTGGTCCAAATATGAAGAATCTCTCAAAAACGTCAAGTGAAGAAATTCCAAATATATGAAGAGAAGACCATAATTTCAAGAACGTCTTCCCAAGATTTGAAGTATGAAGTACATGCTAAATATCGGTCCGAGAAAGGTCTCAAATCGTGAAACGAGTTATGCCAAGATATGAACTTATGGAGATACACGAGAAGCCATTTTAAAAGATTTTGTCCTTCGGCTAACTATCGATTAAATCATGCTACTTTGCTTTCGGACTAATAAATAATCAAATAAGTCAATATGAATCACTTGTGATCCATGAAAAATAGTTAAAAAATGCTAGTAACCCATTTCCTTTTATTATAACTAGGATTGCAGGGAGAAAAAGTATTACACAATTTGGACGTGTGAGTAGTGTTAGCATTGTGACTTGTACCAACAATGATCTCGTTTTTGCACTTAGCATGGAATGTATGACAATCAAGGATGACTAAATTTACTCTAAGGAACATTTACTTGTTTCTATTCATTGACCCTAAAAATCACTCGTGATGAAAATCATACATTATGTCTTTACACATCTTCGTAGTATTGTTGCAAGTCTTTTACTTTTCAATAAAGGTTAATAAAATTGAATTTTGGTGATGCTTAGATACTTTATTCTAGCATTGCGTGAGGGCACGGCAATGGCTTAGTATGGGGGAGTGATGCGATGGCATTTATACATGATCTCATCGTTTTTTCGGGCTTTAAATGCATAAAAATGTCATAAAATACCATATATATGCTTGTGTTTGTTTACTTGTGTATTTTAGGTATGGATATCGTGAAAAAGACAAAAGATCACAAGAAACAAGGAAATACGGACATGAGAAACGAAGCCGTACAAAGAACCGGGCCCTAGTTCATGAATTATCCAAGATTAAACCTTGAAGACTTGAAGATATGCAAGATTGATCCTCAAACAATGAAGAAATGACACTTAAAACCCTTGTATATTCATAATTACAAGTTTGGTCCCTTAAGTTTGTCAAAATTACAAAAATGGTCCTTCAACTTTCAAGAAATGGCAAGATTAGTCCCTCATCAATTCTAATTTATCAATTATGGTCCCTCATGAAGTCAAAGATATATTGAAGACCTTTAAAGATCAAGAAAGTCCAAATTCAGTCCTTCAAATATGGAAAAATGGAAAAAAAACAACCCTTTAAACCTTTTCACCAAAGTTTTGTGGCAAAACTATAAACTTGGAAAGTTTATTAACAAAGGAAAGTAAGTTTGTGAGCCGAAATTTTTCTTATACATCTTTTGCCAAAGACCAAGGGTTACTACTGCCAACTTTGAAAGTTTAAACACACAAACACGCGCCAAACACTTAACCTCCAGTGATTTCACATCTAGGGTTTATGAATAGTGTTATGTATGCATTTGCCTATAAAAGGAGATCTCAACCTGTGAGAGTCCCTTTGTTCCAGATTTTGGCTATAATCTTTGTAATTCCTTTTTATTTAGATAAAATTTGAATTTCCTAAAATTTGTGAAATCTCTTTTGTGTTTATTAAAAGTTGGTGTTTGAATAGCTGAAAGATGTGTTCCATTTGATGTTTTAGACCTTCCTTAATCTTGTGGTTAAGGCACGCCTATGTTTGATAGGTTTTCAAAGGTTCAAAAACCTTGAAATCCTTGTTTCTGTTTTGGTTATTATCTTGTACTAACCCTTAGCCAAAAGCCTTAAGCTCCTTCAAGCTTGTTGACACCAAGCCTGAGAAGAGTTTTAAGCTCTTGGTTGAGTTGTTTGCTCATTTGTGTTGAAGAATCATCATAATCAAAACCTTGTTCTACTTTGAACATCAGCAGGTTTTGATCTTCCTTTTTGAAGAACCTTGGTCTTGTTCTAGTTGTTGAACAACGTCCAAGGAGCATAGCTGGTCCTCCTAGGATGTTGTGGAGGACAGGTATAATCCCTTGTTTAAGTTTCCCCTAAAAATTTCATGTTATTGCCTGTTTTTGATTTTGTGCTTTGATTTTATGTTCTTGTGTTTATGGTTGTGATTTTTGTGTTTGAATCTGTTAGTAGTCACCTAGGAATTGGGTTTGAATCATAAAATCAGTAGGTTATTAGTTGGAATCACAAGTTGCTTTGAAAAGTTGTGGATTAAGGGTTGTTTGGGATAACAACCTGTTTTGTATTTGGGTTATTTTGAGTTGATGCTTTGTGTTGCTTTGTGTTGGAACCTGTTTCGTAAGTGCTAAGTAACATTTATCTGCAAGCTTTGTGCATATAAACACCTAGAATCAACAATAGGCTCTAAAATCTTGTAAACTTGTTGGAATTGGCTGTGGTTTAAGGGAAACCTAGTTCTAATCATAGACTAGGGTTAACAAGTGATTAAACCTTGTTAGTTACATCAGGGAAGTAGGATTTGAGTGTTGAAATTGGATCTTTGGTCATTTATATCAGCAAAGTGTGCTATTGTTCTTGAAGTTCATATCAGCAAGTGTTATCTGCTTTGATCTTGTTCCATACTTTGATTCAGTGATTGATTTAAGTTTTTTTGTGCTTAATAACAGTTTATATAGCTTGTGTATGCATCTGGTTGAATTTGGAGTGCTTATTATTGCTTAAACTGCTTAAGTGTTCATAACAACTTAAATTCCATGTCTGTGCTAGATCTGAGCATTGTTTGATTTTTCTGTGCTAATTGGTGATACTGAAGTGTGTTTTTGTGCTTGATTGTGACTCCTTGTGATTAACTGATCACTTGGGTGCCCTTGTCTTCCAACAAAACATACTGGATCTCTCACAAATCATAGGTCAAATAGTCAAAGCAGTGGGAACTCCATTCCCCTGCTGCTAGCCACTGCTAGTGTATTTTTGTGTTCAGCTTATCAATAATCTATTCTAGCTTATTTTAACCAGCAAAAACTTTGATTTGTAATAGATGCTCATTATTTGACCCATTTGTTCATACTGGAGCATTTTGTGGGTTGACTTCAAGGTTTGACTAGAAAACCAACTTAATTGACTTTTTCACAAGTGCTTATTGGCTTATTCCAGCTTATTGGTTCTGCTTATTGGATTTTGGTTGATTGATTTGGCTTATTGAAGTCAGTTGTAACATTTTGCAAGTTGAATCAAGTCCTGAGGTGCCCTAGATCTCAAACCCGACTATTTTGTCTTTTAGTGGATTTGTACTTGGCTTATTTCTGACTTATTGAGTTTGCTTTTTCAAAAAAACTTTTACAGATCTCTTTAGTATCCCAAAAGAAGGTTGTGTGTCAAATTAGAGCTTATGGCGTTGGCTTATTGCTTAATGGGCTTAATGGCCCAATAAGGATAAGCTGTTTGTTCATTAAGCTGTGATAAGCTCACATTCAGCTTTTGGGCCTTCAGAGTTTTGTGTTTAGAATTAAATTTTGAGTTAGATAGTGCTTTTCCAAGTCATTTGGGCTTATTTTGACTTTTTGGGCTAAAAAGCCCAATAAGCTTGACTGTTTTTACTTTTGGCCCATTTGAGGGCTCAATAGGGGTATTCTGGTAATTTCAATTTCATTTTCTATTTAATTAGGTCAAAATAAACTAGTTTGCAAGTTTTTAGAATTTTTGATAATTTTTGGATATTTAATATTATTTTAATATTATTTTATTATTATTTTTCAAATTTCACATTTTTGCACTTTTTATATTTTTCTTAGCTTAAATACATTAAGATATGATTTTTTCAACTCTTAGATTATTTTTATCATCTTTAGATTAATTTTTATAATTATTTTAAGTTTTAATAGTTTTTAAATCATTTTAAATAGTTTTTCTTAGTTTAAAAATTTATAAAAATAGTTTTTAATCTTTTTAGGTCATTTTAGAGGTTTACCAATTGAAAAATCTTTATTTGGGCTTTTTGATAATTAATTTTATTTTTAGGGCTTTAATTAGCAATTAAAAATTAATATTTAATTAATTAAAAGGTTTGAAAAAGTTTTGATCATTGGTAAACTCTTAGTTTATTTATTTTGATTTTTTGTGAATTTTTGGTAATTTTAGAATTAATTTTTATTTTTGTACTTTTTACGGTTTTACGTGTAGTCGTAGTAGTAATTAATTTCACGTCTTCGTCATCCTCTTTTCTCATCCCCTTCTAACCAATATTAATCTCAAATCTTGCTACATTCTAGTCACACACATATACCTCCTTGGGAAACGAACTTTCACTTCATTAGGGTCATTTGTACACGGTTTTCCTAAACCGTCGTATTTAATACTTTCCCTATTTACCCCCTTTTCCTAAAGGTGTGGTAAAACACTACAATCAATTATTAATTCCGGTTGGTATTCAAGATATGGAAGAATGTTATGCCTTATCCGATCTTGGTGCTAGTATCAATTTGATGCCTCTTTCAATCTTCAAGTCGCTCAATCTTCCTAATCTTACTCCTTCAAGAATGTCTATCGAAATGGCCGATCATTCCACGATTCCCGCATGTGGATTGGCGATGTTTTTGTGAAAGTGGGAGAGTTCTATTATCCAGTAGACTTTATCGTAGTCGATATTCCCATGATCCTCAAGTTCCTCTTATTTTAGGTCGTTCGTTTTTGGATACGTCAATGGCGTTGATTGATGTACATGCTAGGAAAATCACCTTACGTTTCAACGACGAGGAACTTGTTACAAACGCAACACAAAACTCCAAAATTTCTCATGTTTATTCTATCGCGGCCATAAACTATATTGATATGATCGATGTCGTTTGCGAAGAATATTCACAAGATTTTTTAGGTTTTGGTGATGAAGAAAATAGTGGCAATCCCACTATGCTCGATCCTATTCTTGATAACTCGACACTCCACTCCATTTGAAGGAGGTGGTTTTACTTTGGAAGAGTTTGATGTACCTCGAACTTCTAACGAAGACCTCTGTTAGCCTCAAAATATTAAGTCAAACAAGAATGCTCGGTCATATGTTTATTATGTATCGTATATTAGAACGTTGTAATAGGTAGTAGGCTAGTCGTGTATTACGGGCTTAAATTTAAACTAAGGTTCATTCATAAGTAACCAAAGCCCAAAAGGAAAGCCCGACCCATAATCATATAACCTATTATGCCACATGTAGGCAAAGGCTATAAATACCCTTCCTAGCATGTAAGGAAGGGTGTTGGTCATTTTCAGTTTCTCTCTCTAATCTAATCCTCCAAAAATTCCAACTATTCTCTCTACTTTCTCTCACTATTTTCTCTCTCTAGAATTCATCTATCTTCTACCTTTCTTTCTTGTTTAATCATCACAAATATGGGACAACAATTGGTATCATTCGCCATGGGGTAGTTTTGTGATTCGTTGTTGATATTATACTTGGTTCATGTGATTTACTCCTAAAATCATCTCGGATTCAAGTTTTTCTTGTGCTTTCCGTGCTCTACATCTTGTTTAACATCTCCTACATAGTTGTGGTAGGCATTTGGTTGCTTTTGGTTTGTTAAAATCACGGATTTCTTGTCAAAAATATCATTTTTTACCTAAAGTTTCAGAAAGTACAAGCATTCCGACAGAATTCCATCGGAAAAGGGTTTAATATTCTGACAGTTATTCAGATAGAATTCCATCGGAAAAGGGTTTTAATATTCCGACCGTTATTCCGATTGTGTATTCCGATAGAATATTCCGATTGTGTATTTTGATAGGATATTCCGATTGTGTATTCCGATAGGATATTCCGATTGTGTATTCCGATAGATTATTCCGACAGGTCGTATTCCGACAGCTTACATTCCGATAGCATTGCGATACAATATTCCGACAGATTATTCCGACAGGTAATATTCCGACAGCCTACATTCCGACAACATTCCGATGGACATTCCGATAGCACATTCCGTTGGACATTCCGATGCTATGTTTAGCTAAATTTTGTTCGATTATTTTTTAGACTTAGCCACCATCTAGACTAGTTTCGGAATATCGTTTACACGAAGAAAAAAAAAAGTGTTAAAATTTTCCCGTCAAGTAAATTCAAATTTTTTCCATACTAGTTTTAGCACATTTTAGCTCGATTTGAAAATTTGGCGATTACAATTTTTTTTGTCTACCGTTTTATCGGACTGGGGAATTTATTGTCGGACTAAAGAAAAATTGCAATTTTCGAAATTTAAACCACAACAACAATCACAACACATCTACTTAAGATCCATATTCACTTCATTATTTCAGATAATATTGAGATGGATTCTACTACTGAATATCGTGTGACGAACAACAACATAATGGTGGCGGGTAACAAAGAGAGACCACCAATGCTTGTTTTGGGTCGATATGATCAATGGCAATCCCGTTTTCTGCGTTACCTTGACACAAAACCTAACGGTGATGCTTTAAGGAAATGTATCTTTGATGGACCCTATAAACTCTCAAGGATTCAAGTTCTTGGAGTACCAGCCACAGACACAACTGAAGAACAACTTGCATATGAACGTGATGAAAAGAGAAACGACCTCACACCAGAGAACCGTGCTTGGTTTGATGCAGAAAAGGAAGCAATTTACTTAATTCTCAGTGGCATTGGAGATGATATTTATTCCACGGTTGATGCTTGTTCTACTGCTAAAGAAATGTGGACGGTTATTGAAAGATTGCAACAAGGTGAATCACTTAACAAACAAGACATGAAAACTAAGATGTTTTGGGACTTTGGCAAGTTTACATCAAAGGATGGGGAATCAATTGATTCTTATTACTCCCGATTCTACAAGATGATGAATGACATAACCCGATACAACTTTCAAGTTTCCACCATGCAAGTCAATGTCCAATTTCTACAGCAACTTCAACCAGAGTGGACACGGTTTGTCACCTTGGTGAAAAAACAAAAAAAGTTAGATGAAGTTTCATATCACACGCTCTTTGATGTATTGAAACAATTTCAAAATGAAGCAAATGAACTTCGAGTTGAACGTGCTGCAAAGGTTTCAAATCCACTTGCTTTGGTGTCTACCACTCAACAATACCCAGATTATCGTTCTCGTGTTCCAAAGACCTACTCCACTCAATCATCATCACCACGATCATCCACTGTCTCTAAGTCACATGCTCCAACAAGATTTCGAGGCAAAGAAGTTGCAAGAGTACCATCACCCACACCTGAGCAATCCTCCAAAGAAGACAGTGATGAAGAACTTGCTCAAAAGGATAGGGAATTCAAGCAACAAATGGCTTTTATTATGAAACAATACAGGAAAATCTACAAACCTACCAACAACAACCTCAGAACATCATCTAACATGAGGAACAACTATGCTCAAAGTCCTCCAAGGTATGATACACGAAGACGTGTTGAGAGTCCTCCAAAGTATGATCGACAACCAGCAAAGTATGATAATCAGAGGGTTGCTACTGTTGTTGGAAATAGGGAAATTGTTGGTACTCAAGCTGTGCAACAAACAGGGATTCAGTGTTTTAACTGTCGAGGTTATGGGCATTTGGCTAGAGAATGCAGGCAGCCAAAGAGGGTCAAAGATTATGGTTATCATAAGGAAAAGATGTTGCTATGCAAGAAAATGGAAGCTCGGATCAAGTTATCAGCTGAGGAAGGAGAAATGCTTGACGACACAGATGATGAACTCTCTGACCAAGAACTCGAGGCATAATATTCATACATGGCAAAGATTCATGAGGTCCTTAATGTCACTGAAGATGACAATGGTCCTATCTTTGATACTGAGCCAATTGATAAGGTACAACATTATGATGAATATAATGTGTTTGGTGATACACATGAGCATAGTGATCTACCAACTACAATTATTGACACGTGTATGATGGAAACGGTTGATAACAATACCACACCCGATTCATCATACATGTGCAATAATGAGTTTGAGGATGATCAACATGCAAATGAGTATGATGATGAAGAGCGTGTCGCGCTTGCTAATTTAATTGCTAGTTTACAAAAAGATGTCAATGAAAATAGAAAGAGTCAAAAGCAATTAAAGAAGTCAAATGCAGCGCTCACTCAAAACTTTGAAGAAAGCAAAGCCGCTCTTATAAAATCTAGTAAGACTATTGATAGTTATAGGGTTGAGCTTCTTCAAACGACCAAAGAGCTTGAGGGGTACAAAATTCGTGTTCTCAACGTTAAAAAGGACGATTTTGAAAATAAATACAATGAAGCTCTTGCTTTGTTAACAAAAGAAAAACGTCAATTTATTGTCTTATTAAGTGATGAACGTCAAAAGACGTACCTTGCCACAACAAAAGTTAATGAACTTGAATAGAGGCTTTCTATGAATACAACCGATTCTACTAAAATTCTTGACGAAAAGAAACAAGAGGTTGAAAAATTAAAACAAGATTTCAAAAATAGACAAGGCAAAGATACTGAAAAAGTAAAGGATCTCGAGGAACAAGTCGATTTTCTGAAAAAGTTGTTTATAAAATGCATGACTCTATTCAAACCGTTAGAATGATAGCACCTCGGTCGTTTTTCAAAGGTCAACCTAGCTTTACCACCCCCAAGTACCTCGAGCAAGCTCAAGCTACTAACCCTCACTTATATCTTGATGAGTTCGAATGGACCGATCATGATTGCCCAGTAGCTAGCCTCGATAATGAAGAGACGTCCCTTTGGGATAAGGAGAGTAGATCACCGGTCAATAAAGATTTTGTGAAACCATATAACTATGCTTATGAAAACAGTCTTTATGGTCTTTTTACTCCATAAAAACAGAAGTCTCGTGAGGAATTGTTTCTCGAATGCAAACAAAGACGAATTCAATGGAAGAAAGCTTTTACCACTAAGAGGAAAATGAATGTTTTTAAATATATTAACTATTTGCCTCTTGATGCTTCTAAAAGCAAAAGTAGAAAAACCCTTAGTTTTCTTAAACAATATATTGATAATGTTCAATCAATTGTTGAAAGCGATTGGGAAAAACGTCAAAAAGATAAGTGGAAAACAGAGATTCCTCACGACATAACTGTTCTTGTGAAAGAACTTTTAATACCAAATATGATGACGTATAGTCCCCAGTCGGGTCATGAACCCGGCCCACGGGTACTACCCCTGTCCGGCCCATTACAAATGGGTGGGAATAATGTTATTTAAGCTCATGGGCTTGGATTAACAGTAACCGCACACACGTGTGCGGCCCACGGCCCGGCATGACCGGTGTAGGGTTAGACAGAATCATATTCCTACTATGGTTAGGATTTATCCCAAAGGGGAGGATATTCACTCACCATAATTAGAAGATAACAATCAATCTAAATCTGGTGATTATCCTTTCCTTGGGGCCGAAGTATCAGTGACAGCCCATTAGGGTTTCACTGCCTATATAAGGAACCCCCAAGGGTTCCACAAAGGTATTACATTCTTCATACTCTCAACTCATCCGATTCCTATAACCCTAACCGAATACTTACTCTCACGCTGGAGTCTAATCATGGGAAACATTCCCACGGTAAGCCTAACGCGTGTTGTTTAGTGTGCAGGATCCCAACCAGATAATTCACTTGGTGCAGGAGCCGGAGTCCAGCCAGCCCGAATTAAGCCTAATTCGGGTCTAGCAAGGATCACTCAACTTTTGTATCAACAAATTGGCGCCATCCATGGGACCATTACACTAAGCTAGAGCAAAATCTCATCTTGAATTCTCAATGACGAAGGGGCATCCGCAGGGAAATCGCAGGAACACAAATCCTGGAAATCGGAAGTCCCATGGGGAAGGGATACTCATTCCCAATCGATCCCCTAGCCATCAAGCTGGCGGACCAAACAACCGGAGTGGTCTTCAGTCCATGGGGGAGACAAGCACGTTCTCCATGACCCCACCACCTACTTCGACCTTGGATAATCTTTATCCAGAGAGTGCGCCCAATCCCCCTAACAAGGAGCCGCGCAGACCATCGACCGAGGAAGAAGTAGAGGTCGAACTACTCAGCGAGGAAGATCTCACTCGAGTTCTCACACAGAACTTTGAGAGGATCGTCCCAGGGATTGCATCAAGGTTGAATCTAGGGAGGGACCTCCAATATAGGCTCAACTTTGTCAATGCCAGACCAGGCACCTCTTCTCAAACTCAGAGGAAGAGAAGGACACGACCTCAGGAGCGGAGCCTTTTTGAGGAAACTCCCCAACCCAGGAATGTGTTCAAACGCATAGGGGGTCGTCTCATGTAGGAACTAATACAGTCCAGAGAAGAGGGAGAGAAGTCTGACGGTTCACCCGAACGACCAGATCTGGAACTGACCAGAACCAATCGCCGCACAAGCGTGTAGGAGAGGATGAATACCGGGAAGAAGGCTCCTGGCTCTTCTCACAAGAGCGCTCCTCACCCAAAAGATGGGGCGCCACCTCCTTCTCCCGGTCCATCAGGAGAGGACTCGGATGACCATCCGCCCAAGCGTCGCCGATCCAGGTGTACTCCTCCATCACCACCAGACAATGAGGAGTACTATGGCGGCCCCTATTACCGAGAGACGGAAACAGAAGATCTTTCCCAACCGTGGTGCGACCCTAGTCTCACACGCCCATGGGCAGATCCCAGGGAATATCCTTTTACTCTTCGCATACGGAATTACTCCGAGGATACTAAGCGTCGCATGCCTGCGTGTGTCAAGACTTATGATGGAACTGGTGATCCGGCTGATCACCTCAAGATATTTGATACGTAGGCGAAAATTGAGCGATGGCCCATGCCTATATGGTGCCAAATGTTCAATTCAACCTTGATCGGCAATGCTCGTGACTGGTTTGAGGGACTTCCTCCACGAAGCATTGATAACTTCACTGAATTACGTACTGCGTTCAAGAATAATTATACACAGTGGAAGAAGTATAATAGGGACCCGGTCTCATTGGAAACCCTCAAGAAACGGCCGGGGGAGTCTACGGAAGCCTTCACTGAACGCTTCAATGACGAGTGCACACGCACAAAGACAATGTCGGAACTCCTGAAAATTTCCGACTATATGCACGCCATAACAGATAGGGAATTAATCAGGCGTCTCAATGACAAACGTCCGGAGAGGTATGATGACCTTATGGAAAGGGTCAGAAACGTCATAGAGGGAGAAACCGCGATAGCCGCGACCTATCCTTCAAAAGGAAACAACTACCGATCGAACGACCAGTCCAGGAGACAGTCAGGCGGTCAAAACAACCAAAACAGTGGGAGGGGCTCGGATTACAAGAGCCAAAACAAAGGAGGACGGCCAGAGGACAAATTTACCCCTCTAAAGATGTCCTACCGGGAGATCTTGCTGACGGAAGGGGCCAATTTCCCAAGACCTCCTCCAATGACGACCCCGCTAGACCGTCGTCAAGGGAATCGTTTTTGCGAATTCCATAACGACAAGGGCCATGGCACGGAGGAATGTATCCGGCTCAAGAAGCACATTGAGTCACTGATCAAGTCAGGTAAACTCAAGCATTTGGTCAAGGATTGGAAGGACGGAAAAGACAACAAGAAGTATGACAAGAAGGACCCCCAAAAGGACAAACCTTCAACTATATACATGATCCAATCCAGACAGCGCCGCACGAGGCAGAAAATTAGTCAAAAGTTTTCACGCGGCAGAGAAATCTCATTCCCTCCCATCACGGCAAGCGATGTGATTGATGCGCCTCTCATTATTGAGATAAGCATTGGAACACACAATGTCCGCCGTATGTATGTGGACAGAGGGTCATCAGCAAAAGTACTGTACGAACACTATTTCGTACAGTTACGACCAGAAATAAGAAACCAATTAGTACCGGCCACGGCGCCGCTCATCGGTTTAGTGGAGACACCATCTGGCCAATAGGACAACTGCGTCTGCTTGTAACCATTAGGAATGAAGAGCACTCCACCACGGCGTGGATGAACTTTATGGTGATACGCTCACACTCTCTATACAATGGGATCATAGGCAAGCCAGGTATCCTGGCCATACGAGCGGTACCCTCCACAGCACACGGGATGATCAAATTCCCTGTGGAAGGAGGAATTGTCACCATCTATAACACAGTCGTACCAGCATCCGAGTGTCATGCCGTGACAACACCGGTTCCACCTGTTCCCCCCAAGGATGGATCACCACCTCCCAATTGGAAGGTGGAAATCCATCCTGATTACCCAGAACAAGAGGTGTCCATAGGGGGAACACTCTTAGATAGCGACAAGAGGGCCATGTGCTCTCTCCTAAAGGCAAACTTAGATGTATTCGCATGGGAGTCCAAGCATATGACGGGCGTACCGCGCGCGATAGCAGAACATAAGCTCCAGATCCGCCAGGGATATCCTCCCGTCTAGCAAAAGAAGCGCGGTCAGGCACCTGAACGCAACCAAGTGATATTGGATGAGGTACGGAAACTGGTAGATGCGGGTATCATGCGTGATGTATACTACCACGAGTGGTTATCCAACCCAGTCATGGTCAAAAAGCATGACGGAAGCTGGCGCATGTGCGTGGATTTCACGGATCTGAACAAAGCCTGTCCACAGGATTGTTACCCGTTACCGGAGATTGACTGGAAGGTGGAATCTCTATGTGGATATCCTTTTAAGTGCTTCTTAGATGCATATAAAGGATACCACCAGATCCAGATGGCGGAAGAGGACGCAGAGAAGACGGCGTTCCATACTAGTCAAGGCGTATACTGTTATACAAAAATGCCATTCGGACTAAAGAACGCCAGAGCTACATACCAGCGGCTTGTTGACAAAGCCTTCGACTCACAGATAGGCCGCAACCTGGAGGTCTATGTCGATGACTTAGTCATCAAAAGTCATACGGAGGATGCACTCCTCTGAGATGTCCAAGAGACATTTGACACATTGAGGAGGATCAATATGAAGTTAAATCCAAGGAAATGCACGTTCGGGGCAACAGAAGGAATGTTCCTTGGTTATATGATTGATCCAAATGGCATCAAGCCTTGCCCAGAAAAAACGGACGCAGTAATACAGCTACCATCCCCTCAGACACGGAAAGAAGTGCAGTCCTTAAATGGGAAGCTGGCCGGGCTAAACAGATTCTTATCAAAGTCCGCAGAGAAGTCACTCCCCTTGTTCAAAACACTCAAGAAGTGCATTAAGAAGGGAGACTTCCGGTGGACAAAGGAAGCTGAGGAAGCCTTTGGTCAACTCAAGTAACACCTCGCATCTCTCCCCATGCTAGTAGCTCCCCGGCCAAAGGAGGAGCTCATTATGTATCTATCAGCCACACATGGAGCAATAAGTGCGGTAATCATGACGGATAGGGACACGGTCTAAACTCCGGTCTACTTCATAAGTAGAACACTACAAGGTCCAGAGTTGAATTACTCCCCTATGGAAAAATTGGTTTTGGCACTAGTGTTTGCTACAAAACGGTTGCGCCGCTACTTTCAGGCGCACCCAATTGTAGTCATTACTGACCAACCAATAAAACAAGTCATCTCTAGACCGGATGTGGTAGGTAGGCTACAAAAGTGGAGCATTCTATTGGGAGAATACAACATATCTTATAGACCAAGGACTACTGTTAAAGGCCAAATCTTGGCAGATTTCTTGATAGAGAAGCCGGATGAAGAGGGATCAATCGTACAGCAAGACGAAACTTCTGTAGAACCATGGATATTATTTACGGACAGATCTTCGTGTACGGATGGGTCAAGAGCTGGTCTCATCCTTACAAATCCGGAAGGAATGGAGTTTACGTACGCCCTTCGCTTTGAGTTCATAGCCACCAACAATGAAGCAGAATATGAAGCGTTGATTGCGGGTTTAAAAATTGCCGCTAGAATGGGAGTCCGCAACCTTGAGGCCTACGTGGACTCACGGCTTGTTGCGAACCACATTCTGGGAGATTACGTAGCTAAGGAGGATAACATGGTTCGATACTTGGAAAATGTCAAATCACTCATTGCGGCTTTCAGCAAGTTTTCTATCAAGCAGGTACCGAGAGGTGAAAATAAGAAGGCGGACGCTCTTAGCAAGATCACTTCTACAAGTTTCTCCCACTTATCCAAGCAAGTCTTGGTGGAAATACTCAAGGAAAAGTCCATAATAGAAGGGGAGGTCGCTGCTATAGTTCAGGAGGACGGACCTACATGGATGACCCCGATCGTCAACTATTTGACTAATGAAACCCTTCCGGACGAGGAAAAAGCGGCACGGCGCATTCGAAGGAAGTCGCAGCACTTCGAGCTTCGAGAAGGTATTCTTTACAAGCGCTCTTTCTTGCAGCCGTGGTTGCGGTGCGTTGGGCCACACCAGGCTACTTACGTAATCAGTGAGATACATGAAGGGTTATGCCGCATGCACGCGGGTCCCTGATCCGTGGTAGCTCAAGCCCTGCGCACAGGATATTATTGGCCTACTATGTATAGGGACGCACGCGACATGATTCGCAAGTGCAGTGATTGCCAAGTGCACAGACCAGTACCATGACATCCGAAGCAGGAACTTACACCTATTACATCCCCACGGCCATTCTATAAGTGGGGGATCAACATTGCAGGACCTTTCCCCGTGGCTGCGGGGGGAGTCAAGTTCTTGATTGTCGCGATGGACTATTTCACACGCTGGATAGAGGCCAAGGCAGTCAAATCCATCACAGGCAAACAAGTTAAAAAGTTTGTTTGGGAGAACATTGTGTGCCGTTTTGGCTTACCAGGAGAAATCATCTCGGACAACGGGAAGCAGTTCGCGGATAATCCGTTCAAAGACTAGTGCGCGGCATTGAATATCAAGCGGCGCTTTGTATCTGTTAAACACCCGCAGACAAATGGTCTTGTGGAGCGAGCAAATAGAAGCTTAGGTGAAGGCATCAAGGCACGTCTGGAAAAACGAAGTGCCAAATGGGTTGACGAACTGCCACATGTTCTATGGGCACATAGGACTATGATCAAAACAGCCAACGGGGACACCCCATTCGCATTGGCCTACGACACTGAAGCTGTTATACCAGCAGAAATAGGAATGCCTACCATCCGCACGGCGGAGGTTAATGTCGTCACAAACGACGATCATCTCTGGATCAATCTGGATTTGTTGGAGGAAAAAAGGGAGATAGCAGCTATCAATGAGGCCAAGTCCAAGACTCGGATGAAGGCTTATTATGACGCCAGGGTTAAAGGTGTTTCTTTTCGACCGGGAGATTATGTCTATCGTGCTAACGAAGCAAGTCGAGCGGAGAATACAGGAAAGCTGGGCCCTAAGTGGGAAGGACCGTATGAGGTCACGGAGGCCTTAGGATGGGGCGCGTACAAGTTACGTGACATGGATGGCCACGATCTGGAACGCACATGGAATATATCCAATCTCAAAAGGTGCTATCTTTGAAAGCTACGGCTTCCGCATGGACACTTCGCTATATTTGGCTTTAATGAAGATCCATGTGTTCTCTTTGTTTTGTTTCTTATGCTTTTCTAGGTTCTTTTTGTTTTTAGGGTTTCCCATTCTTGTCAAAACAAAAAATGTAAACATTCTAATAAAATGCCGTGGTGCCTAGCTAGCTCCGCGGCTAGTTTTTGTGCAAATTGTTTTGTTATTCTTTAGATTCTATTGTAGTCATATGGATTTACTTGTTATTATTATAATGTGCCATGTCTTGTTCATATGCATTCATTCAATACCGTACATGTACAATGCGCCTCCAGGTGGGGTAAGAGGATTAAGTGAACCTAATAATTCAACTTGTCACATAAGAGGGATGTAACCCCAGTGACGCGGATCATGTATCCTTACTAGACACCTTATTCACGATACGTTGTGATAAGTTTCCATATGCCGTGCTTACATAGTGCTTTGCATGGTAAAGACGTACGTCGCACGTCTAGTAAAGTATAGACTTGGTTTTATTCTGGGTAAGACGTGACATGTCATGCAATACAGATACATGATATCTAGAAAAGGATATAAACAAGTTTCCAAATCATCAAAATTGTCGTGCTTACCACGGACTTCTACATAGCATGACAAATGTTTACAATCATAAAGTGCCGTGGACATCCACGGACGAATGTTTAAGTTACAAACCAAATTATCCAAGAGATAACAAATTAAGGGCACCCTACATAGGGGGAGAAACCTTCCTATCTCCCATCGCTCCTCAGCCAGACAAGGTAACATCTCACCGCGTTCCTTCTGCCCCAGAGCTTGAGCCGCATTCTTCTCCAGCACCTCGCTTAATGGTTGTTCACCAACTACAATTCTGGTCACATCTTCATACATAGGAAGAGTGAGGTGGTTGGGTGAGGGGGTGAAGGGAGCCCGGGAATGTCCCTCATCTTGAGAAAATGCACCAAGACTTAGTTTCTCCATAATCTCCATGTTGGATGCATCTTTGGTGGCTTCCAGCTCGGCCAAGAAGGGATAGTGGAGATCTCGCATTGCAGCCATAGAAGCAGTCATCTTGTCAGCAGCTCCGGTGTTGAAGAAGGCATGCTTTGTGAAGTTTTGCTTCTTCCTTATTAGCTTTGCGGCCATGACCATTCCTTCATGACGACCGTGGTCGATGCCATCTGACTAGAGGTCTGCAAATTGCTGAACAAATTCGGGGGCTTCTAACACTTTTGTTACGGCTAAACGCGCCCCGTTACCCACCATCTACCTACGGCCGACAATGGCTGCTAGTAGCTGTGGGTATAGCACATCGTTGCGCTCAGAGATGAGGGCATTCACTAGCACATCCTTCTGGGTGGACGCCTCCTTCAGTTGTTCAGTCACGGCCCTTTCATAAACAAGCTCTTCTTTAAGTTTCTCCCCACCCTGGATCAGTGCATAGGCGTCCTCAAGCTTCTTGGTAAGTATGGATACTTGGTCGGAGGAGGACTTAGCTGAAGCTTCTGCCGCGGTCACCTGTATGTGATACATCATGTGTTAGAATGGTGGTTATCATGGTGTAGGTGTGATGCGGCGCGGATACATACCTTGGTTATTGCAGCCTCAAGTTTAGTCTCGAGCTCGGCTACATGCTGCTCATGAGCATTGGCGTGGGACGATTGTTCTTTAACAGTCGCCTCAGCAGTAGCAAGCTGGGAATGGAGGGTGGCAATTTGAGCTTCATTTTCTTCAATCATCCTCTCTCTTCGACCAACCTTCCTCTTTAGGAACTCAACGTGCTCGAGAGCAGCCTCAAATCTTACCCTCATAGAAGTACCCATCGCCATTTAATGAACCAAGGCGCCATTGTACTCATCCACCAGATCCGCATGGCTTAGTACATTTACATCTCGTACCAGACCAGGGGGGATGCAGTTATTGAGGTACTCACAACACTCCTCGGCCTCTCTCATCCGCGATGCGGTGGTGATCTTCCAGTCAGGATTGAACTGTTGATGAGGGCCGGACATCGGGATCTCTTGGGAAGCTGTGGGGGTCCCTTCTTCAAAGGTAGGGCCGGATCTGGTTGCGGCTGTATGCAGCGCAGGTTCCCTCTCCATTTCCTTCTCTTTCCCCTTCTCTTTTCGCGCATCTGGGGGCGGCGCGGCACCAGCTTGTTCATCTCTACATACATACCATTGGAATACATATTAGTGTTGTTTGAGGAAAGCCGTTGCTCTTACTTAGATCATGGATGTTTTGAGTAAATAAAAGGGGTCGACTTACATATTGTTCCCTTCTAGTTCTGATGTAGTCGGGGGAACTTGAGTGACCGGATCCACATGTGCGGCCCGCACCATTTCAGAGGCTTGGGTGGTGCTCCCAACAGATTGATAGCAGGGGTGGTCCTCGCGCAGTTTTTTGGGTGGGGCATTGTGTTCACCAACCTCAGCTTGGGCAACTCTTCTCACCCGCTTGTTTTTCCGGCGGGTACGCTTAGGGGCGGGTTGAGCTTCTTCCTCATTTTCTTCTTCATCTGCTTGATGCATTTCCTCCTCGTCATCGCCCAACATCTGGCGGAGACTAGAGGTGGTCCTCTCGAGGTTGTCACCTTGCTCTTCCCCGTGTGCGGGGGTAGCAGTCTTTGGCGGCGAGGAGGGCCCAGCTTCATCTTCAAGTATCATGTGATCACCATCCTTGTTGTCAAAATCTACGGGGGTTCTCAGGAGGGTTGTTTCCTCTTCGTCTGAATGGGGATCCAGTACGGCTTCTAGGGCAACTGTCACATTCCGGGTGTGCTCAAGGAGGGGTAGCACATAAGTGTACGTACGTCTTTCATGTGCGGAGGCTATGCCTACCTTCACCATGCCTCCTCCAAAACACAGGGTATCTGTTGGACAAGCCGAAATAGTTGCGGCTAATCCCTAGCAAACGGAGGAATGATTCGGGAAGGTTTCTATGGAACCTTGTTCTATTCCTATCTATTTCTTGGGAATGTTGGGGATTATATGTACTGACGTGCAAAGGAGGGTCATGAGATAATCTACGTTTGAAGACATACTCGGCCGGCCACACTATCGAGACAATGAAAAAGTAATGGTCGTACCAGTTTTTCAATGAGTCCATGGCCTTGTTATAGGACTGGGGGCTGTTGGGAGATCTTTTCTTAAAGGATAGCCAACCATTTACTAAACTAGGGGTGTAAAATAACCGGAATAGTTCTATGGTTGGAGGGATTCTTCTAGCGCGACAAAGGATTTCAAACTGACTAACCTTACATGCGCCTATACAATGCAGCTGGCTAATATGTACATCATAATATCCTAAGAGATCTGTGAGGAAACGAGTGAAGGGAATGCAGTAGTTGGCCGCATCAAAAAGTCGAGTATATAGGCCAATCTTTCCCTGCGGAGCCTCAGTTATGAGGTCTCCTGCACCAGGGAGAGAAGGGTGTAGATTGCTGGGGATGAAGTAATCGGTGCAAAAGTGATCTAATTGCTCCTGGGTCATTACATTGAGCACGAATCCAATGGAGGGGTTGTTTCTTTGGGCCATTACTAAATAAAAAGTTAAGGACGTGGTATTCTAACCTGCGAAGGAAGGAATCCGTGCGTGAGAAAGTGGTGCTAAGGAGAAAAGCTTTAATGGCAGAAATGGAGAAAAAGACTGTGTGTTACACACAGCCGTGGGGTAACTTATTTATAGGGTTGCCTTGTGAGTCATGGTCTATTGGATGCATGACACGTGTTTGCCACTATCCTCAATCGTGTGGTTAGGGTGTAAGAGGCAAGTGAAAAGTCAAATGGGACCCACGGGTCACTTCTAACTCAGTAGTTTACGCCGCTCGAGGTTATGACTGTTTGCACTTTGTCAGTCAATTGGTAGGTGAACAGTCAATTATGTCAGGATATGCGGTCTTACGTAAGACCAAATTCAATGCTACATATAATTCGTCTCGGTCGTCACGTGCGGCTGAGGTACCATTGGAATAAATTCCTAAGTCAGGCAGCCATGTGCGGCCAAAACGAATTTTTGATAAATTATCATTCCCTCAAGGATCTTTTCTTGGTACGTTTGGGGAGCTTCTTGATAGTCTAGAGGTTACGCCTACGGCTATAACAACTAGACTGGGGGGACATGATGACATATAGTCCCCAGCCGGGTCATGAACCCGGCCCACGGGTACTACCCGTGTCTGGCCCATTACGAATGGGTGGGAATAATGTTATTTAAGCTCATGCGCTTAGATGAACAGTAACCGCACACATGTGTGCGGCCCACGGCCCGGCATGACCGGTGCAGTGTTAGACAGAATCATATTCCTACTATGGTTAGGATTTATCCCAAAGGGGAGGATATTCACTCACCATAATTAGAAGATAACAATCAATCTAAATCTGGTGATTATCCTTTCCTTGGTGCCGAAGTATCAGTGACAGCCCATTAGGGTTTCACTGCCTATATAAGGAACCCCCAAGGGTTCCACAAAGGTATTACATTCTTCATACTCTCAACTCATATGATTCCTATAACCCTAACCGAATACTTACTCTCACGCCGGAGTCTAATCGTGGGAAACATTCCAACGGTAAGCCTAACGTGTGTTGTTTAGTGTGCAGGATCCCAACCAGATAATTCACTTGGTACAGGAGCCGGAGTCCAGCCAGCCCAAATTAAGCCTAATTTGGGTCTAGCAAGGATCACCCAACTTTTGTATCAACAAAAAACAAAAATAATAAAATAACATGTTCTTGAGTTTGAAAACTTGATTCGGTCTGAAATGTTTGATGATTTGAATTATGTTGAGTCTTTTGAAAAAGAAATTGATGAACTTTCAAATGACAAATCAGATTTTTCAAACAAATATGATCTACTCTTAGAAGAATGTCTCTCCAAAGATATTTTGGGTGTTACTCTTCAATCTTGTGCTGATATCGATAAATATTCTGATGTTGCATGTAAATATCTTGATAAGATCAAAGAATGTGAGCGTCTTGAACTTGACCTTTCAAAACGTAATGAAAATGTTGATAAAAAGGTTTTGAGTTACTTCAACACAAAACTGATTTCCTTCAAAAACATTGTCATTCTCTTGAACTTGCTTTGCAAAAAGACATAGGAAGTTTTCCACATGATAATAAATTGCAAGAAAAACTTTCCCAAATGAGTCGAGAAATGAATGAAAAGAGTTTAGAAATTAAAGAGTTTAAAGCTCAGTTACAAGACAGGGAAATAGCGATAGCAGAGTTGAAGAAACTCGTTGCTAAGATGGGTGGGAAAATTGTGGAACCTAGTGTTAAGAAACCTTTTGTAAGACAACCTAATGCGCACAAAGTGACTAAACCCTCTGTCTTGGGAAAACCATTTGTTTTCTCTAATTCTGCATTTGCAAAACCTGGGTTTGCCCCCATGACGGATGGGAAGGATAGGTTACCACAAAACACTCCCAAAACACATATTCGATTAAAAATCATTAAGAACACAAATTGGTTAAACCAGGGATGTATAGATTGGCAACTAAACCCACACACAACAAAGAAAGTAAATCACCCCAGACTTGTAGAAACACTAATAGACGTGTGTCTTTTACTACAGGAGTAATCCCCACTGATAGTGTTATCCGGCCTCAGCTTAAGAGCACTCGCATGAATGAAAAGGTTTGGCAAAACAAAAGTCAAGGGAATATGAAGACAGTAGAAGACCACCCTAGGATTTTCAATGTTTCTAAGAATAAAATGTTTGTAATCGCGTGTAATGACGATTTGAATGATTCGACTTTGAATGCTTTGAATGTTAAGTTTGTTTGTGTGAAATGTGGAAAGTGTGTTAATGCTAATCATGCTATGTATGTTTCGAATAATGTCAAAGGCGTAGATACTAGAACTAAGAAGCAACCTGTGATGCCTATTAGTGCTAGAAAACCCAAACACAAAGTGAACCATTCTGATGCAACCCCCCCCCCCCCCTGAGAAAAGTGTTGCATCAGACTTCACCACTAAGAACCCTAGAAGCAGAATTAGGGAATTATATGAGTCTGCTAGCAAGTCTTGGAAATGGTGGTTTGCTAATCAATGTCCTCTAGGATATAAATGGATGCCTAAGGTTAGGACAAGAAATGTGACTACGTGCGTTAGCGTACCTCTAAGTGATGAAACTAGGTAAACTAATGAATCGGAAATCACAACTAACATGGAATCCAATTTAGCAAATGCTCCATCGTGTTCTAATTCTTCTGCAGGTGATCAAATTAATTCTCTTCATACTGGAATCCGGATGCACGAAGCACATGACGGGGAATCTCAAGCTTCTAATTAACTTCGTGGAGAAGTTCCTGGTACGGTCCGATTCGGAAATGATCAATTTGCACCGATCATAGGATATGGAGACTTGGTTCAGGGGAATATCACTATCAAAAGGGTTTACTACGTCGAAGGGCTCAATCACAATATTTTCTCGGTTGGTCAATTCTGTGATGCGGATTTGGAGGTTGCTTTTAGAAAGAAGACATGTTTTGTTCGTGATTATGATGGGAATGACTTACTTACTGGTTCACGGGGTACGGATCTCTATACTATCTTACTACAAGACTCCACATCTTCAACTCCAATCTGTTTCATGGCTAAAGCTTCAACGACTCAAGCTTGGTTATGGCATCAACATTTATCTCATTTCAATTTTGATACCATCAACTTGCTTTCCAAGAAAGATATTGTGAGAGGCTTTCTGATGAGACTGCTTTTATATATAGTCTCATCGTCCAAAACGGGCTTTAAATGCATAAAATATCATGAAAAGGCCAAATATATGATTGTGTTGTTACTTGTGTATTTTAGGTACGGATATTGAGAAAATGACAAAAGATCACAAGAAACAAGCAAAAACGAACACGGGAAACGAAGCCGCACAATGAAGCAAGCCCTAGTGTTGATTTTCTAAGAATAACCCTTGAAGAAATGAAGATTGTACAAGAAGGGTCCTCCAATATTGAAGAATTGACACTTTAAACCCTTGTTTATTCATAATTACAAGATTGGTCCTTAAAGTTTGTCAAATTTACAAAAAGGGCCCTCCACCTTGAAGAATTGGCAATAATGGTCCCTCATAAATCAAGACTTGTCAATATTAGTCCTCCAAGAAGTCAACAATACAAGTCAAGATCATAAACTTTGAAGAAAATGCCAAAACGGCCCTTCAAGAATCATGAATTGGCAAGAAATACCCTTGAAAATACTTTGGAAAAGTATTTGGGGCAAAAGTGTGAAAATGGAAACTTGATTAACAAAGGAGTTTAATTTTTATGCCATTTATCACAAAGTGAAAGGAGTTTGAAAACTAAGGGGCTAATCTTGGCAGACAGCAAAGATACCTAGGCCAGTGAGGGGGTGACACGTGCCCCACTCACTCTCTCCTCCAATAAAATCCCACCAAACTGCCACCTCAAATCCCACTTATACCGGTTTTAACTAATCTTTATTTAATAAAGGTTAGGCGCCTAACACCTCATTCAAAAACAAAACAGATTAAACCAAGTGTTATTGGTGTTCTTGATACAAATTGGGCATTCACTTAATACATGAAATTAGCCCTTAATCTCTTCCAGATTTAAGATTAAGGGACTAATAAACATAACCCAACCTCTAAAACCCTTGCCACATCACTCATGTGCTCACATGATAAACCCTCCCTACACGTTTTTGGGGATACTGCCAAAACTTGTCAGGAAATCAACATACCATGTTTAGCTTCATTCCTAAGCTTCAATATGAGCCTTTGATTACAATTCCACCAACTCAACAACAACAAAACGCCAAGATAAAGTCACATGAGCTCAAGGTTTCAAATTTCCACAAGGGTATTTCTGGAAGAACACAGCTTAGGGTTTTCAGATTTTTAGGTTACAAAGGCCATGTACACCCTTTATATAAAGGGTATAGGGTCTCACTTTTACAATTGCTCTTGGTTTTTCCTTTGTTCACTTTTATGTAAATCGTCCTTCATGTTTAATGAGAAGTGTTTGAATTTGTGAAGAAAACCCAAGTGCCAATCTTATTATCTGCTTGTTTATGTTTAATGTTTATGAATCTTGCATCCTAAAACCTGTTTTTAAAGATTGTGCAAGAAATTGCATATTTTTCCAAAATCTTGATATTCTGCTAAGTCTTTGGTACACCTTTGGAGTTTTTGGGCTATAATTTGATCATAACACCCTGATAAAGTGTTATCAAGGTGTTGTGAGGCTTCTTGTTTGGGGATAATCAAAGAGTGGGTACAAAGGTTGCATTAATCAAGCTTTGTCACTTTTTTGATTTTCATATTTTTTGTTCTAACCTTGTTGATTCTTAGCAGCCTTGTTGTGGAAGCTTGTGGCTTGTTTTTCTAGGCACATCAGCTCAAAAATTCGTGAGTGTGGATGTACATTCATGAGGTTTGAGTTCTTGAACCCAAAAATCTATCAAAATACTTAAATTTTGTGATTTTGAGTTCTGCTGTTGTTCTTGTTGTTTTTGTTGCTTAATCTTGCATGATACTGCATGATATATCTGTTATTGTGTTTGATTAGGCTTGGGTAACACTAATTCACACTTATACTTGTGTAAATCTTTGATTGAAAAAGATAAGGGGTGTTTGGGTTAACGTGTTTAAGTGCATAAGTTGTTATTGAGTTATTGTTTGTTGTTTATTTGAGTTGGTATCTGTTATATGCTTGGTTGAGTGCTCATTGCTGCAAGTTATTGGTTTTTAAACATCAAAATCTTGATTGTGCTATAAAAGTTAGAAATCCGCTTGTTTTGACCTAAGATTATTGAAACACTTAGTTTGTATGCATGCTTAGGGATAACATGCAATTAAACATACTTAATATAACCTGTTAAGAAGATTTGAGTGTTTGAAATTGGATTTGTGGTCAAGTATATCATCAAACTATAAAGTCTGCATGTTCTTTGTTCATCAATAACATTTTTGAGCTTGAATCTTGATCTAGACTTTGAATCAATGCATGAAACCTGTTTATATTTGTTCATTTGAATTAATTATAGCTTGTGTATGCATTTGGTGAAGTTTGGTTGGCTGAATCTTGCTAAAAGTGCTTATTGAGTTCATAACTGCTTATGTTCATGTTTGATGCATAACTGGTGATGTTTTGATTAAACTGTATTGATTGGCATATTGGATTTGTGTTTTTGTTGTTGATATTGACTCCTTGTGATTAACTGATCACTTGGGTGCCTTTGCTTAACCTGAATCCACAAAAAAGTCACAAAAGACAAAAAGTCAAAAAGGTCAAGCAGTGGAAGCTTTTCCCACTTCTGAACCTCAAAAACTAGCCCCTGCTAGTGTTAAACATCAAACAGTGTTGGAAATTCACTTTATGTGACGACATTTAAGAATTCCCATTAGTTATCATAGTCACACACGCTTATACTAGACTAGGTACGTTGTATAGTTTAAGTAGCGTGTGTGACTATATATACCCCTCCTAGGCTTCCAAGGAGGGGTGTTGATTGTGTTTCTTTTTCACTTTTATTACATTTTTCTTTCTATCTCTTTACACACACAACCACTCTCTCTCTCAACTCAACAATGGTTTCCACTACCATCTACCACCATGTTAGACCACCGGATCATATAAAGCAAATCCACAATTGGCATCAGAGCCTCGGTTCCTTCCTTGGATCATGTTTTTGTTTCGATTTGGTGGTCTAAAAATTTTTTGTTGGGTCTCGTTCTATAATCGTTTTTGGTCCGAATCTATCATTTTTGTCACTAGTCTGTTAACTTGTTGTCACTCTTACATGTCATCAGTCAAAGTTGGTTTCTTTTTGTTTCCCTGGTTTCATCAAAACAGATTCATCTTTTTAAGTCCCTGGTTTCTTTTTTTACCTGGTTTTATATCTTGTCATATCTCATTTTAGTGGTCCCCAACTGGTAACAAATCACGGTCATATCTGCCGGTATTCACATCCCTCTGGTCCAATAGTCACATTTTTAGATCTGTCCTGGTTATGGGTTCTTTTGTTTGCATTTTTTAAGATGAAGATAAGTTTTACCCAGAAAAACACAGCTCCTGAAAATCAGGAAAAAGTACCGTTGGATAAGTTTCTCTGCTGGTCATCTTTACGATGGTAACATCGCATTGAGTGCGATGGGTTGACTGCGATGACTCGCCTTCGATGACTCGCCTGCGATGTCTCGCCTGCGATGTCTCGCTGGGATGGGTAGCATCTTGTTACGATGGGGGTACTAGACTGTGATGGACATATTTTCTTTTGACTGCGATGGTTAAAAAGTTTAGACTGCGATGGTTAAAAAGTTAAGACTGCGATGGGACTCATGTTACGATGGCAATCTTTTTTTGACTTCGATGGGTTTAAAAAGATAGGCTGTGATGGAAATCTTTTGACTGCGATGGGTTCACTTTTTAAGACTGCGATGGGTTAAATCTTATACTGCGATGGCAACGTCTTTTTGACTCCGATGCAGTTTAAAACGTGACCATGTAGTTTAAATTTACACTTGACCGAAACCAACACATCCGACTCAACTCGGTAATTACCGAGTTGACTCAGTTTACTCACTGAGTCTGACTCAACTGCCAACCTTATTTCTCCCCAACACCAAATATGACTTATTTCCCATCGTCTCCTATCTCCAATCTAGACTCAAACCAACGAAAACTATGATCTCAGATTTTTTAGTTTTGCATGTGTAGATCATTTAAGATCAAACACGAAAACGAACTTATCATCATAGATCTATTTTTTGAAGGAAAACCCTCATTTAATTTTCGAAATGAAACAAGATTTATAACAAAATAGTTATGATCTATTTTTTTCTTTCGTTAATTACCGACATGCAATTAAGTAAACAAACCTACCCGAAATCCCTTCACGGATCTTGAAGAAAAATTCGTTTCATGTCTTCTTTGGTTCGATGGGACTGCGATCGATGTTGATTTCAGTTCGATGGGTATTTGATTATCTTTGGTATGGATATGGGATAAATGATTTGTTTAAGATGTGGATGATTAGATGGGATTGATGTTTAGATGAGGTTTTAGGTGGGGCGATGTTAACTATGTAAGGATGGTTTCTGTTGGGAGAAGGAAATGGGGGGCGGATTTATCTAAGAGTGAGATTAGGGTTATGAACTGTGAGTGAAATTAGGTTAGGTGGTGAATTATATACCCATTGATGGACCAGGTATATTGTTTATGTTTTAGGCCATGGACTCTCAAATGGGCCGGGTATACACAGAATTTTTTAACACAAAATTTGTATTTTTGTATAAATTTTGTGTATATTTAGTTATACTTTGGTCATCATCGGGACGAGACAACAAGTGACGTGACAAAGTGACGAGACATTGTGACGAGATTTATTTTGACGAGACCAAGAAAAATTTGGGTATATTTTTTAGTGGCTACAGATTTCGTTTGATCGGGTATTAATTATGGGAAGTTGAAGACGGATTTTTCGAAGGCGTGAACTTATTTTATCTTTCAAAGATAACTTGCTCGTGCTTCATATTAGAATGAAGACTTGTTTATCTGGTTTCCGGGTTCGGGGTGGTTGGTTGATGACTCGGATAACTATCACTTAAAGGGGTTACATTGTTGTACTCAGTGTCACGCGCTTAGTCGACGTGGATAATTTCAAGAGGTGTTGTGCCTATAGACTTCTTCAGTGATGCATTGGGTACTTAGAGATTTCTCCACCGTTCTTCATTCAACAATAGTGCAAGCTTAAGTCACAAGATCGAAGGATTTTTATTCAGCTTCATGTTTGATGTATCTGGTTCATTCTATCAGTGGTCACTTCAAATTGCTTTCACGTGGGTTGGTAAAGGTGGCCATGGAGAGTTTATGAGTAGAGATTTTCGATCAGCAGCTGATTCTCACAAAATATATAATTCTGCTTATTTTTTATTCTCACGAGATTTCAGGTACATGTGCGTACGATTTAGTGATGGTTCCGATTTTCGAAACCATAAAGGGGGAAGAAGAAGACACATTGAACGCACAATGAGTACACGTGATGAATTTCATACCCTCTTTTGATTTGAAGACATTCCGGGATGACATTTGTCATAGCCGTAGAGAAAATCAGTGTTTTAACTCGTGGCGTTATCAATCTCTAAACAGTACACTACTGATTCGATGTTTAATTGTTTGGTTGTTGCAAATATTCATCATCATTATCCTATACGCATTCCCGGGACTTAATTGACTCTGATGCATCTCCGGATGAAGATGTGTGCATTTCCGGGACTTAATTGACTCTGGTGTTACGATGTCAACTTCCTGAATGGGATAAAGTGTCCACTTCAGTATTTGATCTTCATAATTGGGATTGATTTACTTTCTTCAACTATGTGGGGGAAGAAATGTCTTGATTCTTTCTGGTATGCATAACTTGAACTCTCAGGGGGAAGAAAAATTCAGAAGAATTATTCAAGCGTGAGAAGAAAAGTTGTTGATCTACTTGGTGTACCCCTTACATTCAATCCCTCTTAGCAACGTTATCATGTTATATGATGGGATTTTCTTGTTAGATTCCGCTGTGCGCTTAATCATTCTAAGCTTTATTGAAAGCTTTGAAGTTGCTTACGAGGATTGTCGATTTAGGGGGAAGCTATTTAAAAGCTTCTACATCAAGTTTATGTGGCATGAATTAGGGGGAAGTTAATTCAGAAGCTTCTCATTAACCAGAAGTGTATGGGTTACTTAGCTCGTGCCGTTACAGTATTTCTTCTACAATGTACTTTAAAGATGAGTCGTTTTGAAGACGAAGGCCTCAGAAGACTTCATTAGCATTGGACGCTTCATGAAAGCTTTTGTTCTTAATCATTATGTACTTGTTAGGAAGAATATTGTAAGGAATTCTACACGTCGTCCCATGGGGGAAGATTGTTGGAAATTCACTTTATGTGACGACATTTAAGAATTCCCATTAGTTATCATAGTCACACACGCTTAGACTAGACTAGATACGTTGTATAGTTTAAGTAGCGTGTGTGACTATATATACCCCTCCTAGGCTTCCAAGGAGGAGTGTTGATTGTGTTTCTTTTTCACTTTTATTACATTTTTCCTTTCTTTCTTTTTACACACACAACCACTCTCTCTCTCAACTCAATAATGGCTTCCACTACCATCTACCACCATGTTAGACCCACGGATCATATAAAGCAAATCCACAAACACCTTATTCATAAGCCATTTTGGCTTATCCAGACTTGCAACAACTTATTTTTTGTGATAGATCTTCCTTATTTGACCCATTGATTTGATCTGGAGCTTATTAGGGTTTGATTTTGACTTTTTACTATAAAACCAATCAAGTTGACTTTTACATATGTGCTTATTTGCTTATTCTGGCTTATCTAGTGTGCTTATTGGAAAACTTTTATTTTGCTTAATTAAGTCATTTAAAACCTTTTGAAACTTGAATCAGCACTTGAGGTGGTCTAGAACTCAAAAACGACTATTTTGTCGTTTTGTGAAGAGAGTCATGGCTTATTTCAGGCTTATTTCTTGTGCTTTTTCAAATTTTCTTTTTACAGATCTCTTTGGTAATTCAAAAGAAGCTTGTGTGTCAAATTTTAGCTTATGGCATAAGCTTATAGCATAATGGGCCAAAAAGCCCATTAAGAATAAGCTGCTTTGAAATAAGCTAGCTTAAACACATTTTCAGCTTTTGGGCCTTCATAGTTTTGTTCTTAAAATCAAATTTTAAGTCAGATAGGAAGTTTTGGGCTTATTTAGACAACATTTTTCTTATTGGGCCATAAAAAGCCCATTAAGGGGTATGTTTGGACTTTTTGCCAATTTCAGGGCCCAATAGGGGTATTTTTGTAATTTCAAGTGCATTTCTATTTTATTTAGGTTAAAATAAACTAGTTTGCAGCTTTTTAGAATTTTTTATAAATTTTGGATTTTTATTAATATTTTATTATTATTTTATTATTTAAACTTAAAATTTAGATTTTTACAAGTTTTTCATTTTTCTTAGTTCAAATACATTAAGTTAGGAATTTTAAAATTTTTAGATTAATTTTATGGTCATTAGATTAATTTTTAGAATTATTTTATGTTTTAATAGTTTTTAATTACTTTTAAATAGTTTTTATTAATTTTAAAATTTTCAAAAATAGTTTTAAATTTAGTTAAGTCATTTTTGAGGTTTACAAGTTAAAAAATCTCATTTTAGGCTTTTTGTTAGTTAAATTGATTTTTTGGGCTTTAATTAGTATTAAAAATTAATATTTAATTAAATAAAAGGTTTGAGTGATTTTTGATTTTTTGTAAACTCTAATTACATTTTCTAGATTTATTGCAATTTCCTAGGAATTTTTAGGGTAATTTTTTAATTTGGTCACTTTTTACGGTTTTACGTGCACGACTTATCGTCTTAGTTTAATTCATAATCGTAACCGTCATTCTCTTCTAATCTCTTTTCTATTTTTATTTTCTCATAAATCATAATCACATCATTAATCATTTCTTACACAACACACTAGCCTCCTTGAGAACGATCCCCACTTTTGGGTCATTAGTGCTTGGTTTTCCTAAACCGACACTTAATACTTGCCCTATTTACTCTCTTTTCCTAAAGGGTAGTAAAATCACTACATCACCTTCCAAGCTTGAAATTCATCAAGGATCATCTTTGTTCTTCTTGTGAGCTTTGCAAAGCTAAACGGAGTAGTTTCAAGACAAAGACTACACCAAGCTCAAAAGGACGGTTAGATCTTCTTCATATCGATTTGTGTGGACCCATGCGTGTTCAAAGCATCAATGGGAAGAAATACGTTATGGTAATTGTCGATGACTACTCAAGGTACACATGGACTCTCTTCTTACGGTCCAAGGATGAAACACCTGAGGTTCTCATTAACTTCCTTAAGCTGATACAACATGGTCTTCAAGCTCAAGTAAAAGTGGTATGTACTGAAAGAGGCACAGAATTCTTGAATTCAACTCTGAAGAAGTATTTTGAAGCCGAAGGGGTTAAACACGAAACATCTATTGCTAGAACACCTGTACAAAACGGCGTTGTTGAAAGACGAAACCGTACTTTAGTTGAGGCTGCTCGAACATTATTATATGCTTCAAAACTACCATTATTCTTTTGGGCAGAAGCCGTATCAACCGCATGTTACACACAAAACCGTTCCTTAATTATTCCAAGACACGAAAAACACCATATCACATAATTAATGATCGCAAACCTTCACTCAAACACCTTCATGTTTTTGGATGTATGTGTTACATAATTCGAGATGGTGAAAATCTGGACAAGATGAAAGAGAAAGGTGATGCATGTTGATAACTTGGATTTTACTTAGGTTAAAAATATTCGTTGTACCAATCTCTTCGAATTGAAAAACTTGTGTTTAATGTGTGACTCAGCTGTTCTTTGGTGGAAACAAAGATGTGTCGTTGTAGTGTTTAAAATTAAAGGTGCAGAACAATTGAAGTAAATGACTTTAAGTAAATCTAAATCAAATTGAAATAAAGTGCAAGTATTTAAAAGCAAGACTAAAATTAAAGGGCAATAATATAAATAACGCAAACTTAAATCTAAATAAGGCAAACTTAAAACGCAACTAAAATTAAAACTTAAACTAAGGCAAGACTAAAATAAATCTAAGGCAAATAAACTTAAAGTGCGACTAATGAAAAAGGCGGGAAAAATAGAGCTAGAATTTAAAAGGCAGAAACTTAAAATAAGGAAACTGAAAATAACCCTATCCGTAAACTCTTATTCGGAATAAAAGGCTATTCGGAATATGTCACCTATCCTGAATATTACCCTACTCGGAATAATGGCCTATTCGGAATCCTCAAGTCTATTCGGAATAAAGCCCCCTACTCGGAATAATACACTTATGCGGAATAAAGTCTCTATCCGGAATATCTGTCCCTATTCGGAATATACTTCCCTATGCGGAATAGTGCATGCCATTCGGAATAGCAGTCTATTCGGAATGTAAGCCTCTATTCGGAATACTGTCACCTATTCGGAAAGATACCCCTATTCGGAATAATTCTGCCTATTCGGAATAAACTGCAACTCAGAATAAATTACCTATGCTGAATATCAAGTCTATGCGGAATACAATCTCTGTTCGGAATATAAAATATTCCGTATAGAGCACAATAATCCAGACCTATTCGGAATATTCTGGGCTCGAGTCTGGGAATGATCAGAAACCAAAGGCCGAAGATCAAGGAAGAGGAAATAAAGCACGAATCTAATTAAATCTTAACCAAATCAACAAAAAGATTAAATCAAACTAATAACCAAACAACTTTTAAACATAAACAATCAATCCAAAACAATCAAACTCACAAAACTTAATCAAGATAATCAAAACCCACTTAATAAATCAACAAAAATTAAGAACATGAACATAAGCAAATCAACACAAAGATTAAGAAAGGAAGAATGAGATAAACAAGATAAAGATAAAGCTTGACAAGAATTGAAAAGAAAAACTTACTTGAATTAAATGGTAATTAAGGTGCAAGACAAGGTAATTAAATGGACAAGAATTTAAATGACAAGGTAATAAAAATTGGAAGGACTAATTGTCACGATTAGCCAACAAAATGAAATGATTAACAACCTAAACTATTTATAGGGGAGGATTAGGAAGCTTCCTCCCCTTCTTCCTTTTCTCTTAATTGCGTCATTAGGTCCTTAAGCATATAGTCTTCATTAATTGCACCATTAGTCCTTTTTCCTTCTAATCTTCTTTACTTGGACTCTAATGACTTGTGGCTCGGGATTTCTTTTAAACTCGTCTTTAATTTCTTCAATACATTAGACTTGAGTTCTTCGGCTTTTGATAAACTTTCGTCTTTTGACTTTTTCTTCGATAAATCTTCAGAATTGGCCTTGGACTTCCGTTCTTTTTCCACTTTTGACTTCTCGACTCCGTCTTTCATCTTTTTCTTCAATAAAAGCCGTGAATGCCAGTGAATTCCCGTGTTTTCTCCACTTTTCACAATTTCGTCCTAAATTACAACAAAAACACAAACCACGCATAATTCCGATATAAAAGACATAAAATACACGTTTTGGTCCGGTTATTATTGTAATTAAGTGGTAGAAAAGATGGGTGTTTACACACCTATCAAATCCCCTACACTTGACCATTGCAATGTCCTCATGCAATGCATTAGTTACAAAGCAAGATTACACTTTTCATCATAATCAATCCACGTTGGCCTTTATTAAAGAGATAGAAAATTAAAAACATACAAAATAAAGAAATCAAAAGCATACCTTGGGTTTAGGAAATGTCATGAATAATCATCATCCTCAAGTTTTCACTTTCTCCAAACCAAGCTTAAAAACGAGATCATTGTTATTATAAGTTAGTAGACTAACACGAACTCATGTGGGCCAATTACTCACTTAGACTCCCTTATTCCTAAGGGTATCTCTTATATTTTATTGTTGTCTTGAATGATCACGAGGATGCATTTTTGACTTATTTAGATAGTTATTTAGTCTGAAAATAAAGTGCACGATTTAATCAATAGTTAGCTAAAGGACCAAATCTTTTAAAACTGCTTCTTAGGATATCAAAAAGTTCATATCTTGGCATAACTTGATTCGCGATTTGAGACCTTTCTCGGGCTGATATTTGGCAGCGACTTCATACTTCAAATCTTGAGAGACGTTCATGAAACAATGGTCTTCTCTTCATAATTTGAATTTCTTCACTTGAAATTTTTGAGAGATTCTTCATATATGGACCACGACTTCTTCATTTTTCTCTAATCTTTATTTTGGATTTTGATATACAACGATCCGCCTCCTTTATTGACTTGGATCTATTTATCCTCATACCTTGTTAGGGTCTTTTCGGATACACTTCTCCATGACTTTTTGGGAGTCTTTGCTTTTCGTCGTGTGTCTCGATCCTTCATATTGATTTTCGATAAATGATTCTTCACATCACTTTTGGATCTTTAGCAACAAAACATAGCCCTCATGCCTTGTTAGGGCCTTTTCGGACTCGCCAATCTTCGCGCCCCGCTTCATAAGTTATGCCTTGGCTATGAACTCTCGTCATTACCGAGCAACTTTTAAACGATTTGGGGCTAGAAGCTAAGTAACTTTTCAAATCGTACAACCTTATTTATTAGCAGATAATTTATTAAGCAAGCGATGGGAGAATAGGCTTATAATTAACTCACATAAATTCACGAAAGAATACCGAACTTATAATTGGCTCTATCATCTCTCGTTCTCCACAGTTTAAAATCTCAAGTAATGAGACTCGTGGATACTTAGCCTATTAAATCAAAGTTTTGGGTTTTCAAGTCGCCTATAGGATCTTGCAAATTCTTAGACTTTTTCAAGTTTAGAAATCGCATCTTAAAGTTTCCTTGATAAACGACTCTCTAGGATCAATTATAGGAACTTGCGAAAAGTTCTTGTTCTTAACCCGTGAGAGTTAAGACTTTCGCGTTTTATAGCTCCCTATATAAAAGCCTAGCAAAACTTGACTTAAACACGTTAAGGATACTAGCTAGAGTAAACTCGGGTTGAGTCAAAAGATTCACAACATTTGAAAATTAAAACCACTTATTAAACATTTATTCTAGTAAAGAAAGAAAATAACTATACAAAAGGGAAAAACTAATAGGCCAATATAGATCAAAAATTTTGAAAAATGTCGAAAAATTGATTTTCCAGTTAAAATGAGGACGAATACAAGGAAAAGACCACTTAACTTCGATAGAAGTCCCCCTACACTTAAGATAAACATTGTCCTCAATGTTTAAGCATGTGGGAGTAAACTCCCCTACACTTAGGACATTGTGCACGTTGTTTAAATCTCGCTAAGGAAAAGACAACTAAAGAGATTCCTATTTTAATATTGAGAAAATATAAAATAGTGAATCGAAAAGAGTTTAGGATAGAACCGGGAAGAAGTAGAACACGGAATCACGGGTCGTCAAGAATCATCAAGAGTGGATCATTGAAGCTCGAATCCCTGATTAAGAAGTGAGGAGAGGAAATAGCAATCCAAAGGGTCCCCCCTACACTTATGGTAAAGAAAGCAAAAAGATAGATACATGGGTTGCCTCCCAAGAAGCGCTTGATTTTTGTTTACCGAGTCGTGAGCCTGACTCGACCTTGATCATCAACGGAAGAAACATGAAACATATCCACCAGGATCGAAGACATAGTTTTCATCGAGCAAATAACACAAGCTTAAGGCGAACAAGGCAAGCCAAAGAAGAGTAGGCAGGGTTCCCTTAAGCAGTGATGGAGCACGGTGGAAGCAAGTAGGAAGCGGTGCAAGCATGTCTTCAAAATTTCCAAAGATTTTTCCTTTTATTTCATTAGGTGGATAGTGAGATGGCTTAAAGACTTCAATACCAGGGTCGAACACCTTTTCCTTTAAGGGAAAATAGCACTCAGGCTCAGCCGAGTGTGAAGAAGATCCGCAAAGAAGCACAACCTCGTCCTCAGAAGGGGGACAAAGAGGTGTCAAATCATAAGTGCAACGGATTTCGGTGTCGACCGGTTTCTTCTCCTTGGACAAAATGCTCTTCAAATCCAAAGTACGATCAAGACGATAATCTTCAAAGTCCAAAGGAGGAGCATCACTCTCATGAGGGAAGTATGTGTTCAGAAATTCAGAGAAATCTTCCTCAAATGAATAATCGTCCAAAGTAGGATCGAGTGATGGCGGAGGATCTTCATCATGTGAAGAATCGCTCGATAGAGTATCAGCCTCATCAAAATCATCGAAAGTGGGCAGCTCGGGATACTCAGAAGTACAATCCAAATCATCCGAGTCTGAGCTAGAATCATCATCATCATAAGCATCGAAGACCGGTGGAGAATCATAAATGGGAGAAGCGTCCAAAGTAGGGAGAGAATCATCCACATCATCTTCAAAGAGTGGATTATTAGTGGAAGACTCGAATAAAGGATTATCGAAGACGGTAAAGTCATCGAGCACATTTATCATATTCACTGATTCTCGGCCTCCAAAGGATTTTCCTGTAAGCTTCCCCATTTTAAAAACTTTTGAATCATCCCCGACTTGTAAGATTAACTCACCTTCGGCCACATCTATTAAAGCACGTCCGGTTCTCAAGAAAGGCCGACCAAGTATTAAAGGAATACGAGGGTCCATTTCATAATCAACTACGACAAAATCGACCGAGAAAGTAAATGTGCCAACTTTGATAAACACGTCTTCGGCTATACCAACGGGGTAAGCGAGAGTGCGATTTGCAAGTTCAAGAGTCATCTTTGTAGGAATGAGATCGGGCAATGATAGTGTTTTCCAAACACTCAGTGGCATCAAATTAATACTAGCCCCGAGATCAGCAAGGGCAGTAAATTCTTCAGTTTTGTTGAACACGCAAGGCAACACAAAACGACCGGGATCTCCAAGCTTTTCCGGAAGTTCTCTAAGAAGAACTGCAGAGCAGTTTTAATTTAAGCGTGTGTTGGCGAGTTCAATCAGCTTCTCCTTCTTGCTAAGCAATTCCTTGAATGCTTTGACAAATTTCGGCATGTGGCAAAGTGCTTCAACAAGGCTAATGTTGATGGTCATTTTAGATAGCATATCCACATATTTCGATACTTGGCAGTCATTCTTGGTTAGATCATTGGTCTTGCCTATGCGAGAAGGGTATGGGATTCTAGGTTGATAAGGGTTAGGTGAAGGTGTAGGTGGTGAAGGTTGTGATGTTGAAGGGTCCTTCCGAGATACATCGTCATGACGAGGCGGAGAAGGTAATGGTGTACTAATACTAGGTGTAGGTGGAGTAGGGATACATGGTGGTGGAGGAGGTGTAGATGATGGTGGTGGGGTAGGTGGATTGACAATGGTAATTCCACTACGCGTAGTTATAGCACTCACATTAGCTCGCGGATTAGTGACGGTGTTTGAAGGTAGAGAACCCGAAGAAGAAGAAGGTTGAGCTTCGGGCAAGAAACTAGCCAACAGATTCTTTAATTCAGTTGTTTGAGTGATGAAGGAGGATTGAAGATTATCACGAACCTCGGTTCTGATGTCATTTCCTTGCTTCAAGATATCTCCTTTTAAGTTGATTATTTGGCTCTGTAGATTCTTGATTTGCTCACCTTGAGTTCTCATGATGGTGTCAACATAGGGATTAATGGGTGGGTGTTGTTGGGTGGGTGGGTGATAAGGGTTAGAAGCACGAGGTGGTATTTGGTTGCTTCTATTGTAGTTGTTGGTGGGGTTTTGGTTTTGAGGAGAAAAACCGGGTGAAAGGTAATTGTTTGAACGGTAGCTCAGCAGGTTTCTATCCCCTTGTTGTATAGCTTGGTAATTTTCCGGTGGATAATTACCGTAAGCTGCATACTAATTTTCTGGATTTCCTTGTGTCGAAGGACAATCGGTGTATGAGTGAGGACCGCCACATGTTTCACAAGGATTAGCAACCGCTTTAACTTGTTGTTGTTGTTGTTGTTGGTTTGAAGCGAGAAGCGTAATACTTTTGCTCATTTCAGCCATCATGCGGGTGAGTTCGGTCATCTCAGGGTTTGCTGAGGTAGAAGAAACATTGACTCTCGGGTTGTTTCTAGAAGAAGCAGAGGAATCCCAGTTCTTATGATGAGTAGTCATGTTTTCAATTAACTCTCTACACTCCTCGGGTCTCCTTTTCATGAATGTGCCACCGGCGGCTGCATTAATCGTATCACGATCTCGAAAAGTCAAACCGTTGTAGAAAGTATCGATTAATGTCACAGGGAGCATGTTGTGGTTTGGACATCTATCGATCAAGACATTATATCTCTCCCAAGCGTCAAAAAGAGATTCATCAGGGTCTTGCATGAAACCGCTGATCTGATTGCGAAGGCTTGTGACCATGGATGGTGGAAAGTAGCGCGACAAAAAGCGTTGAGTCATATCATCCCAAGTGTGAATAGAATTCTTCGGGAGACGATCAAACCATTTCTCGGCATGATGTAATAAGGTATGTGGAAAGAGTTGTAGGCGAAGTTCATCCATTGTGGCACCAACCAACTTCATGCTCTGGGTGATAGTAATGAACTTGTCGAGGTGTTTGTTGGCATCATCATCAGGCAATCCTCTAAAAGGGTTTGTTTGTACTTGCTGAATCATGTGGTGCTTCAACGAAAACTCAGGAGCGTTGATTTGCATCGGCGCAATCGGTCCTCCTCGTCCAAACATGGTTGGTTGACAAAGTTCCTCCATGGTCCGAAGATCGGGCTGTGGAAGAGCATTGTTGTTATTATTATTATTATTGAGGTGCGGTGGCATGTTGTTGTTGTTAACACCTGCCATATCTAAATCTTCTTGAGGCTCGGGCTCTTGATAATTAGAAGATCTAGTACGCATACACCTGAAAATGCAAAAGAAAACAAAACCAAACACAAAAACAATATATATACACAATAAAGATAAAATCTTTTTGGATTTTTGAAATTTTTAATTTTTGTGGTTTTTTATCAATTTTTAATTTTTATGATTTTTGAATTTTTTATGCAAGAAAAATAACGTTCACAAGTGAACGGATCCCAAAAAGCAACGTGTCTCTCACAGAAAACTGTTGATCTTTACGAAAAGAGCCGGCAGCGGCGCCATTTGATAACTTGGATTTTACTCAGGTTAAAAATATTCGTTGTACCAATCTCTTCGAATTGAAAAACTTGTGTTTAATGTTTGACTCAGCTGTTCTTTGGTGGAAACAAAGATGTGTCGTTGTAGTGTTTAAAATTAAAGGTGCAAAACAATTAAAGTAAATGACTTTAAGTAAATCTAAATCGAATTGAAATAAAGTGCAAGTATTTAAAAGCAAGACTAAAATTAAAGGGCAATAATGTAAATAACGCAAACTTAAATCTAACTAATGCAAACTTAAAACGCAACTAAAATTAAAACTTAAACTAAGGCAAGACTAAAATAAATCTAAGGCAAATAAACTTAAAGTGCGACTAATGAAAAAGGCGGGAAAAATAGAGCTAGAATTTAAAAGGCAGAAACTTAAAATAAGGAAACTGAAAATAACCCTATCCGGAATAAACTCTTATTCGGAATAAAAGGCTATTCGGAATATGTCACCTATCCTGAATATTACCCTACTCGGAATAATGGCCTATTCGGAATCCTCAAGTCTATTCGGAATAAAGCCCCCTACTCGGAATAATACACATATGCGGAATAAAGTCTCTATCCGGAATATCTGTCCCTATTCGGAATATACTTCCCTATGCGGAATAGTGCATGCCATTCGGAATAGCAGTCTATTCGGAATGTAAGCCTCTATTCAGAATACTGTCACCTATTCGGAAAGATACCCCTATTCGGAATAATTCTGCCTATTCGGAATAAACTGCAACTCGGAATAAATTCCCTATGCTGAATATCAAGTCTATGCGGAATACAATCTCTGTTCGGAATATAAAATATTCCGTATAGAGTACAATAATCCAGACCTATTCGGAATATTCTGGGCTCGATTCTGGGAATGATCAGAAACCAAAGGCCGAAGATCAAGGAAGAGGAAATAAAGCACGGATCTAATAAAGCTTAACCAAATCAACAAAAAGATTAAATCAAACTAATAACCAAACAACTTTTAAACATAAACAATCAATCCAAAACAATCAAACTCACAAAACTTAATCAAGATAATCAAAACCCACTTAATAAATCAACAAAAATTAAGAACATGAACATAAGCAAATCAACACAAAGATTAAGAAAGGAAGAATGAGATAAACAAGATAAAGATAAAGCTTGACAAGAATTGAAAAGAAAAACTTACTTGAATTAAATGGTAATTAAGGTGCAAGGCAAGGTAATTAAATGGACAAGAATTTAAATGACAAGGTAATAAAAATTGGAAGGACTAATTGTCACGATTAGCCAACAAAATGAAATGATTAACAACCTAAACTATTTATAGGGGAGGATTAGGAAGCTTCCTCCCCTTCTTCCTTTTCTCTTAATTGCGTCATTAGGTCCTTAAGCATATAGTCTTCATTAATTGCACCATTAGTCCTTTTTCCTTCTAATCTTCTTTACTTGGACTCTAATGACTTGTGGCTCGGGATTTCTTTTAAACTCGTCTTTAATTTCTTCAATACATTAGACTTGAGTTCTTCGGCTTTTGATAAACTTCCGTCTTTTGACTTTTTCTTCGATAAATCTTCAGAATTGGCCTTGGACTTCCGTTCTTTTTCCACTTTTGACTTCTCGACTCCGTCTTTCATCTTTTTCTTCAATAAAAGCCGTGAATGCCCGTGAATTCCCGTGTTTTCTCCACTTTTCACAATTTCGTCCTAAATTACAACAAAAACACAAACCACGCATAATTCCGACATAAAAGACATAAAATACACGTTTTGGTCCGGTTATTATTGTAATTAAGTGGTAGAAAAGATGGGTGTTTACACACCTATCACATGCATTCTAGTGGGATATGCAACTCAGTCTAAGGGATACAGAGTGTAAAACAAGAGAACAAAATTGATAGTCGAAACTATTCATATCAGATTTGATGAATTGCAAGAAATGGCACTTGAACTAAACAGTTTAAGTCCCGATCCACATTGACAAAAGACTTCTATGCAGAACCGCACAGAACTCGGAACTCAAGACCACAACAACGAACGATCAAGTTCAAAGCTGGTTCCTGAACATGTTCCTAGAGTAGATATGACAGTGGATACGACACTTGAAGAGTTGGAAATGTTATATGGACCCATGTTTGAGGAATATTTCATGGGGGAGAAACAAGTTGTATCAAAGTCTTTCGCTGTCACTCACGATAAGAATGATGATACCGATCATCGTCAACAAAAGGATACAACTTCATCTACTTCAACACGGGTTGCTGCAGATTTACCTCCTCAGAATATCACTTCAACAATCGATCCTACAACATCCACAACTACTGACATTGCTCCAAAGAACAAAAATCAAGCAGACGATGCAGTATCTGACAATGACGATTTTCACAACCCATTCGGTACACCGGTACACGAAACTGGAGAGTCTTCTACTCGCCATGTTGATCCGTCTAATATGCATACATTATATCAACGACATCCTTCAACACATCATTGGACCCGAGAACATCCTTTGGTTCAAGTAATTGGAAACCCTTTACAGCCTGTTCGTACAAGACGACAACTAGCCACCGATGGCAATGTTTGTATGTTCGCACTCGCCGTGAGGACAGCTGAACCGAAAAACATAAAAGAAGCCATGGCTGATCATGCTTGGATTGAATCGATGACAGATGACCTTCAACAATTTGAAAGACTTAAAGTCTGGGAACTTGTTGACAGACCATACGATGTGATTCCTTTAAATCTTCGTTGGATCTGGAAAAACAAGATGGATGAAGAAAACACGATCATCAAGAACAAAGCTAGGCTAGTGGCTAAGGGGTATGGCCAGAAAGAGGGAATTGATTTTGACGAATCATTTGCACCAGTTGCTCGTATGGAAGCGGTCAGGATTTTCCTTTCTTATGTTGCACATTAGTGATTCACTGTTTATCAAATGGACGTGAAGACAACATTTCTTAACGGTCCTTTGAAGGAAGAAATCTATGTTACGCAACCGGAAGGATTCGTTAATCCTCATTATCCGGACAAGGTGTATCGTCTCCATAAAGCACTTTATGGACTCAAGCAAGCTCCAGGGGCGTGGTACGATGAGCTCTTGAAATTTCTGGTATCCAAAGGTTTCTCAAAAGGTTCCATTGATCTAACTTTTTTCACTTATAAATATGGGGATGACATTTTGCTCGTGCAAATTTATGTTGATGACATTATTTTCGGGTCTACAAACCCAAAACTTTCAAAATGTTTGAAAAAGTCATGCACAACAAATTTGAAATGTCTATGATGGGCGAACTAAAATTCTTTCTAGGAATTCAACTTCACCAATCCCCAAGTGGTATCTTCATAAACTAGCTAAGTATTGTCAAGAGATAATCAAAAAGCATGGTATGACTTCATGTGACCCTGTTGGGACACCATTATCAACCACATCGCTAGATGCTGACTTGGAGGGAAATGTCATAGATCAAACGAGATATCGTTCCATGATCGGTTCCCTCATGTACTTGATAGCAAGCAGACCTAATATTCCACATGATACGTGTTATTGTGCACGATATCAAGCATGACCCACTGAAAATCACCTCAAGGAGGTTAAACGGATCTTTCGGTACCTCAAGAGTACCATTCATTTGGGACTCTAGTATCCGAGGGAAACCGATTTCTTTCTAACGGCCTATTCAGATTCTGATCATGCAGGGTGTCTTGACACACGAAAAAGTACTTCTGGTGGTGCACAATTTCTAGGTCAAGATAAGCTTGTGGGATGGTCTTCAAAGAAGCAGGATTGCACGTAACGTTCATCAGCCGAAGCGGAGTATGTGTCTCTATCTACGTGTTGTGCTCAAGTTCTTTGGATGAGAACACAACTCACGGATTATGGCTTCCACTTTGATAAAGTACCTATGTATTGTGACTCAAAGTCAACCATAGCCATCTCATGAAATCCAGTACATCATTCCTGCACGAAGCACATTGATGTCCGATATCACTTCATAAAGTAACAAGTTGAAAGAGGCATCATTGAACTATACTTTGTTGGAATGGATTACCAATTAGCCGACTTGTTTACGAAAGCTCTGTCGAAAGATAGGTTTGAGTACCTCGTTAGGCAAATTGGTATGAGATGTTTGACTCCAGCAGACCTGGAGATTCTGGCAAAGGTGTCTGCTTGATTTATCTATCAAACATCAACCTATAAATATTTTTGAAAAAGCAAAATACAAAAATATAAAACATATAAAAACAAAACACAAAATTAAATATCTTTGAAAATCCAAAAATATTCTTCTCGACATGTCTTTCAGTATCGATAAGATGGACGTGCCTAGAAATGTCGCTCAATAACGACACGGGTGTGTACATAAAGCTCGAATGAAAGTTGTAAATATTTTTCAAAACATGTCATTTCTACTTTTAATAAAGGAAAATGTCTATTTTGGACAAATTTCCCAACAACGGGTAGAGCAATCTATCTTGGGTTGAGCTTGTCACAAAACATTCAACGTTTTGAGCTCAACACTAAGGCTTGTAATCACTTTCAGATTGCAACCCGGATCTATATTCACGGGGGAGTGTACGATTTCGTGCTCTTATCCTCAGCAAAAGAAGAGAAATCTTCTTACACTTGAGAGGATTCGTCAAGACATTCAAAGTCTATGAACTCGAGTTTATGCTTTAGAAAAACCTCTTCGCCATAAAGAAATAGGATTTTTCAAAAAGCGTTGAACACAATTTTTTCAGAATTTCTCAATGATTATTCAAAATCTTTCAAAAATTATGTGTTCAACAACTCCCATCCTCAAAAAAGAGAAATGTGGATCATATCCTCACAATGACAATTCAATTGGATCAATTTTTGAGGGGGAGCATTTCAACTTCATGCAAAGATTGACACATCTTTCTCCTGAAGATTTTCAAGACTATTTTCCAAAATATATTTTAATCAAATTTGGTATCTCTAATATCAAAAGATTTTATATATTAGAGATAGGGGAGAAAATGTGATTAAAATGTGATCTTTTATAAGACTCAAGCACTTTTACTCTTACCTACATGTGCGAAACACTTTCGATTATCGATGCACATGTAAAGGGGGAGCATTTCTGAAACGACAAAAATATCAAGGTGTTAAAGTTTTTTCAAACACTTTGATAGACTTTTTAAAAGTTGTTTTATGGTTACGATCAAATACCCACAACATCTTTAATCCACGACGTTATTGGTGTCAAAAGGGTGGTTAGGTTTAAGTCCTATGATCCCACCAGAACCGGAGGGATCTTCCCAGGGACAATCCAATAGATTATTAGAAGTCCTTAGGAAAGATGGAGTAGAATATGAACGTAGCTGAAGGCCGACTAAGCACTGATGCTAGAACTGGAACAATCACAACAAAGTGCTAGTGATGATGTCTTGGTAAGCATTGAAGGGGTTGAAGAATGAAAAAGAAATGTAAGGATAAAAGGGTGTAAAGAAAGAAGCCCTCCATACAACTTAGGCAGAAACCGGGTCAACACATCATGAAGACAAACTCATCATGGACCCAGTGATGTATGCACAACCCTTTCCCTAGCTACTCAGGCTTCTCTCAAAAGAAGTTTGTTTTATTTTCACGGAGATCAACATGACTTCTATTGACTTTCTTACTCCGAGATAGTTGATATTGAATAGGTGGCATCTGCTCCAGCCTCCGACCACTAAAAGTGCACAAATCGAGTCTAGAGCCTAGAGATCAATGAAATCTCATTAGGACACACGGAATGACGATAAAGAGAGTCCTACGCCATATCCTTGTGATATTGCTAGAACACTCAGAGTGATACTACTTAGTATTCACAATGATGAGTGGAAATCCTTCTAGTGTTAACATCAAACAACACTGCGGTACGTCATATGTAAGATTCTTTATGAATTAAACATATGTAGAACTGAAAAGCAACAGTGGTTTGATTCAAACTCGTTTCAAGTTTCTACGTAATATCTTTAAGGTCTTGCCAGAACATTCAGAGTGATATTCATTAATATTCACAGTGACGAATGGAAATCCTTCTAGCGTCAACATCAAACAGCGCTACGGTAGGTGACTTGTGAGATTCTTATGAATCAAGCTTGTGTCAACTGGAAAGCAACAATGGTAAGATTCTTTATGAATCACACTTGTTCCAGGAATTTGAATTGACGACTTTAATCAAGCGTATATTTATCCAATTGATTCACTCTTTATGTTCGCAGTCTTGCTTTGAGACGGTCGAGTAAAGAGAACGGCTAGTACAACAGCGAAACCCTTTCAAGGAGATTCTTAATTGAATCTACCTATCACAGGTACGGTATTTAATATCGTATAATCGTCTTCACCGACCGGAGGTAAAACGCTACCGATTTAGGACGAATGTCAAAGCCATTTAGTCTGTGTCTACGTTTTGTCTCAAGAAGGTGGCGTCACGGTGTACTAAGCAATGTTAAAGATTCAAAACCACATACTCATGCCTAAAGAATATTCAACAATTAATAGTGTGAGCATGTGGATGAAGACAGAAGATCGCAAGATGGCAAAGTCAAGTCAAGGATGATTTGAAGATCTCAAGATTAAAGACAAAGTCGAAAGACAACGACAAAGGCTCAAAGATCACAACATGAAGAAACAAGACTACTATTACACGTTCAAGACTCATTTATGGCGAGATTAGTAATCTCTACAAATTTCCAAATGACCAAGGGTAATGACCTCTCATAAAGGGTAATGACCTCTCATTAGAGGAGATTGTTAGCCTCAGAATATTGAGTCAAACAAGAATGCTCGGTCATATGTTTATTATGTATCGTATATTAGAACGTTGTAATAGGTAGTAGGCTAGTTGTGTATTACGGACTTAACTTTAAGTTAAGGTTCATTCATAAGTAACCAAAGCCCAAAAGGAAAGGCCGGCCCATAATCATATAGCCCATTATGCCACATGTAGGCAAAGCTATAAATACCCTTCCTAGCATGTTAGGAAGGGTGTTGGTCATTTTCAGTCTCTCTCTCTAATCTAATCCTTCAAAAGTTCCAACCATTCTATCTACTTTCTCTCACTACTTTCTCTCTCTATAATTCATCTATCTTCTACCTTTCTTTCTTGTTTAATCATCACAAATATATGACACCAACCTCGAAAATGATGAGGACTTTTTGATTATCAAGGATTTTCTTAACGATTTCCCATTTCCTCCGTCGGTGGAGGTTATGAGTATCGAACCCAAATCTTCAATCGAGGAACCACCAATCCTCGAGTTGAAAGATCTTCCTCCTCATCTTGAATACATATTCTTGGAAGGAGACGATAAGTTGCCGGTTATTATTGCGAAGGATCTTACGGATGATGAAAAAACCGCACTTATCGATGTCTTGAAGGATCACAAAGGGGAAATTGCGTGGAAATTATCTAACATTAAGGGTATCAACCCTAATTTTTGTACACACAAAATCTTAATGGAGGAGGACTACAAACCCGCAATCCAATGTCAAAGAAGGGTAAAACCCAAAATTCACGACATCATCAAAAAGTAAGTCCTTAAACTCCTTGATGTGGGTATGATTTACCCTATTTCCGATAGCCCTTGGGCGAGTCCCATTCATTGTGTCCCTACAAAGGGAGGAATGACCGTTGTGCCAAACGATGACAACGAGTTAATTCCAACTCGACTCGTGACCAGTTGGAGGGTGTGTATTGACTATCGTAAGTTAAATGACGCCGCTCGTAAACACATTTTCCCTTGCCCTTCATGGATCAAATGTTGGAGCGTCTTGTGGGAAATGATTTCTATTGCTTCTTAGATGGTTTTTCCGGTTACTTCCAAATCCCCATCGATCTTCGTGATCAAGGAAAAACTACGTTTACGTGTCCATATGGAACGTTTGCCTATCGTAGAATGCCATTCGGACTTTGTAATGCACTTGGAACCTTTCATAGGTGCATGATGGCTATTTTCATGATATGATCGAGAAGACGATGGAAGTCTTTATGGATGACTTTTCCGTGTTTGGTAGTTCGTTCACCTCGTTTTTAGGAAATTTGAAACATATGTTAAAACGTTGTGAGGAAACCAACCTTGTGCTCAATTGGGATAAATGTCATTTTATGGTTAAAGAAGGAATCGTCTTAAGGCACAAGGTCTCGAAAGCGGGGATTAAGGTAGACAAAGCTAAGATAGACGTCATCACTAAATTACCTCATCCCAAAACCGTCAAGGGAGTTAGGATTTTCCTAGGCCACGCGGGCTTTTATCATCGATTCATCAAGGATTTTTTAAAGATTTCTCGACCTATTACACATCTCCTCGAAAAAGATGCTCCTTTTGTCTTTAACAAAGATTGTGTACGAGCCTTTGAAATCCTTAAGAGGAAACTTACCGAATCTCCCATTCTTGTTGCTCCCAATTGGAACCTCCCCTTTGAACTAATGTGTGACGCAAGTGATTACGCTATTGGGGCCAATTTGGGGCAACGTCATGAAAGCACTTCTTGCCTATCCATTATGCTAACAAGACGATGACTGAGGCTCAACTTATGTATACCAAAACGGAAAAGGAATTCCTTGCCGTGGTGTATGCATTTGAGAAATTCCGACCTTACCTCGTCTTGACCAAATGCATAGCGTATACAGATCATTCGACAATCAAGTACCTCTTGGCTAAACAAGATGCAAATCCAAGATTGCTACGTTGGATTCTCCTCCTAAAAGAATTTGATGTCACAATACTTGACAAAAAAGAAGCCGAGAATCTTGCGGCCGATCACCTCTCTCGATTGGAAGATCTTCACCAAAGTGTGTACGAGAACATGGAAATCACCGAAACATTTCCTCTCGAGACACTTGGTGTAGTGAATTCCAAGAAAGATTCTTCTACCCCATGGTTTGCGGACATCGCAAACTACCATGCGGGAAACTTCATCATTAAGGGTATGACGACTCAAAAAAACGAAAATTCTTTCGTGATGTCAAGTTCTACTTTTGGAACGACCCTTTCCTATTTCGGACTTGTGCGGATCAAATTATTCGACGTTGTGTTTTGGCATCGAAGCTTCTAATATCTTTAGAGCTTGTCACGAGGGACCCACGGGTGGTCACCATGGTGCTAATCTCACGACGAAGAAGGTTTTTGATGCCAGTTTCTTTTGGCCTACTATTTACCAAGATGCACATGCACTTGTCAAGTCATGTGACTCATGCCAACGTCAAGGAAAAGCCTCAAAAAACGATGAAATGCCACAAAATATCATCCAAGTGTGTGAGATCTTTGACGTTTGGCGAATTGGTTTTATGGGACCATTCCCATTATCTCGTGGTAATAAGTACATCCTTGTCGTCGTTGACTACCTATCTAAGTGGGTGGAAGCTAAGGCATTGCCCACGAACGATACTCGTGTTGTAGTCAAGTTTTTGAAGCAATTGTTCTCTCGGTTTGGAACCCCTCGTGCTATCATAAGGGATCGTGGAACCCATTTTTGTAATGACCAATTCGAAAGGGTTCTAAAGAAATATGGGGTTACACATCGGCTTTCTACGGTTTATCACTCGGAAACTAGTGGGCAAGTCGAGGATTCAAACCGTGCTTTAAAGAGGATCTCGGAGAGATCGAAAGGGGAAAACCGAAAATCATGGTCGGATAAGTTAGATGATGCTTTATGGGCCTTTCTTACCGCTCATAAGACGCCCAGTGGGTGCACTCATTACAAGCTTGTGTATGGGAAGAATTGCCACTTACCAATTGAACTCGAACACAAAGCTTATTGGGGCCTTAAGCATTGTAATGATGACATTGAGACCGCGGGAAAACACCGGAAAATGGAATTTAATGAATTGGATGAATTAAGGAACATTGCTTATGAAAATTTATTGATTCACAAAGAGAACCAAAAAATTTCACGATTCTAAAATTAAAAACCAGGTTTTTAACATTGGAGATCAAGTCTTTTTAACTCAAGATTAAAAATATTTTCTGGCAAGTTGAAATCCCATTGGTCCGGACCATTCAACATTACCCAAGTTTTTCCTTATGGGACCATCGAGCTAGCTCAAAATGATGGTCCTAACTTCAAGGTGAATGGCCATAGGTTGAAGCACTAATTTGGTGGGGAAGTTCCTTCTTTGAACTACTTCGACTAAGTCACCTTCCCCAATGATAATTAATATTGAGCGGATCGAGTTGAGCTCATGACTCGGTAATAAAAAACAAGGTGCCTCGTGTGGGAGTTACCATGCTTATCCATGTACATATTTTCGCTTTCTAATGTAGCTAATGTGAGGGGATTTGTGCCCTTCCAACCTTTGTTCCGTGGTTGTTTGTGCATTGTGGTTTTTAGGTGATCATTATCTTCACGATTGGAGCCTCTCGTGTTTGTTTTACGTGAGCACTCGATCGTTTGCTTTGAAGAATTTCTCGATATCCATATGGTATATCCTTGATTGTTCTAACCTTAGGTTTATAGCATACTTAATAAACGGCTATCGATTTAATGGTTCCACCCTTTCCATGCTAAATTAGGCATTCGACTATGTCTCTAGTATGGGGGTATCCTACCCTTAGACTCGAAAAATTAGAGGACAATGTTTAACTTTAGTATGGGGGTGTGAATAGATACTTGCCTTGCCAAACCTTCACGCTTTCCAAAGTTCATCTTTTTGTTTATCGTTTTGCTACAAAATAAGGCTAAAAATGGCCAAATTTTTAAAAATTTCTCATGTTTCATAAGTGTTTGAAGACACGAATGTAGATTTTCCGATGGCGAGAATAAGAGTAGTTTTTGACTCGACCGTGCGTGTTGAGCACTTATCTTCGATTCCATAACTTTATATTAGGCTAAGTCTCTTAAATGAGGACGAGAATGATAGAGTTAATTATAAGTTACTATGCTAAACGTAGAGTACTCGTATTCTTTCAAAAACTCATGTGTTATAATTATTTTCTTATTCTCCCTTCGCTTGTATATATATTGTGCTAATAAGTATTGGCTTAGGTGTTTAGTCTTGATTGTTGGTTTCTAGTCTTTTCTAGTAGCTTCCATGTAATTAAATTAGGAAAACATTAAGGTATCGCCAGCGTCACGGTTTTGAAGTATTGGCAACCCGAATAATCGAAAGCTTCACCCAATAATAAGATTTCAAGTGCTCAGCAAAATTAAGCAAAAATTAGAAGCTCACAAGGCGAAAAATCTATGAAAAAATTTAAAGTGATTAAGCCTTAATCTTTGAAGCTTTAAAGATCCAAAATTCGCTTTAGCGTGAGGATATACGTCTTTGGCCATAATAAACACCTCATGGCGAGGTTAAATAAAAGGCAAGGCAAGACCGAATTCATAATAAAAGCTCCATGGCGGAGTAGAATAAAAGATGGAGGTAAACCTATGATAATAAGGCTCATCCGTTAGGGGGCGTATAAAAGTCTTGGTAATAAGTCTCATGTTCAAAATCGTTTTAAAACCGTGTTTATCGATCATTCTTGTTGACTTAATTTTTTGACATCGTTGTCTATTTTTTTTGGGGGGGGGGGGTTATTATTTCTATGGTCTTGGTTACACCGTTATGACTCTATTTTTGGACCTTAATCTCTATCATCGCATAAGTCAAACAATGTATCCTCGTGAACATTCAAGACAAAAATAAAATATAAGAGATACCACTTAGGATTAAGGGAGTCTAAGTACGTGATTAGCGCATATGAGTAGTGTTAGCATTACTAACTTATAATGACAATGATCTCGTTGCACGCTTGGCATGGAATCGGGAGAAAATCAAGGACGACAAAATTTTTTCTAACGAAGCATTCATGTGTTCATGTTCTATGAACCTAAACGTCCCATTTTGTGATGAAAATCCTACATTATGTCTAAAATGCAAGTAGTAGTAGTGTAGTAAGTTTAAGTTTCAATTAAAGTCGATAAAAATGAATTTTGGAGGTGCTACGATACTTTATTCTAGCATTGCGTGAGGGCACGGCAATAGTTTAGTATGGGGGCACGATACTTTATACATAGTCTCATCGTCTAAAACGGGTTTAAAATGATGAAAATATCATAAAAAGTGCCATACATATGCTTGTGTTTGCTCAATGTGTATTTTAGGTACGGATATCGAGAAAATGGAAAAAGATCAGAAAAATCAATCAAAAACGAACACGGGAAACGAAGCTGCACAATGAACCGGGCCCTAGAGTTGATTTTCCAAGAAAAGTCCTTGAAGAATTGAAGATTGTACAAGAAGGGTCCTTCATTATTGAAGAATTGACACTTTAAACCCTTGTATATTCGTAATTACAAGTTTGGTCCCTAAAGTTTGTCAAATTTACAAAAAGGACCGTCAACTTTGAAGAATTGGCAAGAATGGTCCCTCAAATTTGAAGACTTGTCATTTTTTGTCCTCCATGAAGATAAGAATACAAGTGAAGACCTCAAAGTATGAAGACATGTCAAGTTTAGCCCTTCAAATATCATCAAATGGCAAAACAAGTCCTTGATTATACTTTGGAAAACATTTTGTGGCCAAAGTATTAATTCCAAAACTTCATTACAAAGGGAAATTCGTTTGTGGCTGTTTAAACATGAAAAGACAACAACTAAGAAGTGAGGGACTCAAGTTGGGCGACAAACAAATAAACCTAGACCACTCTTGGTCTGCCACGTGCCCCACTATCTCCCAACACCCAATCAAAATCCACCATGCTTCCAACTCACCTTTCCACTCACACCCAGTTATAACTAATTATTAATTAGTTACTAATCTTGGCACCTAACAACTTTTCAAACATAAAACTGAATCAAATCACCCACTATTCACATGAAAAACAAAATTGGGTATTTGTTAATCCTTGAGAATTAAACCTTAATACACTCCAGAATCTTGATTAAGGTCACACTTAAGAAAACCCAACCCTTTAACACCATGCCACCTCACCCCATGGGTCACATGAAACCACCCCTGCTGCTACTTTTTGGAAGAAGACATATATTGGCAGGAAATCAACGTGCCAAATCTTTGCTTGCATCCAACGCTCACATTGAACGTCTAGGATCCTTTCTCACCCACTGGCACCTTCACAAGACTCCAAGGAACATCACATGTGTTCAAGAAATATTCAAAATTCAAGGGGCAATTCAGGAACTTTAGCATTAGGATTTCTAGTATTTTATCTGCTTCTAGGTCATTGTAACCCCCTATATTAGCTTTTACATTTAGGTTGCTCTTGGTTTTTCCTTTGGGAAAAGTTCTGTAAATCCTTTTTTCAAGTGAATGAAAAAGTGTTTGAATCTTGTAATGAAATCCAAGTGCCATCTTTATTGTTATTGTTTGAGGTTTGAATTGATGATTTTAAGTTACAAAGTTTGGTTTTAAAGTTTATGCAAGTTTTGTTAAAAGTTTTCCAAAATCTAAATTTTTCCATTTTCTTGTACGAACACTTGGAGTTTTTGGGCCTTGGATTGATCATAGCACCCTAATAAGATACTTATCAAGGTGTAGTGAGATCTAGGTTTGGGAATATTCAAGGAGTGGGGTACAATTTTTGGAAGGATTCTGTTTCATTTTCCATTTTTTTATTAATATGTATGTTACTAACCCTGTTGATCTTAGCAGCTTTTTGGAAGCTTGTGGTTGTTAAACTACCACATAAGGTCAACACATACGTGAGTGTAGATGTACATTCATGAGGTTTGAACTTTTTCTCCCAAAAATCTGTTAAAATCTTGGTGCTAAGTGTTTTTGGTATCCGTTGTTGTTTGGTGTGTTCTTATGCTTTGAATCTTGTTCTATGTGTTTGAGGATACTGTTATGATGCATGTTTAAGCTTGTTTTAACATGAAAAACATTTTTCCTTGTTAAAATTTGATTTTAGATTTTGAACTGTTGTTTGGGACAACATGATTTAAGGTTTTTATGTGAGATTGAGTAGTTGTATAGGGGTGTTTTGAGTTTGTAACTGATATTGAGGTGTATGTGAGTTGATATTTGCAATTCTTATGCTTTTAAACTACAAATCTGAATCTTGGTCTATCTAGCTTGTTTTAGGTCATTTTGAACAGCAATCTTGTGAACACCTAGATTTAATGCTAAAATAGGGTTAACAAGGACAAAAACAAAGTTTGTATAACCTGATTGATAGATTTGAGGCTTTGAAATTCAAGATTTGGTCAAGGATATCAGCAAAAAGGTCTTTGTGTTCATCAGTAAGTCACTTAGGGTTCTAACTAGCTCAAATCTTTAAACTAGTGCATGAAACTAGTTTACTTGTGCTTCATTAAGTTTATTTAAGATGTTGTATGCTTTGGGTTAAGATTGGTTGGCTTATTCTTGCTCAAACTGCTTTTTAATCACCTGATCTACTTATTAACATGTCTGTGTCATATCTGTGGACTGTTTGATTAAACTGTACTAACTGGCTAGGTGAATTTGTGTTTTTCTGCTTGATTGTGACTCCCTACAACTCACTGGTTGTAGGGGTGCCCTTTTTGTCCAAAGAAACCAAGTGAATCACTCTATAAAAGCAAGTCAAAAAGTAAAAGCAGTGGGAACACTTTCCCACTGAAAGTTCCCACTGATAGTGTATTTTGGTCATCAGCTTACTAATAAGCTATTCAGCTTATTCAAACGTGCAACAACTTAGATTTTGTAATCAGTCTTCTTTATTTGATCCATTTACTAGATCTGGAGCTTTGTAGCATTTGACTTTTAGGTTTGACTAGAAAAAAATTGACTTTTCTTTTTCTAAACAGCTTAGTGCTTTTTCTAGCTTATTGAGTGTGCTTATTTGAAATCTTTTTGTTGATTAAGCTTAATTTGATCATTTTAAACATTTTGCAAAAAGAATCAGCTCTTCAATCAGCCTAGAACTCGAAAACGACTATTTTATCGTTTTGTGTAGAGAGCTTTTGCTTATTTCAGGCTTATTTATTGAGCTTTTTCAAAATTTATTTTTACGAACAGCAATCTAACAAGAAGGATGTGTGTCAATTTTTAGCTTATGGCATTAGCTTATGTCTTAATGGGCCAAAAAGCCCATTAAGAATAAGTTGTTTTCTATTAAGCTGTGATAAGCACTGATTCAGCTTTTAGACTTTAGAGTATTTTGTTCAAAATCAAATTTTAAGCTAGACTGGAAGTTTTTGGCCATTTTTGTGGACATTTTTCTTATTGGGCCTTAACAAGCCCATTAAGCATTCTGTTTGGACTTTTGGCCCATTTGGAGGCCCATTAGGGGTATTTCGGTAATTTCACTTTCATTGTCTGATTATTTAGGTTAAATTAAACTAGTTTGCAAGTTGTTAGAATTTTTTAGAATTTTATAATTTATTATTATTATTTTATTATTAAAAATTGTTTTTAAGGTTAAATAAATATTTTGTAACTTTTTCATTTTTCTTAGGTTAAATACATTAAGTTAGCATTTTTTTAAAATTTAAAATTAATTTTCTCATCATTTAATTAATTTTTAGGATTATTTTAATATGTTAATAGTTTTTAATCATTTTTTAAATAGTTTTAATTAGTTTTAAATTTTTCAAAAATAGTTCTTAGTTTAATTAAGTTATTTTAGAGGTTTACAAATTGAAAAATCTTATTTTGGTCTTTTTATTAATTAAATTGATTTTTAGGGCTTTAATTAGCATTCAAAAATTATTATTTAATTAAATAAAAGGTTTGAGTTAATTTTGATTTTTTTATATACTCTTATTGCATTTTTAGGGATTTATTGTAATTTTCTAGGAATTTTTAGGATAATTTTTAAATTTCGTCACGTTTCACGGTTTTACGTTTACGTCTTTCGTCGTAGTTTAATTTAATTCGTAATCGTCATCATTCCTTTTTCCTTTGTTCCTTTAATATTAATCACAAACATTTAATCAAGTCTTAACACACAACACACAAACCTCCTTGAGAACGAACTCACAACAAGGGTCATTAATGCACGGTTTTCCTAAATCGTCGTGCTTAATACTTTCCCTATTTACCTTGTTTTCCTAAACGAGTGCGAAAATACAACTATCATTTTGGCGTCGCTGTCGGGGAGGCGTGTTGTGTTTTGATTTGAACAAATTTTGTTTTAATATTAACATTAAATAGTAATTTTGTATTTTAGAACTCTAAGCACACGTATTATTGGTTTTTGTTTTTTGTGTGAATATTATTACTATATTGTATACATATCACAATAAATTCTCATGTACTACAAAAGTGTGAAAACACAACCTTGATTGGGAATTCATAACTCAATCTTTGTATTCGAATCTCAAACAAAGAAAAAAGGCAAAATAGATACTTTCGAGAAGCTTGATTTTAATTAACACAAACTATAAGGTTGGTATAAGGCGGTTGTATTTCACGACCTAAAGGAAAAAGGCTCTTAAGTGCTTCGCACCGCCTCGTTTCCTCCGCTTGCTTGTGAGTGTTTTGATAAAAAGGGCTAATCGAGGGATTGCCACCCAAAGTATTATCTACGTATCATATATATTTTCTTGGTTTCAAAGATTAAACCCTCTTGAACGTTTTGGTGTTCCACCAACGTTCTAAAGTCATCGAAGGCGTTCACTTCACGTGATCGTTTTCATTCCTTGAGGCTCTGATATGAGTGTTTTTACTCATATCATTTTTAGCTTTAAACAATGAAAATATTGCACAAAACATATCAAATATGCCTTGTATTTGTTTGTTTCTTGTTTGAATGTGTGTAGGTACCAAGTTCGTGAAAACCGACGAAAATCGACACGAGATTGAGAAAAAGATCAAGAAGCCAAAAATCAAGCTCGACAAATAGTGGATTTAATAAGTTTTGCTAGTTTCTGGTCAAGTGGGTCCCACAATGGGGTAAATGGGCTCAAAAGCCCATTTAATATTCAAGTATAAATGAGAGATTTTTGATAAAGCCTACAAAGGCCCATAAAAAGTTCAAGTTATAATTTTGGGACGGTTTTAAAATGAATTGGGCTCAAGCCCAAAGAGAATGCATTATACGAGTGGAAGAATGAATTGAACATGGGCTTTAGGATTTGGTGATACGTTTATAAATGTATTTACACGTTTTCAATATACACCATTTATATCCCCACTTCCCACACATTTTATCAAAATAAAAAGTCCACAAACAAAAAAATCTCCCACACGTGTTTACCTTTTACCAGTTCTCCCCACAACCCCAAATTAATAAAAACGATTTTTATTATTTTATCCTATCCCACTCTCTCACCACATAACCTTTTCCTTCGATATATCCAAAGTTCCTTTCTTCCCCAATAACAAACCACACGCACCTGTAAATCCACTATTCACATAAACCCTAATCGGGTAAAAAATTAATTGGTATGGGGGTTTTTGGCACACGAGTTATTTACACGAGGGGGAAATTAATTCCCCACTTTTTCGGAATTGAAGGAAGAGAAGAGATGGTAATCAAAGGCTACGTGGCAGATTTCCACTGGATTAAACACCTCATCCTCCTAATCCTCCAATCACAGCTCTCTAAATTAGCACAACTAACACAGATTGGTGCCAGCTTGGCAATCTGTGTGACCAAGAATCATTTACAGCCTTTGGATACAAACTGAAAAGAGAGAGAATAAGGAAATTGAAGATCGACGGCTCAGATTCAAGAAGAATATTCCTCAAGAAGATTCGAATATCCCTTCGTATTCAGCCTGGGGAGGCTATAAAAACCCCCCATTATTCATGTAAAAAGCATCCCTTTTTTAGTCTTACTGTTATAATGCTTAATAGTAGTTAGATTGTAATTTTCTTTTTTTTAAATAATGTAAACGAATATTTGGTTTAATGAAAAGTTGCTTTCCAGATTTTACCCTTTGTTTCTCGCGTTATATTATATCTGTTAAAGTTTAATTGCAATCTAATTTCCTACAATTGAATATTATAAGCATTGTATGATTATATAAGCTTCTCTCGTAGCTTTTGTGAACATTTATAAGTAAGATTAGGGATTTAAATCTCTAACCCCACTGGTTAGAGTGATATTACTGCTGGATCTATATGTTCGAATGGTGGTTCGTTTTGGAGGCGAATGATGATGGTGGTTTCTATTTTTGGTTTATAAGGATGCTCAGCGCACTCCTTCGTCCCAATGGTTTCGTCTAAAGGTTCTAACCTTTTTACTTTTCTATGAATTTCCATCTTTATTTGGTTTGATTTATAATCTGCATAATTGTTATTTGTTTAGCTAATATCGACTGATGGTTGTGTTAAGTCTAATTGAGAACTGAAGTTGGACTAGTTAGAGTGCTAGAGTTGTGTTATGTTAAGTTTTGCTCAGACTGCTTATAATTGCTGGAGATCATTAGATATTTATGAGTCATTCAATTGTCTGCTTGAATTGGTAATCGACTATTTAGTTTTGATGAATTAAGATCAATTAAGATCTTGAATCTGTTTTAGGTGATAACTTGGTTATAGCTTAAAGAATCTGTAATAGGATTTTGAGTATTGTGTTTCTGCTATAGCCGTTTGTTTTCAGTTTATTTTCGTCGTTATCATATTTGATATAGGATATTTTTTTACTTTCATGGTTGCTGCGTAACCTGTATGCATTTTGTTGAGTTTAAGCTTGCTGATGCATTATACTTGACTGTATGTTAGAAGCTGATACTGGTAGGAGTCTTAGTTGCTGAACGATTTGAATTGCTGATAATTTGTACTTAATAGGATTTTATGCTCAGTGTTATTCAAGTCCTTGGTTGTTAATTATCTGCTAGTGTTAATATGATTCTAGTTGAATGCTGATATGGAATAATTATGCCTGCTTGTTTTGATTTTGGTGTTGAATTTCTACTTTATTTTCTGCATTATTGTTCTACTTAACTGCTTATCAGATCCAATAATCTGATAAGCTCACGAAGCTGTTCCTATCAGCTTTTTCAGTATAAGCTCACACAAAAAGTCTTTCCTGAGACTGGTTTCTTTTCTATCTGTCAAAAAGAAATAATTTCCAAAAATTGTTCCAATTGGGTCTCGAACTCGAGACCTACTGTCTGTCTGACTTGCGTGATAACCACCTGGGCTACTAGCCTTTTTGATTTCAATTACATCAGTTTAGATTAATATAGTGAAACTAATTGAGGCAGATTGTGATTTTTTTTTAGGAATTAAATTAGGGTAACGTTTTTACATAAACTTTTAATTCCATAAATATTAGTTTTAAATATAAATGATTAGTAAACATAATAAAAATATAAAAATATAAAAAAAATAATAATAAAATAAAAATGTTTTTATTAGTTTAAAAGTTTAATTAGTTTATTTTAATAATTAGATTTTTATAAGTTTAGATTTTAAATAAATTTAGTTTTAAAAAAAAAAAAAGATAGATTTAATATAAGTATATTTTTGATAAAGTTATTTAGTTTAAAAGTTAGTAGATTTCTTAAATAGTTTATATGTCATTTCTTATTAAATAGATTATTAATTTAGTTTAAATTTTTAAATAATTGTAATTTTTAAGTATTTGTATTAGATTAAATATTCGGGTTAACGATTCATGCACTTTAGGTTAATTTCAATTAGTTTAAAATTGGTAGAGTTTAATTGTAGTTTAAAAACCAACGACTCATTCAAATCAATTGTCCAAATCAAAACGAAACGTTTCAAATTCACTCGATCTTCGTGTACAACGAACTTGGGACACTCACGTGTTTAATCGTATTCGTCTTTGACTTATTTTTGGTTAATTACTTTTTCCTAAAGGTAATTGCCTAAATTTGTCCTATAACGTATATGTGTTAATCCACGACACATCAAAAATTTTGGCGCCGCTGCCGGGGATCTTGTGTACGATTCGTCTTTGTTGAGATTTGTTGATCGTGGATTTGAAGACCCTTTCCGTCCTCGGAAAGTTTTGTTATTTTTCTATTACGTAGTATGTATCGCTTTTCTCGTTTTTTTTGTGAATAATATATTGTATTACGTAGAACAATAATTTTAAATACTTTTCAAATAAGCCTTAGTTGGGATTTCATCACCTAGCTATTGTATTCGAACCCAAAACAAAAATAAAGGCAAAATAGATAAATACTAATAAGAAGTTTGAACTCGATCTATACAAACTATAAGGTGGGTATAAGGCGACGTGCTATAAAAGGCCGTCTAAGGAAAAAGGTTCTTAAGTGCTTTGTGCCACCTCGTTTCCCCGCTTGCTTGTGCGTATATTGAGAGGGACAACCTATTATTTGTTTGCCGACTCAAGTAGTATTAAATCTTATTTTTTGTTGTTTACTTATTGAACCTCGAGACGTTTAGGTTTTCACCTATCGTTTCAAAGTCGACCGAGGGTAATTTACTTCCATAGTAGTTATCCTTATTCCTTGTTTTTTATCGATCATTTTTGATTGAGCAATACCAAATAAAATACCAAAAATAATCTTCTTTCTTGTCTAATTTCTTTTCTTCATTCTCGTCTTTGTAGTGTATGCAATTACGTTCTTCTCGTCTTGTGATAGATTTTAATAGGCTTGAAAATATTCCACGTAGAAATAGAAATCGTCAACAACGAATAGTGGAACCCGAGCTTCCACCTATTGTTGTAGAGATGGCCGATAACCATACAATGGAGGAATTGCTCCGTGCACCCACCGAAGGGTATGGGGAAGCAATCGTTGTGCCGGCTATTTTGGCGGATCATTTTGAGATTAAGACGGGTCTTCTATCACTCATTCGTGCCGACCAATTTCGTGGCAATGAGACCGATAGCCCGCATTCTCACATACGGAATTTTAATCGAATTACCTCGACTCTCAAGTTTAGAGATGTGCCGAATGACGTGATTAAGCTCATGCTTTTTCCGTACTCGCTCGAGGGTAATGCTAAGCTTTGGTATGAGAAAGAACCACCGGGTTCGATTTTAACTTGGGATGATTTAGTGTCAAAATTTATGAATTATTTCTTTCCACCGTCCAAGACAACACACTTTAAGAATGAGATCACTAGATTTGAACAAAAAGTGCATGAATCGTTTGGGGTTGCTTGGGAGAGATTTAAAGATTTGTTAAGACAATGTCCACACCACGGTTTCTCGGAATTGCATCAAATAAATACTTTCTATAATGGGCTTAATATGATTGAACAAGATTCTTTAAATGCCGCCGCGGGTGGTAATCTTTTAAGAAAAACACCGAGAGACGCGTGGAGAATAATTGAGGATAAGTCTAGAGCACAATATTCACGAAACACACCGGGTGTTTCTAATGTGAATTCATCTAATCCCGAGATTTCTAGATTGGATTCTAAGATTGATAGTGGATTTGCGACTTTGTTGAGTGAGATTAGGAAGAATCCTCATGGATCGATTAATATGATTGAGAATGTTTGTGTATCATGTGGTGGAGCACATCCTAATTATGCTTGTTTGAACACGGGTTTTGATCAAGCTAGTGCTTTTGCCGCGACGGGAACTTATGGCTCCAACGGTCAAGTTCCTCGTCAAAATCATGTTGCTCCACCGGGTTTTCCACCGGTTCAAAATAGGTACAACAATGGAAACAATGGGAATAATTTTAACCGTGGTAACCAAGGGAATTATAATCAAGGAAATGGGTTTAATGCTAATCAAAACAATCAAGGTTTTCAAGGGAACAATCAAAATGATTTGTCGAGTTACATGAAATCAAATGAGGCAAACATGAAAGCTTTTCAAAATAACATCCAAGGGCAAATTAATACTTTGAGACTTGATTTTCAAAACACGATTAAAGGGCAAAATAACAAGATTGAGCTTAATCAACAAAGGTTAGAACAAAGTCAAAATCGTATGCACCAAAGTTTGGAACAAAGTCAAAATAAGTTGCTTTCGATGTTTGAGGGATTTATGTCTAAACCATCATCTTCTTCGGGTTGCTTGCCTAGCAATACCATTCCAAACCCGAAGGGAGAGCTTAAGGCCGTTACCGTTTATGATGATTGTGAGGATTTAGATGAAGTGATTGAGTTTAAGCCTCCACCTAAGGAAACATTTCTAGAAGTCACCAAGGCTACTTTGAATGTGATTAGTACCTCGGTTTTCTTTGATTTCTTTCCCGAGAAATATAAAGATCCGGGTCAATTCTTGATACCTTGTGTTTTCAATGAGCTTGGGGTTTGCAAAGGCCTAGCCGATCTAGGAGCTAGCATAAACATCATGCCCCTAGCCCTTTGGAAGACAATTGACTATGCACCACTTAGTTCTACTCGTATGATCATTGAGCTTGCTAATGGAACCACCACTCGACCGGTTGGTATAGCGGAAAATGTCATTATGAAAGTGGGAAATTTCTTGTACTTAGCCGACTTTGCTATTGTCGATTATGAGACCAATCCTCGTGTGCCAATTATTTTAGGACGACCATTTTTGTGCACGGCCAATGTTTTAGTTGATATGAGGAAAGAGGAAATTGAGTTGTTTTATGGAGATAAAAGCATTGTTTTTAAACCGGAAAGGATTCCAAGATTTGTTGCTAAGAAAATTGAAAGTGTTAAGCTTGTTGAAGCAATTGAAAATGATAAGAAAGCTATTTTTGATAAAGGAGTTTTTCCAATTTTAGAAACTTCTATTTGTGATAAAGGAAAGTCAAAATCAAATGAAGAAGCTTGCTTTGTTGAAACTTGTTGTAACCTTTCCTCATCTTCACTCACTCCACACGAGGATGATAGTGCTAAGATTGAAAAACAAATAGATGATTACTTGAGTGAGCCATTTGATGCTAGTGAGTTTGTTAGTGAGAATTTTGATCCCGAGAGTGACATTGCTTTTATTGAACAATCTTTGAAAATGGACTCATTTTCACTCTCTTCTATGGATCATGTTGATGTTCCTAAGGCACAATCTTCATTTGAAGAGCCTTTGATTCCTAACTTCACACCGAGTGAGGTTAGTGACTATTCATGTGATAAGTTCATCGATGAACTTTTTGCTATCCTTGATCCACTTCCACGGGGAAGTGAAGACGTTTCCGATCTCGAGATCGAACGTGATTCTTGTGTTTTACCTACCATTCTCGAGGAATTCGCCGATGAATTGCCTTCAAATGAGAATGATGATCTAGTATCCGAATGTGACACACTCGATACTTTGTCGGATATGTCTTGTGATGACGAGATTGACGACACTTTCGTGACTTACTCAAATCCTCTCTTTGAACCTTCAATGAACAATAATCCATTGTTTCAAGAGGATTTTGAGAACATCATGCCTCCTACATCTCACAACCGTTGTGATGATGATTTTCTTATGAAGGAGGTTGATGAGTTTCTTTATATAGACATTCCTTCGGAATTTGAGGAAGAGTCTAATGAAGGTGATGAAGACTCTTGGTTTGATCACCCGATTTATGATGAGGACAATGTTGACCCGGATGGAGAAATTACTTTTGATCCAATTATCCTTCCCACTCGCTTTGATCTTAATGTGCGGGTTTTTCATGCGACTCGTTTTGAGTATCATGACCCCTTTATTCACATTCAAAAGAGTGAAAAGGTCAACAAAGTCATGCAAGTTGAAACCACTTTGGTTGAAACTTTTGTACCACCATTACTTTGTGCTTCATATGACTTAGGATTAGCATGGGGGGACGACACCTTGTTGTCTATTCCTTTCTCCACCGAGGACGAGGTATTCGACCCCGGAATCGTTGATTTAGGGAAATCTCGGACTTTCACCGATGTAATAATTGAAAGATTTTTCGATCATCTTGGTGCGAGTTTACCTCGTGGAGCATGCTTAATCCATACTATTGTTTGTGACTACCATCTCTTTTTAGAGATTTGTGTTGGAGTTTTATCCTTTCGTTTGTCATCCGACAACGAGGATAAGATCTTTGACCCCGGTATCGTGCTTTATATTGGATTTTATCCTATTATGCCGGTTTTTACCATTTTCCCTAAGGACCAATGAATGCGGGGATCGAGTCGAGCTCATGACTCGGTTAACAAAAACGAGGTGCCTTGTGGGGGAGTCCCATACATTCTATCTTCTTTCTATTTTCTAACACTAATAAGGCTTGATCTTTCAAGCTTGTGCTCGTGTTTTTGTTGTGTTGTGATCTTAGGTACGACCCTTATATTTGAAGACTCTCGTGTTCGGTTTTTGCCGGTCCACTTGATCTTCCATTCTTGAATGCCAAAAAGGGGCACACTTTCTATCCCTTGATTTTTATTTACTAACGTTTTTCTTGAGGCATAATTAATAAACGGCTTATAGATTTGCGTGCTCTTTCCATGCTAGGAGTTTGCATTATACTCTTCGTATTTTAGCAAGGGGGTGTTACTCTTGAGCTAAGAAACATCGAGGACAATGTTTGGTTTTAGCATGGGGGAGTCAATCGATATAATCGCTTGCAATTGCTTTTGTCGTGTCCAAACGTATAGTTTTCTCATTTTTCAATAAAATTTTAAAATTTTTTTGTGTTTTAATAAATAAAATAAGTGTTTTTGACACGAATATAGGCTTTTAATAAGAATAGTTTTTGACTTGACTCGGTTTTTAACCTTAGCTTTTCCTTAACGTATTTGAATTAAGTTTTGCTAGGCTATTATATAGGGAGCTTTAAAACGCGAAAGTCTTAATTCATATGAGTTAAGGACAAGAACTTTTCGCAAGCTCTTATAATTGATCCTAGAAAGTCGTTTATCAAGGGAACTTTAAAACGCAAATTCTAAAACTTGCAAAAGTATAAGAAGTTGCAAGATCCTATAGATGACTTGAAAACCCAAAACTTTGATTTAATAGGCTAAGTATCCATTGATTTCATTCTTGGAATTTTACAATATGGAGAACAAGAGATGATAGAGCCAATTATAAGTTCGGTATTCTTGCGGGAATTTATGTGAGTTAATTATGAGCTTATTCTCCCATCGCTTTTTAATAAATTTAATTGCAATAAATAACGTTGAACGATTTGAAAAGTTACTTAGCTTCTAGCCCAAGATCGTTTAAAAGTTGCTCGGTATGGATTAGAGTTCATAGCCAAGGCATAACTTATTGAAGCGGGATGCGAAGATTGGCGAGTCCAAAAAGGTCCTAACAAGACATGAGGGCTATGTTTTATTGCTAAAGATCTCAAGTGATGTGAAGATTCATTATTCAAAAATCAATATGAAGGATCGAGACACACGACGAAAAGCAAAATACTCCCAAAAAGTCATGGAGAAGTCTATCCAAAAAGACCAAAATAAGGTATGAGGATAAATGAAGCCAAGTCCAAAAAGGAGGCGAATCGTTGTAAATCAAAATCCCAAGTAAAGATTGGAGAAAAATGAAGAAGTCGTGGCCCAAGTATGAATCTCTCAAAACTTCAAGTGAAGAAATATTATGAAGAGAAGACCATTATTTCGTGAACGTCTCTCAAGGTTGGAAGTATTAAGTCACTGCCAAATATCGATCCGAGAAAGGTCTCAAATCGCGAAACAAGTTATGCCAAGATATGAACTTTATGAGAGCCCGAGAAGCAGTTTTAAAAGATTTTGTCCTTTAGCTAACTATTGATTAAATCGTTCACTTTATTTTCGGCCTAATAAATTATCGAAATAAGTCAACAATGCATCTTCGTGATCATTTAAGACAACAATAAAATATAAGAGATACACCTAGGAATAAGGGAGTCTAAGTGAGTAATTAGCCCACATGAGTTTGTGTTAGTCTACCAACTTATAATAACAATGATCTTGTTTTTGCACTTGGCATGGAAAAGTGAAAAGTCGAGGACGATGAATCTATTTGAGCTTTTATGATCCTTAAAGTTATTTTATGTCTTTGCATAATAAAATGTCAAAAGTTGAATAATGGTGTAGTTATAGTTTTATTTTATCATTGCGTGAGGACACGACAATTGCTTAGCATGGGGGAATTTGATATGAGTGTTTTTACTCATATCATTTTTAGCTTTAAACAATGAAAATATTGCACAAAACATATCAAATATGCCTTGTATTTGTTTGTTTCTTGTTTGAATGTGTGTAGGTACCAAGTTCGTGAAAACCGACGAAAATCGACACGAGATTGAGAAAAAGATCAAGAAGCCAAAAATCGAGCTCGACAAATAGTGGATTTAATAAGTTTTGCTAGTTTCTGGTCAAGTGGGTCCCACAATGGGGTAAATGGGCTCAAAAGCCCATTTAATATTCAAGTATAAATGAGAGATTTTTGATAAAGCCTACAAAGGCCCATAAAAAGTTCAAGTTATAATTTTGGGACGGTTTTAAAATGAATTGGGCTCAAGCCCAAAGAGAATGCATTATACGAGTGGAAGAATGAATTGAACATGGGCTTTAGGATTTGGTGATACGTTTATAAATGTATTTACACGTTTTCAATATACACCATTTATATCCCCACTTCCCACACATTTTATCAAAATAAAAAGTCCACAAACAAAAAAATCTCCCACACGTGTTTACCTTTTACCAGTTCTCCCCACAACCCCAAATTAATAAAAACGATTTTTATTATTTTATCCTATCCCACTCTCTCACCACATAACCTTTTCCTTCGATATATCCAAAGTTCCTTTCTTCCCCAATAACAAACCACACGCACCTGTAAATCCACTATTCACATAAACCCTAATCGGGTAAAAAATTAATTGGTATGGGGGTTTTTGGCACACGAGTTATTTACACGAGGGGGAAATTAATTCCCCACTTTTTCGGAATTGAAGGAAGAGAAGAGATGGTAATCAAAGGCTACGTGGCAGATTTCCACTGGATTAAACACCTCATCCTCCTAATCCTCCAATCACAGCTCTCTAAATTAGCACAACTAACACAGATTGGTGCCAGCTTGGCAATCTGTGTGACCAAGAATCATTTACAGCCTTTGGATACAAACTGAAAAGAGAGAGAATAAGGAAATTGAAGATCGACGGCTCAGATTCAAGAAGAATATTCCTCAAGAAGATTCGAATATCCCTTCGTATTCAGCCTGGGGAGGCTATAAAAACCCCCCATTATTCATGTAAAAAGCATCCCTTTTTTAGTCTTACTGTTATAATGCTTAATAGTAGTTAGATTGTAATTTTCTTTTTTTTAAATAATGTAAATGAATATTTGGTTTAATGAAAAGTTGCTTTCCAGATTTTATCCTTTGTTTCTCGCGTTATATTATATCTGTTAAAGTTTAATTGCAATCTAATTTCCTACAATTGAATATTATAAGCATTGTATGATTATATAAGCTTCTCTCGTAGCTTTTGTGAATATTTATAAGTAAGATTAGGGATTTAAATCTCTAACCCCACTGGTTAGAGTGATATTACTGCTGGATCTATATGTTCGAATGGTGGTTCGTTTTGGAGGCGAATGATGATGGTGGTTTCTATTTTTGGTTTATAAGGATGCTCAGCGCACTCCTTCGTCCCAATGGTTTCGTCTAAAGGTTCTAACCTTTTTACTTTTCTATGAATTTCCAGCTTTATTTGGTTTGATTTATAATCTGCATAATTGTTATTTGTTTAGCTAATATCGACTGATGGTTGTGTTAAGTCTAATTGAGAACTGAAGTTGGACTAGTTAGAGTGCTAGAGTTGTGTTATGTTAAGTTTTGCTCAGACTGCTTATAATTGCTGGAGATCATTAGATATTTATGAGTCATTCAATTGTCTGCTTGAATTGGTAATCGACTATTTAGTTTTGATGAATTAAGATCAATTAAGATCTTGAATCTGTTTTAGGTGATAACTTGGTTATAGCTTAAAGAATCTGTAATAGGATTTTGAGTATTGTGTTTCTGCTATAGCCGTTTGTTTTCAGTTTATTTTCGTCGTTATCATATTTGATATAGGATATTTTTTTACTTTCATGGTTGCTGCGTAACCTGTATGCATTTTGTTGAGTTTAAGCTTGCTGATGCATTATACTTGAATGTATGTTAGAAGCTGATACTCGTAGGAGTCTTAGTTGCTGAACGATTTGAATTGCTGATAATTTGTACTTAATAGGATTTTATGCTCAGTGTTATTCAAGTCCTTGGTTGTTAATTATCTGCTAGTGTTAATATGATTCTAGTTGAATGCTGATATGGAATAATTATGCCTGCTTGTTTTGATTTTGGTGTTGAATTTCTACTTTATTTTCTGCATTATTGTTCTACTTAACTGCTTATCAGATCCAATAATCTGATAAGCTCACGAAGCTGTTCCTATCAGCTTTTTCAGTATAAGCTCACACAAAAAGTCTTTCCTGAGACTGGTTTCTTTTCTATCTGTCAAAAAGAAATAATTTCCAAAAATTGTTCCAATTGGGTCTCGAACTCGAGACCTAATGTCTGTCTGACTTGCGTGATAACCACCTGGGCTACTAGCCTTTTTGATTTCAATTACATCAGTTTAGATTAATATAGTGAAACTAATTGAGGCAGATTGTGATTTTTTTTTAGGAATTAAATTAGGGTAACGTTTTTACATAAACTTTTAATTCCATAAATATTAGTTTTAAATATAAATGATTAGTAAACATAATAAAAATATAAAAATATAAAAAAAATAATAATAAAATAAAAATGTTTTTATTAGTTTAAAAGTTTAATTAGTTTATTTTAATAATTAGATTTTTATAAGTTTAGATTTTAAATAAATTTAGTTTTAAAAAAAAAAAAAAGATAGATTTAATATAAGTATATTTTTGATAAAGTTATTTAGTTTAAAAGTTAGTAGATTTCTTAAATAGTTTATATGTCATTTCTTATTAAATAGATTATTAATTTAGTTTAAATTTTTAAATAATTGTAATTTTTAAGTATTTGTATTAGATTAAATATTCGGGTTAACGATTCATGCACTTTAGGTTAATTTCAATTAGTTTAAAATTGGTAGAGTTTAATTGTAGTTTAAAAACCAACGACTCATTCAAATCAATTGTCCAAATCAAAACGAAACGTTTCAAATTCACTCGATCTTCGTGTACAACGAACTTGGGACACTCACGTGTTTAATCGTATTCGTCTTTGACTTATTTTTGGTTAATTACTTTTTCCTAAAGGTAATTGCCTAAATTTGTCCTATAACGTATATGTGTTAATCCACGACACATCAAAAATTTTGATATCAGGCTCCTTTAATCGAGAGATTTGATTTGAGGAGAGATTTGTAGATTTGTGTCTACGTAATACATCACAAAAATCCAAAAAAAAGTAAAAAACAATCAAAAGCACAAAAAAATGAAAAAGTAAAAACGCCAAAAAGAATCTTCTTTGCTCATCCCCACGTTGTACGTGACGTTTATGCAAACTCGTAACCAAGCAAGACGTGCACGTAAACGTAGAAATCGAAAGGAAGGAACACCTTCTAGTGAAGAATCTCCTATTGACGAACCCATCGTAGAACAAGAAGCACCTATGGCTAATCGTACTATGATGGAGTTGCGGAGAAATTTGAGGTTAAGACGGGTTTGTTGTCCATGATTCAAAACAACAAGTTTCGTAGTGACGAAAAGGACAATCCTCATAGCCACATTCGCCAATTCAATCGTCTTACCGCCACTTGCAAGTTTAAGGACGTCTCGAATGACTCGACTAAGATGATGCTTTTTCCGTATTTCTTAGCGGGGCCCGCTAAAATTTAGTTAGAGAAAGAGCCACCCAATTCTATATTGACGTGGAAGGATCTCGTTTCGAAGTTCGTGAACCAATTTTTCCCGCCCTCTAAGACTACGTATTTGAAAAACGAGATTGCAAAGTTTTCACAAGAGTATAATGAGAGTTTTTCAACGTCTTGGAATCGGTTTAAAGAAATGTTGCATGAATTTCCTCATCACGGTTTTTCCGACTTACATCAAATCGACACGTTTTACAATGGATTGAACGATCATGAACGAGACTATCTCAATGCCGCCGCGGGTGGAAATTTTTTGTGTAAAACGGTCAAGGAATCATTGTTGATCATTGATAATAGGTCCAAGGTTTATATCCCTCGTAGCACATCGAGTGTTCACAAGGCTTCGTCTTCTCCTTCATTGACACATACCATCGATGCTTGCCAAATTGAGGCAAATTTGGAAAACAAGATTTTTGATAAGCTTAAAGGATTGTGAATTGATTTTAAAGTTGGTGAACAACCCACTCCCGCTACGGCTAAAGCGGTTGAAGTTTCTTGTATGTATTGTGGTGGAGGTCATGATTTCTCTGAGTGCATTACCAACGGTGGTAACACTTCGAGTGCCTACGTGGCCACGAGAACTTATAACCAAAACGGTCAAGTTACCCGCACTAATCAAATGACTCCACCGGGTTTTCCACCAAATCAAAATGCTAAAAATTATCGAAAAAATCAAGTTGGTTACCAAGGAAATCAAAGGAACACTTACAAGGGTAACAACAACAATTATGGGAATCAAGGGACTAATAATCAAGTGCAAAACAAAAATCAAAACCGTGATTTTCAAAACAACAACAAAGGTTTGCAAAACTTGAAAGATCTTCCAAATGAATTTGTTGATTATGCAACGGGTAATGATGCTAGATTTGATAATATACAAAGGGAGATAATTAGCCTAAGATCCGAGTTTAAGAATGATTTGAAAAATGAGTTTAAAAACGAGCTTGCAAATGAACTTAAGACTCATACAAACAAAATGGAGAGTAACGTGCAAAGGTTACAACAAAATCAACAAAAAATGGAGCAAGGCCAACATGAAATTAAACAAGAGATGCTTAAGGCAGATAAAAGGAAATCTAAGTTTGAGGACAGAATTTCAAGCATGTTTGAGGCTATAATGTGTAAACCGTCTTCTTCGGGTGGTCTTCCTAGTAACACCGTGTCAAACCCGAAGGGAGAGATGAAAGTGATTACCACACGTAGTGGTAAGACCTTTAAGGAACCGACTCCTCAACCAATTACTCCTACGGAGGAGGAAATTAAGGAAGAACTCGAGGTGGTGGTCGAAGAGGAGCATATCTCAATCCCACAAAGTACCGCTCAAACCACACCTACGGTTGACCCTTTACCATCATTGGAACCCGAGATTCCAAAGGCTATGCCTATGCCCCACCCAACACCACCCTTACCATACCCATCGAGACTTCATAAGGAAAAATTGCAAGAACGAGACAACTACCAATTTGAGCTTTTCATTAAGATGTTTCGTGATATGCATTTTAAAATAAGTTTTGCCGACGCTTTAATCATGATGCCTCGATTTGCCGCTAACTTTAAGAGTTTGTTAAACAACAAGGAGAAATTGAAAAATTTGTCTAGTTGTTCATCGGTTTATCTTAACCGCATTCCTCAAAAAGTCGGTGATCCCGGTAAATTTTTAATTCCGGTTGGTATGCAAGATATGAAAGAATGCTATGCCTTGGCCGATCTTGGTGCTAGTATCAATTTGATGCCTCTTGCAATCTTCAAGTCGCTCAATCTTCCTAATCTTACTCCTTCAAGAATGTCTATCGAAATGGCCGATCATTCCACGATTCTCGCATGTGGATTGGCCGAAGACGTTTTTGTGAAAGTGGGAGAGTTCTATTATCTGGTAGACTTTAGCGTAGCCGATATTCCCACGGATCCTCACATTCCTCTTATTTTAGGTCGTTCGTTTTTGGATACGTCAATAGCGTTGATTGATGTGCATGCTAGGAAAATCACCTTACGTTTCGACGACGAGGAATTTGTTATAAACGCAACACAAAACTCCAAACTTTATCATGTTTATTCTATCGCGGCCATAAACTATATTGATATGATCGATGTCGTTTGCGAAGAATTTTCACAAGAATTTTTAATTATTGGTGATGAAGAAAATAGTGGCAATCCCACTATGCTCGATCCTATTCTTGATAACTCGACACCATCCTTCACTCTATTTAAAAGAGGTGGTTTTACTTTGGAAGAGTTTGATGTACCTCGAACTTCTAACGAAGACCTCGACAATGATGAGGACTTTTTGATTATCAAGGATTTTCTTAACGGTTACCCATTTCCTCCGCCGATGGAGGTTATGAGTATCGAACCCAAATCTTCAATCTAGGAACCACCAATCCTCGAGTTGAAAGATCTTCCTCCTCATCTTGAATACGTATTCTTGGAAGGAGACGATAAGTTGTCGGTTATTATTGCGAAGGATCTTTCGGATGATGAAAAACCGCACTTATCGATGTCTTGAAGGATCACAAAGGGGCAATTGTGTGGAAATTATCCGACATTAAGGGTATCGACCCTAAATTTTGTACACACAAAATCTTAATGGAGGAAGACTACAAACCCGTAATCCAATGTCAAAGAAGGGTAAACCCCAAAATTCACGACGTTATCAAAAAGGAAGTCCTTAAACTCCTTGACGCGGGAATGATTTACCCTATTTCCGATATCCCTTGGGTGAGTCCCATTCATTGTGTCCCTACAAAGGGAGGAATGACCGTTGTGCCAAAAGATGACAATGAATTAATTCCAACTCGACTCGTGACCGGTTGGAGTGTGTGTATTGACTATCGTAAGTTGAATGACGCCACTCGTAAAGACCATTTTCCCTTGCCCTTCATGGATCAAATGTTGGAGCGTCTTGCGGGAAACGACTTCTATTGCTTCTTAGATGGTTTTTCCGGTTACTTCCAAATCCCCATTGATCCTCGTGATCAAGAAAAAAATACTTTACGTATCCATATGGAACGTTTTCCTATCGTAGAATGCCATTCGGACTTTGTAATGCACCGGGAACCTTTCAAAGGTGCATGATGGCTATTTTTCATGATATGATCGAGAAGACGATGGAAGTCTTTATGGATGAATTTTCCGTGTTTGGTAGTTCGTTCACCTCGTTTTTTTGGAAATTTGAAACATATTTTAAAACGTTGTGAGGAAACCAACCGTGTGCTTAATTGGGAAAAAATGTCATTTTATGGTCAAAGAAGGAATCGTCTTAGGGCACAAGGTCTCGAAAGCGCGGATTGAGGTAGAAAAAGCTAAGATAGACGTCATCGCCAAATTACCTCATCCCAAAACCTTCAAGGGACTTAGGAGTTTCCTAGGCCACGCGGACTTTTATCGTCGATTCATCAAGGATTTTTTAAAGATTTCTCGACCTATTACACATCTCCGCGAAAAAGATGCTTCTTTTGTCTTTAACGAAGATTGTGTACGAGCCTTTGAAATCCTTAAGAGGAAACTTACCGAAGCTCCCATTCTTGTTGCTCCCAATTGGAACCTCCCTTTTGAACTAATGTGTGATGCAAGTGATTACGCTATTGGGGTCGTTTTGGGGCAACGTCAAGAAAAGAACTTCTTTACTATCCACTATGCTAGCAAGACGATGACCGAGGCTCAACTTAAGTATACCACAACGGAAAAGGAATTCCTTTCCGTGGTGTATGCATTTGAGAAATTCCGACCTTACCTCGTCTTGACCAATTGCATAGTGTATACGGATCATTCGGCAATCAAGTACCTCTTGGAAAAACAAGATGCAAAGCCAAGATTGCTTCGTTGGATTCTCCTCCTACAAGAATTTGATGTCACAATACTTGACAAAAAAGGAGCCGAGAATCTTGTGGTCGATCACCTCTCATGATTGGAAGATCCTCACCAAAGTATGTACGAGAACAAGGAAATCACCGAAACATTTCCTCTCGAGACACTTGGTGTAGTGAATTCCAAGAAAGATTCTTCTACCCCATGGTTTGCGGACATCGCAAACTACCATGTGGGCAACTTCATCATTAAGGGTATGACGACTCAACAAAAACGAAAATTCTTTCGTGACGTCAAGTTATACTTTTGGAACGACCCTTACCTATTTTGGACTTGTGCGGATCAAATTATTCGACGTTGTGATTTTGGCACCAAAGCTTCTAATATCCTTAGAGCTTGTCACGAGGCACCCACGGGTGGTCACCATGGTGCTAATCTCACGACGAAGAAGGTTTTTAATGCCGGTTTCTTTTGGCCTACTATTTATCGAGATGCACATGCACTTGTCAAGTCATGTGAATCATGCCAACGTTAAGGCAAAGCCTCATAAAACGATTAAATGCCAAAAAATATCATCCAAGTGTGTGAGATCTTTCAGATTTGGGGAATTGATTTTATAGGACCATTCCCATCATCTCGTGGTAATAAGTACATCCTTGTCGTCGTTGACTACCTATCTAAGTGTGTGGAAGCTAAGGCTTTGCCCACGAACGATGCTCGTGTGGTAGTCAAGTTTTTGAAGCAAGTGTTCTCTCGGTTTGGAACCCCTCGTGCTATCATAAGCGATCGTGGAACCCATTTTTGAAATGACCAATTCGAAAGGGTTCTAAATAAATATGGGGTTACACATCGGCTTTCTACGGCTTATCACCCGCAAACGAGTGGGCAAGTCGAGGTTTTAAACCGTGCTTTGAAGAGGATCTTGGAGAGATCGATAGGGGAAAACCGACAATCGTGGTCCGATACATTAGATGATGCTTTATGGGCCTTTCGTACCGCTCATAAGACGCCCATTGGGTGCACTCCTTACACGCTTATGTATGGGAAGAATTGCCACTTACCAATTGAACTCGAACACAAAGCTTATTGGGCCCTTAAGCATTGTAATGATAACATTGAGACCGCGGGAAAACACCAGAAAATGCAATTAAATGAATTGGATGAATTAAGGGACATTGCTTATGAAAATTCATTGATTTACAAAGAGAAAACCAAAAATTTTCATGATTCTAAAATTAAAAACCGGGTTTTTAACATTAGAGATCAAGTGTTGCTTTTTAACTCAAGATTAAAAATATTTTCCGGCAAGTTGAAATCCCGTTGGTCCGGACCATTCACCATTACCCAAGTTTTTCCTTATGGGACCATCGACCTAGCTCAAAATTATGGTCCTAACTTCAAGGTGAATGGCCATAGGTTGAAGAACTACTTTGGTGGGGAAGTTCCTTCTTTGAACTACCTCGACCAAGTCCCCTTCCCCAATGATAATTAGTATTGAGGGGATCGAGTCGAGCTCATGACTCGGTAATCAAAAACGAGGTGCCTCGTAGGGGAGTTACCATGCTTATCCATGTACATATTATCGCTTTCTAATGTAGCTAATGTGAGGGGATTTGTGCCCTTCCAACCTTTGTTCCGTGGTTGTTTGTGCATTGTGGTTTTTAGATGATCATTATCTTCACGATTGGAGCCTCTCGTGTTCGTTTTACGTGAGCACTCGATCGTTTGCTTTGAATAATTTCTCGATATCCATATGATATATCCTTGATCGTTCTAACCTTAGGTTTATAGCACACTTCATAAACGGCTATTAATTTAATGGTTCGACCCTTTCCATGCTAGATTAGGCATTCGACTACGTCTCTAGTATGGGGGTATCCTACCCTTAGACTCGAAACATTGAGGACAATGTTTAACTTTAGTATGGGGGTGAATAGATACTTGCCTTGCCAAACCTTCACGCTTTCCAAAGTTCATCTTTTTGGTTATCGTTTTGTTGCAAAATAAGGCTAAAAATGGCCAAAATTTAAATCTTTTCTCATGTTTCATAAGTGTTTGAAGACACGAATGTAGATTTTTCGATGGTGAGAATAAGAGTAATTTTTTACTCGACCGTGCGTGTTGAGTACTTAGCTTCAATTCCTTAACTTTATATTAGGCTAAGTCTCTTAAATGAGGACGAGAAATGATAGAGTTAATTATAAGTTACTATGCTAAAAGTAGAGTACTCGTATTCTTTCAAAAACTCATGTGTTCTAATTATTTGCTTATTCTCCCTTCGCTTGTATATATATTTTGCTAATAAGTATTGGCTTAGCGGTTTAGTCTTGATTGTTGGTTTCTAGTCTTTTCTAGTAGCTTCCATGTAATTAAATTGGGAAAACATTAAGGTATCGCTAGTGTCACGGTTTTGAAGTATTGGCAACCCGAATAATCGAAAGCTTCACCCAATAATAAGATTTCAAGTGCTCACCTAAATTAAGCAAAAATTCGAAGGTCACAAGGCCAAAAAATCTATGGAAAAATTGAAAGTGATAAAGCCTTAATCTTTGAAGCTTTAAAGATCCAAAATTCGCTTTAGCGTGAGGATATACGTCTTTGGCCATAATAAACACCTCATGGCGAGGTTAAATAAAAGGCAAGGCAAGACCGAAGTCATAATAAAAGCTCCATGGCGGAGTTGAATAAAATATGGAGGTAAACCTATGATAATAAGGCCCATCCGTTAGGGGGCGTATAAAAGTCTTGGTAATAAGTCTCATGTTCAAAACCGTTATAAAACCGTGTCTATCGATCCTTCTTGTTGACTTAATTTTTTGACATCGTTGTCTATTAGGGGGTTATTAATTCGATGGTCTTGGTTACACCGTTATGACTCTATTTTTGGACCTTAATCTCTATCATCGCATAATTCAAACAATGTATCCTCATGAACATTCAAGACAAAAATAAAATATAAGAGATACCACTTAGGATTAAGGGAGTCTAAGTACGTAATTAGGGCATATGAGTAGTGTTAGCATTACTAACTTATAATGACAATGATTTTGTTGCACGCTTGGCATGGAATTGGGTGAAAATCGAGGACGACGAAATTATTTCTAACGAAGCATTCCCGTGTTCTTGTTCTATGAACCTAAACGTCCCATTTTGCGATGAAAATCCTACATTATGTCTAAAACGCAAGTAGTAGTAGTGTAGTAAGTTTAAGTTTCAATAAAAGTAGATAAAAAATGAATTATGGAGTTCCTACGATACTTTATTCTAGCATTGCGTGAGGGAACAGCAATGGTTTAGTATAGGGGCACGATACTTTATACATAGTCTCATCGTCCAAAACGAGCTTAAAACGATGAAAATATCATAAAAAGTGCCATATATATTCTTGTGTTTGCTCAATATGTATTTTAGGTACGGATATCGAGAAAATGACAAAAGATCACAAAAATCAATCAAAAACGAACACGGGAAACGAAGCCGCACAATGAACCGGACCCTAGAGTTGATTTTCCAAGAAAAGTCCTTGAAGAATTGAAGATTGTACAAGAAGGGTCCTTCATTATTGAATAATTGACACTTTAAACCCTTGTATATTCATAATTACAAGTTTGGTCCCTAAAGTTTGTGAAATTTACAAAAAGGACCCTCAAATTTGAAGAATTGGCAAGAATGGTCCCTCAAATTTGAAGACTTGTCACTTTTAGTCCTCCATGAAGACAAGAATACAAGTGAAGACCTAAAAGTATGAAGACATGTCAAGTTTGGCCCTTCAAATATCATCAAATGGCAAAACAAGTCCTTGATTATACTTTGGAAAACATTTTGTGGCCAAAGTATAAATTCCAAAACTTCATTACAAAGGGAAATTCGTTTGTGGTTGTTTAAACATGAAAAGACAACAAGTAAGGAAGTGATGGACTAATGTTGGGCGACAAAGAAAGAAACCTAGACCACTCTTGGCCTACCACGTGCCCCACTATCTCCCAACACCCAATCAAAATCCACCATGCTGCCAACTCACCTATCCACTCACACCCGATTATAACTAATTATTAATTAGTTACTAATCTTGGCGCCTAACAACTTTTCAAACATAAAACTGAATCAAATCACCTACAATTCACATGAAGAACAAAATTGGGTATTTGTTAATCCTTGAGAATTAAACCTTAATACACTCCAGAATCTTGATTAAGGTCACACTTAACAAAACCCAACCCTTAAATACCATGTCACCTCACCCCATGGGTCACATGAAACCACCCGTGCTGCTACTTTTTGGAAGAAGACAAATATTGCCAGGAAATCAATGTGCCAATGCTTTGCTTGCATCCAACGCTCACATTGAACGTCTAGGATCCTTTCTCACCCACTGGCACCTTCACAAGACTCCAAGAACGTCACATGTGTTCAAAAAATATTCAAAATTCAAAGGGCAATTCAGGAACTTCATCATTAGGGTTTCTAGTATTTTATCAGCTTCTAGGTCATTGTAACCCTCTATATAAAGGGTATTAGCTTTTACATTTAGGTTGCTCTTGGTTTTTCCTTTGGTCAAAGTTTTGTAAATCCTTTTTTCAAGTGAATGAAAAAGTGTTTGAATCTTGTGACGAAATCCAAGTGCCATCTTTATTGTTATTGTTTGATGTTTGATGTTTGAAGTTTGATGATTTTAAGTTCCAAAGTTTGGTTTTAAAGTTTATGCAAGTTTTGTTCAAAGTTTTCCAAAATCTGAATTTTTCCATTTTCTTGTACAAACACTTGGAGTTTTTGGACCTTGGATTGATCATAGCACCCTGATAAGATACTTATCAAGGTGTAGTGAGATATAGGTTTGGTAATATTCAAGGAGTGGGGTACAATTTTTTGAAGGATTCTGTTGATCTTAGCAGCTGATGAGACTACTTTTATACATAGTCTCATCGTCCAAAAACGGCTTTAAATGCATTAAATATCATCAAAATACCCAAATATATGCTTGTGTTTGTTGCTTGTGTATTTTAGTTACGGATATTGAGAAAATGACAAAAGATCACAAGAATCATGCAAAAACGAACACGGGAAACGAAGCCGCACAATGAACCAAGCCCTAATGAAGATTTTCCAAGACAAAACCCTTGAAGATTTGAAGATTATGCAAGAAGGGTCCTCCAATATTGAAGAACTGACACTTTATACCCTTGTATCCTAATAATTACAAGATTGGTCCGTAAAGTTTGTCAATATTGCAAAAAGGGCCCTCCACTTTGAAGAATTGGCAATTTAATCCCTCAACAAAACTAAAATGTCAATATTAATCCTCCTCAAAGTCAAACATACGATTAAGGACTTCAAGTTACAAGAAATTACAAGTATGGTCCTTTTTAAATGTCAAAATTACCAAAAGGACCCTTGACTTTAAAGAAATGGCAAAAATGGTCCCTCATTAATCATGACTTGGCAAATTTAGTCCTCCAAGAAGTCAAACAAACAAGTCAAGACCATTATCTATGAATAAAATGCCAAATAAGTCCTTCAAGAATCAAGAAATGGCAAGAAATACCCCTGAAAATACTTTGGAAAAGTATTTGGGGCAAAAGTGTGAAAAGTAAAACTTGGCTAACAAAGGAATTCGTGTTTTGGGCTGTTATTTACAAAGTGAAAGGAGTTAACAAGATGGTGGGTTATTTCTGGCAGACATCACAAGTTACATAGACCAACCACCATGTGACACGTGCCCCACTACCTGAAATTAACCAATCACACTTCACCAATGCTCCACCTCACCAATCCACTCATCCGGTTTATTTATTAATAAACCTTGGCGCCTAAACACGTTTTTGAACATAATCCTAACAAAAAAACAGATTAAAAACCTGTTCTTCATGTTCATAATCCCAATTGGGCATTTCATGTTTACCAAAAATTAGCCCCTAAATCTTTCCAGATTTATGATTAAGCATGTTTTAATCATAACCCCACTTTCAAAAAGCTTGCCACATCACCACCCAGCTCACAAGATTCCCCTGCTTTTTCACCTTTGTGCAAGAAGCCAAAACAGTAACAGCAATCCAACGTGCATGATTCCAGCTTATGACTTAAGCTTATTTTACACCCTTGGATCCATTTTCACCTTGCCAACTCATGCTACAAGCCAAATTTAGTCACATGCTTCTTCCAAGTATTCAAACCCTCAAGGTCATTTTTGGGACTTCACCAGCAATCAGGGTTACGTTTTTAGCTTTGTTAGATATCATTGTACGACTATAAAAGGCATAGGACTCAGTCCATTAGTTTTTGCTCTTGAATTTTCCTTTGTTCAAAGTACTGTAAATCCATATTCAGTTTAATGAAATGAGTTTGAATCTTTTAAGAAAAGTCAAGTGCCATTGTTATTTCCTGCTTGTTATTGTTCTTTGTTTACTAATCTTCAATCTTAAAACCTGTTTTCAAAGGAATGTGCAAAAGTTTGCACATTTTCCATTAATCTGGATATTTTGCAAAGTCTTGTCAAACCTTGGAATTATTGGGCTCTAAAGTTGATCATAGCATCCTGATATTGTGATATCAAGGTGTTGTGAAGCCTATAACTTGGGGATAATCAAGTGTGGGGAACTAAGGTTGCATTAATCAAGGATTTTCACTTTTCTGTTTTGATAACTTGTGCTTCTAACTTTGTTCCATCTTAGCAGGCTTTATTGTGGAAGCTTGTGCTTGTTCTTGGTAGCACATAAGCTCAAAATTCGTGGGTGTTGATGTACATCCGTGAGGTTCGCACCCTTAATCTCAAAATCTGATAAAAAGTTGGATATTTGTGATATTTGTGTGTTGCTTGTGTTCTTGTGAAATTTGTGGCTTAATCTTGCTTAAATCTGCATATTACATTTGTTATTGTGTTGATTTGGGCTTGGGTAACTTTGGAATACACTTTTGATTTGAAATTTGTGATTTGAAAATATAAAAGGGTGTTTGGGATTATCTGTTTAAGATCATTGAGTGTTATTGTGTTGTTGAAAGTTTATGTTTGTGCTTTGTATCTGCTAAATACTTGTTTGTGTGCTATTTGCTGCAAGTTTTCAACTTTGAAACACCAAATCAAAGATTGTGCTATAAATTGCTTGTTTTGACTGTTTTTTACCTAAGACTTTGGGGACACCTAGAGTGTATGCATGCTTAGGGCTAAAAAGTGGTTAAACATAGTTAATATAACCTATTAACAATATTTGGGGGTTTGAATTTGGCTTGGTGGTCAAATACATCAGCAAGTGTTCATAACTGCATGTTCATAGTTCATCAGTAACTTTTTGGGCATGAATCTTGATCTAGGCTTTAAATCAGTGCATGAAACCTGTTTAAACTTGTTCATTTGAGTTTATTATAGCTTGTGTATGCATTTAGTGAAGTTTGGCTGGCTGAATTGTGCTAAAAGTGCTTATTGAACCATAAATGCTTATTTGTTCATGTCTGAGCTAGATCTGGTGATGTTTTGAATTAACTGTACAAATTGGCTGATTGTGATTGTGTTTTTGTGATTGCTATTGACTCCTTATGATTAACTGATCATTTGGGTGCCTTTGTGAAACTTGAATCCACAAAAAAGTCACTAAAGACAAATAGTCAAACAAGTCAAGCAGTAGAAAAAGTTTCCACTGCTCAAACACCAAAACTAGCCCCTGCTAGTGTTAATTTTTAGTTAGCTTATTAATAAGCCATATTGGCTTATTTAGACTTGCAACAACTTACTTTTTGTGATCAATCTTCATCATTTGACCCATTTGATTGAACTAGAGCTTATCAGACCTTGACTTTGACTTTTTGCTAGAAAACTCATAAAGTTGACTTTTAAAGAAGTGTTTATTTGCTTATTCCAGCTTATTGAGTGAAATTATTTGAAAACTTTTTGTTGATTAAGCTTAGTTAAGTCATTTAAAAGCTTTTGAAACTTGAATCAGCTCTTGGGGTGGCCTAGAACTCGAAAACGACTATTTTGTCGTTTTGTGAAGATAGCTTATTGCTTTTTCAGGCTTATTCCTTGTGCTTATTTCAAATTTCTTTTTACATAACTCTTAGGTAACATAAAAGAAGCTTGTGTGTTTAATTTTAGCTTATGGCATCAGCATATAGCTTAATGGGCCAAAAAGTCCATTAAGAATAAGTTGTGGTGAAATAAGCTAACTTAAGGGCATTTTCAGCTTTTGGGCCATTGGAAAATTGTGTTCAGAATCAAATATTAGGTCAGATAGGAGCTTTTGGGCCATTTTTATAAACATTTTTCTTATTGGGCTTATTTTGGCCCAATAAGGGTCTGTTTTGGACTTTGGCCCATTTGAAGGCCCATTAGGGGTATTTTTGTAATTTCAACTTCATTTCTATGTTTATTAGGTTAAATTAAACTAGTTTGTAACTTTATAGAATTTTTATTAAATTTTGGATTTTTTAATATTATTTTATTATTATTTTATAAAATTAAAATTTAGATTTTTCAAGTTTTTATATTTTTCTTAGGTTAAATACATTAAGTTAGGAATTTTACAGATTTTAGAATATTTTTATTGTCCTTAGATTAATTTTTATAATTATTTTAAGTTTAAATAGTTTTTAATTGTTTTTTAATAGTTTTAATTAATTTTAAAATTTTCAAAAATACTTTTTAACTTAAGTTAAGTCATTTTAGAGGTTTACAATTGAAAAAATCTCATTTTGGGATTTTTGTAAATTAAATTGATTTTTTAGGCTTTAATTAGCATTAAAAAATTATTATTTAATTAAATAAAAGATTTGAGTGATTTTTAATTTTTTGTAAACTCTAATTACATTATTTAGGATTTATTGCAATTTTCTAGGAATTTTTAGGGTAAATTTTTAATTTTGCTACTTTTTACGGTTTTACGTGTACATTTCGTCTTAGTTTAATTCGTTATCGTAACCGTCATTCTCTTCTAATCTCAGTTCTATTTTCTTTTCTCATAATCATAATCACATCATTAATCATCTCTTAACACAACGCACTTGCCTCCTTGGAAAACGAACTTGAACCACATTGGTCATTAGTGCTTGGTTTTCCTAAACCGACACTTAATACTTTCCCTATTTTGCTCTCTTTTCCTAAAGAGGTGTGAAAACCACTACATCAATTTTGGCGCCGTTGCCGGGGAGGCGTGTTGTGTTTTGATTTGGCAATTGTTGTTTTTATATATATCCATAATATCTATTTGTGTTAGTAGCACTCTACTAATACGTATTATCGGTTTTTCGTTTTTTGTGTGAATATTATTAATATATTGTATACGTAGAACAATAAATTCACAAATACTCCAAAAGTGTGAAAACACAACCTTGACTTGGGAGGTCATTACCCAATCATTGTATTCGAATCTCAAACAAGAAAAAAAAGGCAAAAATAGATAAATACTTTCGTGAAACTCGATTTTGAAAAATACAAACTATAAGGTGGGTATAAGGAGGGTATTATAAAATATACCCTAAGGAAAAAGGCTCTAAAGTGCTTCCCACCGCCTCGATTCCCCGCTTGCTTGTGAGTATTTTGAGATTGAAAGATAATCGAGGGTTTTTAATACAAGGCTTTTGCCCGTATAAAAATTAAAGTTCGAAGTAGTGGTCTAATCGAATTGATCTAGGTTCTCTATGCGACTCTGCTGTCTTTGGTGAAACAAAAATGTGTCGTTGTAGTATAATAAAATGTGCAAAACTTTAAAGTAAAAGTGCAATTAAAGTAAATCTAAAACTAATTTAAAGTAAGTGCAAGTATTTAAAACGTGACGAGAAATTAAAAGGCATTTAAAGTAAATAACGCAAACTTAAAACTATCTAAGGCAAACTTAAAACGCATCTAAAACTTAAACTAAGGCAAAGCTAAAATAAATCTAAGGCAAGTAATCTTAAAGCGCGACTTCGGAAAAAGGCGGGAAAAATAAAGCTTGAAAGTTAAAAATTAAAAACAGAAACTAAAAAGAACCTGAAAATACCTCACTTGGAATAATTACTCGTTCGGAATGTCACCTTCACCCGGAATAATTCTTCTTCGTTCGGAAGAAATCAACACAAGACACTCATTCGGAACTTTGGTTCGGAACTTCCTTGGTTCTGAACTTTTCCTTGGATTGATTCTGAACTTTTTCCTTGGATTGATTCTGAACTTTTTCCTTGGATTGATTCTGAACTTTTTCCTTGGATTGATTCTGAAACAGAAACAAACACCCCCGAAGAACAGGGAAATGCAATATACACGAATCTAATAACAATTTAACCAAAATCAAACATAAGATTAAACTAAACTAATAACAAAACATCCAATAATCATAAACAAACTATCCAAATCAATAAAACTAACAAAACTAACCACAATAATCAAAACCCACTTTGATCAAAATAAGAACATGAACATGAACATAAACATAAAAATCAAAGATTAAGAAAGGTAGATAGGAGATTAACAAGATAAAGTAAAGATTGACAAGAATTAAATGAAAACTTACTTGAAATTAAAGGAATTTAAGGTGCAAGACAAGTATTTAAATTTGACAAGTATTTAAATGACAAGGTAATTAAAGGTGGAAGAACTAATTGTCACTATTAGCCAACAAAGAAAAATGATTAACAACTAATCTATATATATAGGGGAGGATTAGGAAGCTTCCTTCCCTCCTTCCTTTTCTCTTAATTGCATCATTAGGCCCTTCCTTCTTAATCTCTTTGTTAATTGCATGCTTAGTCCTTTTCTTCTTATCTTCTTTAATCTTGGACTTTTAATGACTTTTGGCTCAGGATTTCTTTGAACTCGTCTTTTAATTCTTCAATAAAGTAGACTTGAGTTCTTCGGCTTTAAGTAAACTTCCGTCTTTTGACTTTTTCTTCGATAAATCTTCAGAATTGGTCTTGGACTTCCGTTCTTTTTGCACTCTTGACTTCTTGACTTCGTCTTTCATCTTTTTCTTCAATAAAAGCCCGTAAATGCCCGTGTTTTCTCCACGTTTCACCTTTTCGCCCTAAATCACAACAAAAACACAAACCACGCATAATTCGGACATAAAAGACATAAAATACACGTTTTGGCTTGGTAATTATTGTAATTAAGTGGTAAAAAGGATGGGTGTTTACACACCTATCAAATCCCCTACACTTGACCATTGCAATGTCCTCATGCAATGCATTAGTTACAAAGCACGTTTACATTTTTCATCATAATCAATCTACATTGGCCTTTATTAAAGAGATAGAAAACTATAAACATTCAAAGTAAAGAAATCAAAAGCATACCTTGGGTTTTGGAAATGTCATGAATAATCATCATCCTCAACTTTTCACTTTCTCCAAACCAAGCTTAAAAACGAGATCATTGTTATTATATGTTAGTAAACTACCACGAACTCATGTGGGCCAATTACTCACTTAGACTCCCTTATTCCTAGGGGTATCTCTTATATTTTATTGTTGTCTTGAATGATCACGAAGATGCATTTTTGAGTTATTTCGATAGTTATTTAGTCCGAAAATAAAGTGAACGATTTAATCAATAGTTAGCTAAAGGATAAATTCTTTTAAAACTGCTTCTTGGGACCTCATAAAGTTCATATCTTGGCATAACTCGCTTCGCGATTTGAGACCTTTCTCGGACCGATATTTGGCAGCGACTTCATACTTCAAACTTTGAGAGACGTTCATGAAATTATGGTCTTCTCTTCATAATGGAATTTCTTCACTTGAAGTTTTGAGAGATTCATACTTGGACCACGACTTCTTCATTTTTTCTCCAATCTTTATTTTGGACTTTGATATACAACGATCCGCCTCCTTTTATGACTTGGATCTATTTATCCTCATACCTTGCTAGGGTCTTTTCGGATACATTTCTCCATGACTTTTTGGGAGTTTTTGCTTTTCGTCGTGTGTCTCGATCCTTTATATTGATTTTCGATAAATGATTCTTCACATCACTTTGGATCTTTAGCAACAAAATATAGCCCTCATGTCTTGTTAGGACCTTTTTGGACTTGCCAATCTTCGCATCCCGCTTCAATAAGTTATGCCTTGGCTATGAACTCTAATCCATACCGAGCAACTTTTAAACGATCTTGGGCTAGAAGCTAAGTAACTTTTCAAATCGTACAACATTATTTATTGCAGATAAATTTATTAGCAAGCGATGTGAGAATAGGCTCATAATTAACTCACATAAATTCCCGAAAGAATACCAAACTTATAATTGGCTCTATCATCTCTCGTTCTCCATAGTTTAAAATCTCAAGGAATAAGACTCGTGGATGCTTAGCCTATTAAATCAAAGTTTTGGGTTTTCGAGTCGCCTATAGGATGTTGCAAATTCTTAGACTTTTTCAAGTTTAGAAATTATGTTTTAAAGTTCCCTTGATAAACGACTCTCTAGGATCAATTATAGGAACTTGCGAAAAGTTCTTGTTCTTAACCCGTGAGAGTTAAGACTTTCGCGTTTTATAGCTCCCTATATAAAAGCCTAGCAAACCTTGACTTAAACATGTTAAGGATACTAGCTAGAGTAACTTAGACAAGTAAACTCGGGTTGAGTCAAAAGATTCACAACGTTTGAAAATTAAAACCACTTATTAAACATTTATTCTAATAAGGAAAGAAAATAACTATACAAAGGGAAAAACTAGTAGGCCAAAATAGATCAAAAATTTTGAAAAATGTTGAAAAATTGATTTTCCGGTTAAAATGAGGACAAATACAAGGAAAAGGCCACTTAACTTCGATAGAAGTCCCCCCTACACTTAAGATAAACATTGTCCTCAATGTTTAAGCATATGGGAGTAAACTCTCCTACACTTAGGACATTGTGCACGTTGTTTAAATCTTGCTAAGGAAAGGACAACTAAAGAGATTCCTATTTTCATATTGAGAAAATTTAAAATAGTGAATCGAAAAGAGTTTAGGATAGAACCGGGATAATGGAACACGGAATCACGGGTCGTCAAGAATCATCAAGAGTGGATCATTGAGCTCGAATCCCTGATTAGAAGAGAGGAGAGGAAATAGCAAACCAAAGGGTCTCCCCTACACTTAGGATAAAGAAAGCGAAAAGAGATGCATGGGTTGCCTCCCAAGAAGCGCTTGGTTTTTGTTAACCGAGTCGAGAGCCTGACTCGACCTTGATCATCAACGGAAGAAGCATGAAATATATCCACCAGGATCAAAGACATAGTTTTCGTCCATCAAATAGCATAGGCTTAAGGCGAACAAGGCAAGCCAAAGAAGAAGTGGCAATGTTCCCTTAAGCGAAGATGGAGCACGGTGGAAGCAAAGGTGAAGTGGTGAAAGCAGATTTCCATAAGTTCCAAAGATATTTCCTTTTATTTCATCAGGTGGATACTGAGATGGCTTAAAGGTTTGAATACCAGGGTCGAACACCTGTTCCTTTAAGGGAAAATAGCACTCAGGCTCAGCAGAATGGGAAGAGGATCCGCGAAGAAGCACAACCTCGTACTCAGAAGGGGGGACAAAGAGGTGTTAACTCATATGTGCTGCGGATATTGGTGTTGACCGGTTTCTTCTCCTTTGAAATAATGCTCTTCAAATCCAAAGTAGGATCAAGACGATAATCTTCAAAATCATAAGGAGGAGCATCACTCTCATGAGGGAAGTATGTGTTGAGAAACGTAGAGAAGTCTTCCTCAAATGAGTAATCGTCCAAAGTAGGATCGAGTGATGGCGGAGGATCTTCATCATGTGAAGAATCGCTCGAAAGAGTATCAGCCTCATCGAAATCATCATACGTGGGCAGCTCGGGATACTCAGGATTAAGGTCATCATAATCTTCCGAATCTGAGCTAGAATCATCATCATCATAAGCATCGAAGATCGGTGGAGAATCATAAATGGGTGAAGGTTCCAAATTGGAGAGAGAATCATCCACATCATCTTCAAAAAGTGGATTATCAATGGGAGAATCGAATAGAGGATTGTTGTAGACGACAAAATCATTGAGCACATTAATCATATTCACTGATTCTCGGCCTCCAAAGGATTTTCTTGTAAGCTTTCCCATTTTAAAAACGTGTGCATCATCCCCGACTCTTAAGATTAACTCACCTTCGGCAACATCAACTAAAGGTCGTCCGGTTCTCAAGAATGGCCGACCAAGTATTAAAGTAATACGAGGGTCCATTTCATAATCAACAACGACAAAGTCGACCAGGAAAGTAAATGTGCCAACTTTAATGAACACGTCTTCGGCTATACCAACGGGGTAAGCGAGAGTGCGATTTGCAAGTTCGAGAGTCATCTTTGTTGGTGTGAGGTCGGGCAATGATAGTGTTTTCCAAACACTCAAAGGCATCAAATTAATACTGGCCCCGAGATTAGCAAGGGCAGTAAATTCTTCAGTTTTGTTGTAAACGCATGGCAACACAAAACGACCGGGATCTCCAATCTTTTCTGGAAGTTCTTTAAGAATAACTACAGAGCAGTTTTCATTTAAGCGTGTGCTGGCGAGCTCAATCAGCTTCTCCTTCTTGTTAATCAATTCCTTAAATGCTTAACAAATTTGGGCATGTGGACAAGTGCTTCAAGAAAGCTAATATTGAAGTTCATTTGAGAAATCATCTTCACATAGCGTGTCACTTCGGAGTCCTCCTTGGTTAGCAGTTTGGTCTTGCCTAAACGAGAAGGATACGGGATATTGGGTTTGGGTGGTGAAGGTGCAGGTGTAGCAGGTAGAGGTTGAGATGTTGAAGGGTCCTTCCGAGGTACATCGTCATGACGAGGCGGAGACGGTAATGGTGCACTAATACTAGGTGTAGGAGGAGTAGGGATAAATGGTGGTGGAGGAGGTGTAGATGATGGGGGCGGGATTGGTGGATCGACAATGGTAATTCCACTACGAGTAGTAATAGCACTCACATTTGCTCGCGGATTGGTGACGGTGTTTGAAGGTAGAGAACTCGAAGTAGAAGGTTGAGCTGCGGGCAAGAAACTAGCAAGCATATTCTTCAAATCATTTGTTTGATTTCTGAAGGAGGATTGAATATTATCTCGAAGCTCGGATCTAATCTCATTTCCTTGCTTGGTGATATCTCCTTTAAGATTGATAATTTGGCTCTGTAGATTCTTGATTTGCTCACCTTGGGTTCTCATGATGGCTTCAACATCGTGGTTAATGGGTGGGGTTTGTTGAGCGGGTGGGTGATAAGGATTAGAAGCTCTTGGTGGGATTTGGTTGCTTCTATTGTAGTTGTTGGCGGGGTTTTGGTTTTGAGGAGAAAAACCGGGGGAAAGGTATTTGTTTGATCGGTAACTCAGCAAATTTCTATCCCCTTGAGGTCGAGCTTGGTAGTTTTCCGGTGAATAATTACCGTAAGCTGCATACACATTTTCCGGATTTCCTTGTGTAGAAGGACAATCGGTGTATGAGTGTGGAACACCGCAGTTTCACAAGGATTGGCAACCGCTTTAACTTGTTGTTGTTGGTTTGAAGCGAGAAGCGTGATACTTTTTCTCATTTCGGTCATCATGCGGGTGAGTTCGGTCATATCAGGGTTTGCTGAGGTAGAAGAGACATTGACTCTCGGGTTGTTCCTTGAAGAAGCGGAGGAATCCCAGTTTTTGTGGTGAGTAGTCATGTTCTCAATAAGCTCTCTACACTCCTCGGGTCTCCTTTTCATGAATGTGCCACCGGCGGCTGCATTAATCGTATCACGATCTCGAAAAGTCAAACCGTTGTAGAAAGTATCTATTAAGGTCACAGGGAGCATGTTGTGGTTTGGACAACGATCAATCAAGACATAATATCTTTCCCAAGCATCAAAAAGAGATTCATCGGGTTCTTGCATGAAACCGCTGATTTGATTGCGAAGGCTCGTAACCATGGATGGTGGAAAGTAGCGCGACAAAAAGCGTTGAGTCATGTCATCCCAAGTATGAATTGAATTCTTTGGAAGACGATCAAACCATTTCTCGGCATGATGTGATATAGTATGTGGGAAGAGTTGAAGGCGAAGGACATCCATTGTGGCACCAGGCAACTTCATGCTTTGGGTGATTGTAATGAACTTGTCGAGGTGTTTGTTGGCATCATCATCAGGCAATCTACGGAAAGGATTTGTTTGCACTTGCTGAATCATGTGGTGCTTCAACGAAAACTCAGGAGCGTTGATTTGCATCGGCGCAATCGGTCCTCCTCGTCCAAACATGGTAGGTTGACAAAGCTCTTCCATTGTCCGAAGATCGGGCTGTGGAAGAACATTGTTGTTATTGTTGAGGTGCGGTGGATTATTGTTGTTAACACCTGACATACTTAAATCTTCTCGAGTCTCGGGCTCTTGATAATTAGAAGATCTAGTACGCATACACCTGAAAATGCAAAAGAAAAAGAAACCAAACACAAAGACAATATATATACACAATAAAGATAAAATCTTTTTGGATTTTTGAAATTTTTAGTTTTTATGTATTTTTAACAATTTTTAATTTTTATGGTTTTTTGAAATTTTTAAGCAAGAAAAATAACGCTCACAAGTGAACGGATCCCAAAAAGCAACGCGTCTCTCACAGAAAACCGTTAATCTTTATGAAAAGAGCCGGCAGCGGCGCCATTTAATACAAGGCTTTTGCCCGTATAAAAATTAAAGTTCGAAGTAGTGGTCTAATCGAATTTATCTAGGTTCTCTATGCGACTCTGCTGTCTTTGGTGAAACAAAAATGTGTCGTTGTAGTATAATAAAATGTGCAAAACTTTAAAGTAAAAGTGCAATTAAAGTAAACTAAAACTAATTTAAAGTAAGTGCAAGTATTTAAAACGTGACGAGAAATTAAAAGGCATTTAAAGTAAATAACGCAAACTTAAAACTATCTAAGGCAAACTTAAAACGCAAATAAAACTTAAACTAAGGCAAAGCAAAAATAAATCTAAGGCAAGTAATCTTAAAGCGCGACTTCGGAAAAAGGCGGGAAAAATAAAGCTTGAAAGTTAAAAATTAAAAACAGAAACTAAAAAGAACCTGAAAATACCTCACTTGGAATAATTACTCATTCGGAATGTCACCTTCACCCGGAATAATTCTTCTTCGTTCGGAATAAATCAACACAAGACACTCATTCGGAACTTTGGTTCGGAACTTCCTTGAATCTGAACTTTTCCTTGGATTGATTCTGAACTTTTTCCTTGGATTGATTCTGAACTTTTTCCTTGGATTGATTCTGAACTTTTTCCTTGGATTGATTCTGAACTTTTTCCTTGGGAAAGATCAGAAACAGAAACAAACACCCCCGAAGAACAGGGAAATGCAATATACACGAATCTAATAACAATTTAACCAAAATCAAACATAATATTAAACTAAACTAATAACAAAACATCCAATAATCATAAACAAACTATCCAAATCAATAAAACTAACAAAACTAACCACAATAATCAAAACCCACTTTGATCAAAATAAGAACATGAACATGAACATAAACATAAAAATCAAAGATTAAGAAAGGTAGATAGGAGATTAACAAGATAAAGTAAAGATTGACAAGAATTAAATTAAAACTTACTTGAAATTAAAGGAATTTAAGGTGCAAGACAAGTATTTAAATTTGACAAGTATTTAAATGACAAGGTAATTAAAGGTGGAAGAACTAATTGTCACTATTAGCCAACAAAGAAAAATGATTAACAACTAATCTATATATATAGGGGAGGATTAGGAAGCTTCCTCCCCTCCTTCCTTTTCTCTTAATTGCATCATTAGGCCCTTCCTTCTTAATCTCTTTGTTAATTGCATGCTTAGTCCTTTTCTTCTTATCTTCTTTAATCTTGGACTTTTAATGACTTTTGGCTCGGGATTTCTTTGAACTCGTCTTTTAATTCTTCAATAAAGTAGACTTGAGTTCTTCGGATTTAAGTAAACTTCCGTCTTTTGACTTTTTCTTCGATAAAACTTCAGAATTAGTCTTGGACTTCCGTTCTTTTTGCACTCTTGACTTCTTGACTTCGTCTTTCATCTTTTTCTTCAATAAAAGCCCGTAAATGCCCGTGTTTTCTCCACTTTTCACCTTTTCGCCCTAAATCACAACAAAAACACAAACCACGCATAATTCCGACATAAAAGACATAAAATACACGTTTTGGCTTGGTAATTATTGTAATTAAGTTGTAAAAAGGATGGGTGTTTACACACCTATCAGTTTTGCCGCCCAAAGTATTATTTAGTATCATATATACTTTCTTGGTTTCATTTGATTAAACCCTCTTGAACGTTTTGGTGTTCCACCAACGTTCTAAAGTCATCGAAGGCGTTCACTTCACGTGATCATTTTCATTCCTTGAGGCTTCTTTAATCAAGAGATTTGATTAAGGAGGAGATTTGTAGATTTTGGTCTACTTAATACAATCACAAAAATCCAAAAAAAAGTAGAAACAATCAAAAACCACAAAAATTGGAAAAATACAAAACACCAAAAAGAATCTTCTTTGCTCATCCCCACGTTGTACGTGACGTTTATGCTTACTCGTAATCAAGCAAGACGTGTACGTAAACGAAAAAACCGAAAGGAGTCAACACCTACTCCTAATCTTTCTAGTGAGGAGTCTCCTATTGACGAACTTATCATAAGAGAAGAACCAACCATGGAGAATAGAACTATGATGGAGTTACTTCAAGCACCCACCGAGGGTTATGGAGAGGCTATTGTAATTACCGCTATCCTTGCGGAGAATTTTGAAGTGAAAACAGGTTTGTTGTCGATGATCCAAAACAACAAATCCCGTGGTGATGAAAAGGATAACCTAGACAACCATATCCGCCAATTCAGTCGTCTCACTGCCACTTGCAAATTTAAGGATGTTTTGCTAATGACTCAATTAAGATGATGCTTTTTCTGTATTCCTTAACGGGGCGCGCTAAAATTTGGTTAGAGAACGAGCCACCCAATTCTATATTGACGTGGAAGGATCTCGTTTCAAAATTTGTGAACCAATTTTTTCCGCCCTCTAAGACTACACATTTGAAAAACGAGATTTCAAAATTTTCACAAGAATTTAATGAGTGTTTTTCAACGGCTTGGAATAGGTTTAAGGAAATGTTACATGAGTGTCCTCATCACGGGTTTTCCGACTTGCATCAAATTGACACGTTTTACAATGGACTTAATGATCATGAAAGGGATTATCTAAATGCCGCCGCGGGTGGTAATTTTTTGTGTAAAACGGTTGAGGAAGCTTTGGTGATAATTGAAAATAGATCTAAGGTGTATAGTCCTCGTAGCACGTCGAGTGTTCGTAAGGCTTCGTCTTCGGCTTCACCTTCTTTTTCTAATACCATCGATGCTTGCCAAATTGAGGCGAACTTAGAAAACAAAATCTTTGATAAGCTTAAAGGACTTTTAATTGAATTCAAAGTTGGAGAACAAAGTGCTCCCGCTACGGCTAAAGCGGTGGAGGCTTCATGTATGTATTGTGGTGGAGGTCATGATTTCTCTGAGTGCATTACCAACAGTGGTAACCTTCGAGTGCCTACGCGGCCACGGGAACTTACAACCAAAACGGTCAAGTTACCCGCTCTAATCAATTGACTCCACCGGGTTTTGCTTCAAATCAAAATGCTAACAACAACTATCGAAACAATCAAGTTGGTTTCAAAAACAATTACAAAGGAAACTATGGGAATCAAGGGGCTAATAATCAAGTTTCAAACAAAAATCAAAGTGATTTTCAAAACAACAACAAAAGTTTGCAAACTTTGAAAGATCTTCCAAATGAATTTGTTGAATATGCTAATGGAAACGATGCTAGGTTTGACAACATTCAAAGAGAAATCATTAGCCTAAGATCCGAGTTTAAGAACGACTTGAAGAAAGAGTTGAAAAATGAGTTAGCAAATGAGCTTAAAATCCATACAAACAAAATGGAAGGGAATGTAACTAGGTTACAACAAAACCAACAAAAAATGGAACAAGGGCAACATGAAATTAAGCAAGCAATGATTAAGGCCGAGAAGAGGCAATCCATGTTTGAGGACAAAATTTCATATATGTTTGAGGCAATTATGTGCAAACCGTCTTCGAGTAGTCTTCCTAGTAACACCATATCGAACCCTAAGGGAGAGATGAAAGTGATTACCACACGTAGTGGTAAGACACTTAAGGAACCGACTCCTCAACCAATTGCTCCTACGAAGGATGCAATTGAGGAAGAACCCGAGGTGGTGGTCGAAAGGAGCATGTCCAAATCCCACGAAGTACCGCTCATGCCACACCTACGGTTGACCCATTACCACATTTGGAACCCGAGATTCCAAAGGCTATGCCTATGCCTCAACCCACACCACCTTTGCCCTATCTATCGAGACTTAGAAAGGAGAAACGTCAAGAGCGCGACAATTACCAATTTGAGATTTTTATGAAAATGTTTCGTGATTTGCACTTTAATGTGAGTTTCGTCGATGCTTTGGTCATGATGCCTCGATTTGCCGCTAACTTTAAGAGTATGTTGAACAACAAGGAGAAATTGCAACAATTGTCTAGTTGTTCATCGGTTTATCTTAATCACATACCTCAAAAAGTCGGTGATCCCGGTAAATTCTTGATCCCTTGTGCAATCCAAGATATGGAAGATGTTATGCCTTGGCCGATCTTGGTGCTAGTATTAACTTGATGCCACTTGCAATCTTCAAGTCGCTTAATCTTCCTAATCTTACTCCTTCACTAATGTCTATCGAGTTGGCTGACCATTCCACGATTCCCGCATGTGGATTGGCGGAAGATGTTTTTGTGAAAGTGGGAAAGTTCTATTATCCGGTAGACTTTATCGTTGTCGATATTCCCACGGATCCTCATGTTCCTCTCATTTTAGGTCGTTCGTTTTTAGATACGTCTATGGGTTTGATTGATGTTCATGCTAGAAAGATCACCTTACGTTTCAACGACGAGGAACTTGTTATAAACGCAATTCAAAACTCTCAAATTTCTCATGTTTATTCCGTTGCAACCATAAACCTCGTTGATATGATCGAAGTTGTTTGCGAGGAATTTTCACAAGAAGTTCTAGGTTTTGGTGATGATGAAAATAGTGGCAATCCCACTATGTTAGATCCCATTCTTGATAACTCGACACCAACCTTCACTCCATTTGAATGTGGTGGTTTTACGTTGGAAGAATTCGATGTTCCACGTACTTGTAATGAAGACCTCGACAATGATGAGGACTTCTCGATTATCAAGGATTTTCTTAACGATTTCCCATTTCCTCCACCCGAGGAGGTTATGAGTATCGAGCCCAAATCTTCAATTGAGGAACCACCTAGCCTCGTGTTGAAATATTTACCTCCTCATCTCGAATATGTCTTTTTGGAGGAGGGCGACAAGTTTCCGGTTATTATTGCAAAAGAACTTTCGGATGATGAAAAAACCACACTTGTCGATGTTCTAAAGGATCACAAAGGGGCAATTGCGTGGAAGTTATCTGACATTAAGGGGATCGATCCCAAATTTTGTACCCACAAAATCTTAATGGAGGAGGATTACAAGCCCGCAATCCAAGGTCAAAGGAGGGTGAACCACAAAATTCACGACGTCATCAAAAAGGAGGTCCTAAAACTCCTTGACGCGAGAATGATTTACCCTATTTCCGATAGCCCTTGGGTGAGTCCTATTCATTGTGTCCCTAAGAAGGGAGGAATGACCGTTGTGCCAAACGATCCCAACGAGTTAATTCCCACTAGACTCGTGAGCGTATGGAGAGTGTGCATTGACTATCGTAAGTTGAATGACGCCACTCGAAAAGACCATTTTCCCTTGCCCTTCATGGACCAAATGTTGGAGCGTCTTGCGGTAAACGATTTCTATTGCTTTTTAGATGGTTTTTCTGGTTACTTCCAAATCCCATCGATCCTCGTGATCAAGAAAAAACTACGTTTATGTGTCCATATGGAACGTTTGTCTATCTTAGAATGCCATTCGGACTTTGCAATGCACCGGGACCTTTCAAAGGTGCATGATGGCTATTTTTCATGATATGATCGAGAAGATGATGGAAGTCTTCATGGATGAATTTTCCCTGTTTGGTAGTTCGTTCACTTCGTGTTTGTCAAATCTTGAGAGAATGTTGAAGCGTTGTGAGGAAACCAACCTTGTGCTTATTTGGGAAAAATGTCATTTTATGGTTAAAAGTGGAATCGTCTTAGGGCACAATGTTTCGAAAGCGAGGATTGAGGTAGATCAAGCTAAGGTAGACGTCATCGCCAAATTACCTCATCCCAAAACCGTTAAGGGAGTTAGGAGTTTCCTAGGCCACGCGTGCTTTTATCGTCGATTCATCAAGGATTTTTCAAAGATCTCTCGACCTATTACACATCTCCTTGAAAAAGATGCATGTTTTGTCTTTAACGAAGATTGTGTACGAGCCTTTGAAATCCTTAAGAGGAAACTTACCAAAGCTCCCGTTCTTATTGCTCCCAATTGGAACCTCCCCTTTGATCTCATGTGTGATGCTAGTGACTATGCTATTGGGGCCGTATTGGGGCAACGTCATGAAAATCACTTCTTGCCTATTCACTATGCTAGCAAGACGATGACCGAGGCTCAACTAAAATACACTACAACGGAAAAGGAATTCCTTGCCGTGGTGTATGCATTTGAGAAATTCTGACCTTATCTCGTCTTGATGAAATGCATAGTGTATACGGATCATTCGGCTATCAAGTATCTTATGGCTAAACAATATGCTAAGCCAAGATTACTTCGTTGGATTCTCCTCCTTCAAGAATTTGATCACAAAATCGTTGACAAAAAAGGAGCCGAGAATCTAGCGGCCGATCATCTTTCTCGTTTGGAAGATCCTCACCAAAGTGTTTACGAGCCCAAGGAAATCACAGAAACATTTCCGCTCGAGACACTTGGTGTAGTGACATCTAAGCTTGATTCTTCCACCCCATGGTTTGCGGATATCGCAAATTACCATGCGGGCAACTTCATCATCAAGGGTATGACGACTCAAGAAAAACAAAAATTCTTTCGTGATGTCAAGTTCTACTTTTGGAACGACCCTTACTTTTTTCGAACTTGTGCGTATCAAATTATTCGATGTTGTGTGTTTGGTACCGAAGCTTCTAACATCCTTAGAGCTTGTCACAAGGGACCAACGGGTGGCCACCACGGTGCTAATCTCACGGCTAAGAAGGTTTTTGATGTCGGTTTCTTTTGGCCTACTATTTACCGAGATGCACATGAACTTGTGAAGTCGTGTGACTCATGCCAACGACAAGGAAAAGCCTCACAAAAAGATGAAATGCCACAAAATATCATCCAAGTACGTGAGATCTTTGATGTTTGGGGCATTGACTTTATGGGGCCGATCCCATCATCTCGTGGTAATAAGTACATCCTTGTCGCCGTTGACTACCTATCTAAGTGGGTGGAAGCTAAGGCTTTGCCCACCAATGATGCTAGTGTGGTATTCAAGTTTTTGAAAAGCTTGTTTTCTCGGTTTGGAACCCCTCGCGCGATCATAAGCGATCGAGGAACCCATTTTTGTAACGACCAATTCGAAAGGGTCCTAAGGAAATATGGGGTTACACATCGTCTTTCTACGGCTTATCACCCATAAACGAGTGGGCAAGTCGAGGTTTCAAACCGAGCGTTGAAGAGGATCTTGGAGAGATCGATTGGGGAAAACCGACAATCTTGGTCGGATAAGTTGGACGATGCTTTATGGGCCTTTAGGACCGCTCATAAGACGCCCATCAGGTGCACTCCTTATAAGCTAGTGTATGGGAAGAATTGTCACTTGCCAATTGAACCCGAACACAAGGCTTATTTGGCCCTAAAGCATTGTAATGATGACATGAAGACCGCGGGAAAACACCGGAAAATGCAATTAAATGAATTGGATGAATTAAGGGATATTGCTTATGAAAATTCATTGATTTATAAAGAAAAGCCTAAAAAGTTGCATGATTCAAAAATTAAAAACCGGGTTTTTAACATTGGGGATCAAGTTTTGCTTTTTAATTCTCGTTTGAAAATCTTTTCCTGTAAGTTGAAATCCCGTTGGTCCGGTCCATTCACCGTGACTCAAGTTTTTCCATATGGGACTGATGAGACTGTATTTATACATAGTCTCATCGTCAAAATCGGGCTTAAAACGCTTAAAATATCATCAAAATACCCAAAAATGTGCTTGTGTTTGTTCATTGTGTATTTCAGGTACGAATATCGTGAATTCACCAAAAGATTACAAGAATGAAGCAAAAACGAACACGGTAAACGAAGCCGCACAAAGAACCGGGCCCAAGAATGAAATTTCCAAAAATACCCTTGAAGTTTTGAAGATTGGCAAGATTGGTCCCTCATCTTTTGAAGACTGTCATATTATACCCTTGCAAATCTCATTTATTTCATGTGGGTCCCTAATATTTCAAGAATGTATAAGAATGGTCCTTGAAGAATGCTAAATGAACACATATGGTCCTTGTTATAAGTTTGCTAGATAATTGTGTCAAAAATGACAAGTGACCCAAAGTGTTAACAAAGGAAAAAGAGAATATGCTGATTAAAAAGTGATTTGCCAAAGATTTGGAAAACTAGGGGGAATATTTGCCAAAAACCAAACTACTACCCACCTATTGCACCCACCCACGTCACCTTGACCAGTCAAACAGCCCAAAACCCGAAAATAACCCAACCCACACTTCCTAGTATACGGTTTATTTAACAAACATGGTCAAATGAAGTCAAACATTACCCAAATGAGCGCCAAACCATCCACTGTTCAGATCATTATCCCCAAAACCCACCCCTAATCTCTATAAACCCTAATCTCACAAACATACTAATCCAAAGGGAAAATTGATGATCATCTCCAGATCCTTGATTAAGTATGTTTCTAACAAGAATCCACCCTCAACAGCATCTCCACGTCAGCCAAGAGACCAATCCAGCTGGTCTTGTTTACCCATCACTTTCACTTTAGGAAATACTTGACCAAATCAACAACTGCGATTTAATTCCATGTTCCCCACAAGAAAATACACGATCAAGATTACTTCTACATCTGGCATATCACATGTAAAGGCAGAGATCACAAGCATGAGCCAAGACCAAATTCAAAATCGGGTATCTTTTCAAGCATATTCCAAGATCTTCCAAGGGCTCTTATGGCATTTCATAGTTTAGGGTTTTAGATTTTCATAGGCTTCTAGAAATTTCTTCATAACTGAATAAATAGAGGTGTTTGTACCTCTATTAGTTTTGTTCCAGCATATTTATTGTATTATTTTTAAATTTCAATGAAAATTCTGAATTTATGAAAATACTGCTGAGTTCCTTTTAAATTATTGTTTCTAGTCTAAACCTTTATTTTCCTGCAAGTAATTTAGATTTTATCAAAGTTTTTTGGCTCAAGTTGTTTTTAGTCAAAAGATTTAAGACCCAGGTTCATAAACTTGTTGTTTAGGTTTGATTGGACAACCAAAACTAAACAAAGAGTTTAGGAACTTGTTACATTTCTATCGATCTCAGATTGTGGTTCGCAAAAGTTGGTTCCAAAATTATTTTTGTTTAGAAGTCTTGTTATTTTATGTGCTCACAGTTCAAAATCATTTTACCCAAAACCAACTGACAATTGGTTTTGGATAAGGATTTTGGGACATCCTTGTTTATTCTTAGCAGGAAATCAGTCAATCGTTTCCTTTCATCACATCTGTGCCCTTGGGACTGCAGTAGTCCAGCAGCAAGGTCTTGCACCATCCTTTTGAGCTTTCATCCATCCCAACTGTCCAATATACCTAAAGGATTGAGCTGGTGGTATCACTATTGCTCCCTTGACCTGAAATGGTTAAGAGCTGGTAAGAGTTTGAACTCCCTCATCTTTTATATTTTTGTTGGTCGTTGAGTGTATGATTGCTGCCTTTTTAGATTAGGAGGTATTCGTTGTTACTTGTTATTTTTAGGTTTTATCATGTTAAGAGTTAGATTAAGGTTTGAGTTACTATCATCTGATGATATTACAGTTTGCATGTATTCATTCAAAACTTGATATAAAAACAATAGTCCTTTTTAGATCAGATAGGGTGAATTTGTGTTTAAATTTAGTCAGCCGGTAGTGTAGGCTGTAAGCTTGAAAGGTTGAATTCGGTTGAGCCGAGTTCAAGTGGTGAACTCAAATTCACTTGGTACACATAACAGCTTATCAGCAAGTGTCAGGGGTGCTATTCTTGGACTTTTGAATTTTGTTGTATCAAAAACGTATGTTGAAGCGGATCTTGTGATAGTTGGCCTTAAGTTCAACCACTTTGGGTAGAGTAGTCGCGCCTAAGGCATCCACTGTTTTCACAGCATACCACCAGGCTTCATTACGTTGCCCAGAATTGCGCACATGTTGATTTAGTGGTAAACATTACTTGTTGGTGTTAATTCTTGTGTGCATTCGCGTTTCCCTTTTTCACTTATGCCCACTGTTGCTCGCTACAACTTCACAGACCCCCGGTGCGCTTTGTAAATCGGTAACTTGAAGTTTGACGAGTAGATAAGGGTAGACTTAGGATATCACTGTCATTGGTTGTAGTTTTTTGGTGGTTCTAACTGACCACAAGGCATCACTTTTTAATACAGACCTCATCGTCTGTCATGGTCTATAACAACAGATTGGTAGGTTTTGATTTAGTCTGTTGGCTTGTTGACTAGTATATTTGCAGAATTAGGATTAGTCAGGGTCTAGGTAACCTGGTAGAGGATTGTGATAGGTTTTCGGTTAGCTAGAAATTACTTCACAGTCCACTCGTACTCTATTTAGTCAAGCGTTTATTTTTTTTATTTCTGCTGATTTGCGTTTGATCTTGGTGTGATTGTATCTTTGTTGACTGTATCTTTGTCTTTGAGTTTTGACTCCTCACTTGCAAAAGCAAGTGAGGGTGCCGTCTGCGAGCTCAGCAATATTCTACATCCCTAAACCGAGTCTCCAATATCCTTGAATCCTAACCGTAAAGCTAACACATACAAGAAAACAAAAGCAAAAGTGTAATGTCTGTGAGCATTTTTTGTTATAACTGAGCAAAAATCATGTTGATTAGAAGTTGTATTGGTGTTTTTGTGTAGTTGGATAACTGTATTCAAATTAAAGCTTTTTTTTAAAAAAAAAATAGTTTTTCAAAAAAGTCTTGGTCAGGACTCAAACCTGTGCCGTTTACACCACACACCAACACACTCACCGCCATGCCCTTGGGTCTTTTACTGACCAAGGTTGCATTGGTTAGATAGTTAAGGCATTTTTGTGTTAACTTTTATAATCCAATTCGAGTTATTATAAGCTGATTCCAGCTTATTGAATAAGCTAAGTTGGTGTTTCTGTTTTTTTCCTCGTTCTCCATTACACTTAGGACTTTTTAGTATAAAGTTTTTATTATTCACGTTATTTAATTATTTTTTATTAATATTTTATTACCTGTTTTTAATTAATTAGTTTAAAAATAGTATAATTTAGTTTAAAAATTTTCAAATATTTTTTATGTTTTAAATAAATAGTTTTAGGTTTACAATCCATAAAATTTTCATTTTAACTTATTTTTAATTTTATTTAATTTTGGAGTTTTTTGTTGACTTTAAAAATTAATTTAAAATTATTAAAAAGGTTTTAGATACTTTGGTTTTCAATTTTGTGTTATTTATATTTTTCTTTAGTTAAGTTAATTTTTTGGTAATTTTTAGAAGACTTTTTAGTTTTGTCGATTTTTACGATCTCGCGTTTTTCGCATCGTAGGGTAATTTTTAGCGTAATCCGTCTTATTTTTCCTTCTTTCTCATCCAAAAACGTCACTAATCCAAACTTGATTATTTTATATTGGCACATTAATCCCCACACCTCCTTCGAGAACGAACCCGCATTTATTCGGTTTTACGTTTTTTCTAAAACGTAACGCTTAATACTTGCCACTCATACGCGTTTTTCCTAAAACGTGTACGATTTACCTACATCAAATTTTTGGCGCCGCTGCCGGGGAGGTGTTTAGTGTGCCATTATTATTATTATCGTGTTTGTGTGAGTAGTGCGTTTTTGCTTTTCATTTTTGGAAAGCGTAAATATCGTGCATACTCATTTTTGTTATTTTTCTCTATTATATTATAATATCCAAATAAATCGTGTTTAGTTTTCCTAAATTAAACACAAATCAATCTTTTATTATATTGTAGATATATTGGTTTTCGTTTTTATTGTGAATATATTATTACTATATTGTATCTACGTAAGAACAATAAAAATACAAGTACTCCAAAAGCGTGACAACGCAACCTTGATTCGGGATTTCATCACTCGATCATTGTATTTGAATCTAAAGCAAAAGTTTAAAGGCAAAATAGATAAATACTTTCGTGAGGCTTAATTTCAATTAACACAAACTATAAGGTGGGTATAAGGCGGTTGTATTTCACGACCTAAGGGAAAAAGGCTTTTAAGTGCTTAGCGTCGCCTCGTTTCCCCCGCTTGCTTGTGCGTGTTTTGAGAAAGAGGGCTAATCGAGGGTTTGCCGCCCAAGTATTATCTACATATATTATATTTGCTTGTGTTTTCAAGATTAAACCCTCTTGAACGTTTTGGTGTTCCACCAACGTTCTAAAGTCATCGAGAACGTTCACTCCACGTGATCGTTTTCATTCCTTGAGGCTCCTTTAATCAAGAAGATCGATTCGAGGAGAGATTTGTAGATTTGTGTCTACGTAATACATTCAAAAATCCAAAAAAATTAAAAACAATCAAAAACCAAAAAAATTGAAAAATCGAAAAACCGCAAAAAGAATCTTCTTTGCTACCACCCATTCTACGCTTAGTGCATGCGCACTCGATCGAAGGATTATTCCAATTCTAGCGAAGCTTCGAACCGACGCAATCGTAATCGAAGGAATCGACGACGTAGACGAGAATTAGAAACCGACGTTCCTAATATCGTTGTTGAAGAAACCGTAGAGGAGATGGCCGACAATCGTTCGATGATGGAATTGCTCCAAGCGCCCACCGAGGGTTATGGAGACGCGATCGTAATTCCCGCTATCGAAGCGGAGAATTTTGAGATTAAGAGCGGAATGCTTTCGTTAATCCAAGCTACAAAGTTTCGAGGTCGTGAAGCCGATAATCCTCACGACCATATTCGGAATTTTGATCGTCTTTTGGCCACGAGCAAGTTTAAGAACGTCGACACCGATGTCGTCAAGCTTATGCTTTTTCCGTACTCGCTCGATGGTGCCGCCAAGGATTGGTACAAAAAAGAGCCACCTAATTCGATAGTTACGTGGAAGGATCTTGTTTCCAAGTTCGTTAATTATTTTTTCCCACCGTCTAAGACAACGTTTTTCAAAAATAAAATTACGAAATTTGAGCAAAAACTGAATGAATCTTTTAGAGACGCGTGGGATCGTTTTAAGGAATTGCTTAGGCAATGTCCTCACCATGGTTTTTCCGAGTTGCACCAAATCGATACGTTTTACAACGGTCTTAATTTTCAAGAACAAGATTCGTTGAATTCCGCCGCCGGTGGCAACTTTTTGTGTAAAACTCCGAAAGATGCATTGATAATTATCGAAAACCGATCCAAGGTTTACCAACTCCGCAACGCACCGAGTGTTGCCAATGTCGCCAATGTTAGTAGTTCTAATCGCGACATTGAGAGAGTTGATGCGAAAGTCGACAAGTTGACGAATCTGTTTACGTCTTTTCTCGTTGAGATGCAAAAGAAAGACGCTCCCGCTACAGTGAAAGCGGTTGAGGTTTCGTGTACGTTTTGTGGTGGACCTCATAATTATTACGAGTGTGCGGCTACGGATGGCCAAACATCGAATGTGAGTGCTTTAAATGGAAACAACAATTTTTCTAATCAAAATAACACGGGTCCATCACAATAAGGCAATTATAACCACGGCAACAATTTTAATCAAAACCGAAACAATTTTCAAGGAAATAATCAACAAGGAAATTTTTCAAATCAAAATCAAGGTTATAATCAAGGTCGTAATATAACTTGGCAAAATCGAGACAATAACCAAAACTCGAATTTTTCAAACAACAACAATCAAGGCAACAATTTTTCAAGTGGTAATCAAGGAAATTTTCAAAGAAGTAATCAAAACCAAGGGAACTTTAATTCTAATCAAAATAGTTCGTCAAACGATTTTCAAAATTACATGAAAACGAATGAGGCTAATATGAGACGATTAGAGGGAGAAATTGGTACTTTGAAAAATGACTTTTCTAATACATTGAAATTGCAAAACACGAAGATTGAGCAAGGACAAATTGACATTAAAAAGATGTTTTCGGCCATAATGAACAAGTCCTCGGGTGCGTCATCGAGTTCGTTACCTAGTGACACCGTAGCAAATCCGAAGGAACAATGTAAAGCCACCTCGTCTCGTGAGAAAGGTCGTGTGATTACCCCTAACCTTGATGGATTTCGAGTTGTTCCTTCTTCTCAACCCTCGACTTCTAAGACGTCTTATTGTTCTAAAGTCGATGGGGTGAACGTGGCGACCAAGGAAAAGAGTGCACACCCTCGTGTACCTCAAATTCCATCCACGGTTCAAAAAGAGAGCTTTGTTGACCTTACAAAAGTAACCCTTGAAGAAACTTGTGCTTCGATCCTTCTTAAAAAACCTAAAAGGCGTATGCCGAGAAAGGAAAAGGATCTGGGCCAATTTCTTTTACCTTGTGATTTTTCCGAGATTGAGGGATGTTTAACCATTGCCGATTTAGGTGCTAGCATCAATCTCATGCCTCATTCTCTTTAGAAATTGATGAGATTGCCTTCACTTACCCCCACGAATATGACAATCGAGCTTGCAAATTGTACGCCACTTATACCAATTGGAATAGCCGAGGATGTCTATGTCAAAGTTAGAAAGTTTGTTTTTTCCGCGGATTTCGTTATATCCGATTACGAGTGTGACCCTAAATGTCCAATTATTTTAGGCCGACCATTCTTATCGACGGCTCGAACCGTAATCGACGTTCACGAGGGGAGACTTACTATGAGATATGGGGATGAGAAAATGGACTTTTTTGCTAGAAAATCCCAAGTTTTTAATGATCATGAAAAAACTGAGGTTTCAAAATCTAATGATTCAAACCATAATAATTTCAAAATGTTCACTTTAGCGGAACAAATGAGGCTTGATGCATGTTTTGAAAGAATTAAGAAAAACGGTTTTAAAGATGATGATTTTAATGATAAAGAGTACGTGTACCTAATTCAAAAGGGTATGTGTAAATTTATGGATGAAAACTCACTTTGGGATTTTTTAGGGAAACAAGTGAAACACCAATTCCGAAGGGCGACGTTAGTGCCATCACGACAAAGACCAATATGGTCTCGTCTTCACCACCTTCGAAGGACCATGACTTTAAGGCCCATACTTCTAAACCCATTGAAGTGCCTCCCACTCCTAGCCCCAAACCCATTAAGGCTAAGGATGTGGCCCAACCCAATGCAATCTTACCCATCATAGAAATGTCACCTAAGCATAGCCCAAGGTCTTGTAAGACCATGGTTGTGACTCTCGAGAAATTCACTCGAGAACTTGCTCACATCGACACTTTCTTTGATGGCGATGGTGATTTTGCCGAGATCGAGCATATACTTGCTAATCCTCCATCCATCTTCGAGGATTTACCCTTTGATAAATCTTCAAATGAAGAGGACGATCTCATGTCGGAAATTTCTTATGATGATGAGAATGACGACACTTTCACAACGTACTCGAATTCCGTATACGAACCTATTTTCATCATAACCCCATTTTTGATGATGAATTCGAGAACGTTGATGACCATATCATCGATCCTGCTTCGTTTCACGATTGTGATGATGAAGAATTCTTTAAGGAGGTCGATGAATTTCTTGCTATAGACACAAGTCCCATTCTCGAGGAGTTACCTTATAAATACTCCTCATTTGAGAATGACGTTTTACCACATTCGTGAGGATCTAACTTATCAACGATCCCCACAAAAGAATGATGGTTTCGTGCTTGATCGTGATCTCTTCGAGAGAGTTTCTAAAATCATCAAAGAAGGGAATGACAAACCATGGTTTGACAAGCCTATCTACGACGAAGAAATCGATGAGATCAACGCTCATGAAGATGACGAGTATGTAGACCCCGAGGGGGCGGTGTTCTTTATTGATCGACGTTTTGAGAACTTATATAATCCACCACCCCCTAACCGCGACTAAAATGTGAGGATTTTTAGCGCGACTAATTTTGAATTTGACACGCCAAATATTTTCGACATTATTCAATCGGGTTTTCATAAAGAGTTTTTAAATGATAAAAAAGGAAAAGATTTTAAAAATGTTTTAAAAGATTTTTCTACGTGTTTAACTTCGTCATCACCGCGTTTCATGAGTGCTACCACCTCTTCTACTCCTTTTGACGATGGTGTGTGTGGTTTTAGTGTGGGGGAAGCCCCAAATGTTCCCTCCCATTTCTCCACAGAGGACGAGATTTATGATCCCGGAATTGCTTGTAAAGGGAAATCTCGGTCTTCCACCGATGCAATAAATGGAAAATCTTTTCATTTGCTTGGTGTGAGTCACCTCGAGTAGCTCATAATGTTGACTTACCCATTGCCCCACCTTTCTACTTCTTATCTATTTTCTTCTACCCCATTGGGGTTCGTGTTGGAGTAGCGTTGTTTCGTCTTTCATCCGAAAACGAGGACGCTATCTTTGACCCCGGTATACGTTTATCGGGTTTTTAAAGTACTCCATGTACTTTTTGGCCTTGTTTATCATGTAAGCCCCACCAAAAATGACCAAACCATGATTATCCCTAAATGATCTCATTTATGGGGATTCAAGTCGAGCTTTTGACTCGGTTATCAAAAACAAGGTGCCTCGTGGGGGATTCTCATGCTTATCCTTGTATATATTATCGCTTTCTTAGTTTAATGTAACGAGGGGACTTTTGCTCTTCCAACCTTTGTTTCGTGGTTGTTTGTGATTGTGATTCATTAGGTTCATCGTCATCATTGAAGCCTCTCGTGTTCGTTTTACGGATCACTCGAGCTTCGATCGTTGCCTTTGGAGATTCCGATATCCGATGATATCCTTTTATGTTCTAACATTTATCTTATTAGCATAATTCATAAATGGCTTTTAGGTTATTCGTTTTACCCTTTCCATGCTCGAGATTAAGCATTCGACTTCGTCTCTAGTATGGGGGTGTTTTCACCCCTAGACTCGAAACATTGAGGACAATGTTTAGTTTTAGTATGGGGGTGAGTAGATACTTCACCTTGCTTACGTCACCACGCAATCCAATATTCATATTTTTGTTATCGTTTTGTTGCAAAATAAGGCTAAAAATGGCCAAATTTTAAAAATTTTCTAGTTTTTCATAAGTGTTTAAGACACGAATGTAGGTTTTCTGATGGTGAGAACGAGAGTAATTTTTGACTCGGCCGTGCGTGTTGAGCACTTAGCTTCGATTCCTTAACTTTTTAGGCTAAGTCTCTTAAATGAGGACGAGAAATGATAGAGTTATTTATAATTCTCGTAATCGTCACGATCTTATGTGTAGTAATTATTAGCTTATTCTCCCAACGCTTTTGCATAATAAATTGTTAATAAATATTGATTTAGTGGTTTAGTCACTATTGTTGGTTTCTAATTTGTTTTGGTAGCTTCCATGTAATTAAATTGGGAAAACATTAAGGTATCGCCAGCGTCACGGTTTTGAAGTATTGGCACCCGAATAATCGAAAGCTTCACCTAATAATAAGATTTTAAGTGCTCACCTAAATTAAGCAAAAATTTGAAGCTCACAAGGCCGAAAAATCTATGCCCAAATTAAAAGTGAATCAAGCCTTAATCTTTGAAGCTTTAAAGATCCAAAATTCGCTTTAGCGTGAGGATATACGTCTTTGGCTAATAAAACCACCGATGAGGCGGATAATAAAAGGCAAGGCAAGACCGAAGTCATAATAAAAGCTTCATGGAGAAGTTGAATAAAAGATGGAGGTAAACCAAAGATAATAAGGCCCTTCCGTTAAGGGGCGTATAAAAGTCTTGGTAATAAGTCTCATGTTCAAAACCTTTATAAAACCGTGTTTATCGATCCTTCTTGTTGACTTAATTTTTTGGCATCGTTGTCTATTAGGATGAATTATTAATTTAATGATTTTGGTTACACCATTAAAACTCTATTTTTAGAGTTAATCTCTATTCACGCATAAGTCAATGATGTATCCTCGTGATCATTAAGACAAAATAAAATATAAGAGATACCAAGTAGGAATAAGGGAGTTTAGGTTCGTAATTAACACTCATGAGATATGATCGTGTTGCTAACTTATAATAACAATGATCTCGTTACACGCTTAGCATGGAATTGGGTGAAAATCGAGGACGACGAAATTATTTCTAACGAAGCATTCACGTGTTCTTGTTCTATGATCCTAAAAGTCACTTAATCGTGATGAAAACAATACATTATGTCTAAAACACGTGTAGTAGTTTATTTAAATTTATGTCTTCAATAAATGTCATCATAAATTGATTTTTGGAAGTTCTATGATACTTAATTCTAGCATTGCGTGGGGACACGGCAATGGTTTGGTATGGGGGAGTGATGAGACTGTATTTATACATAGTCTCATCGTCAAAATCGGGCTTAAAATGCTTAAAATATCATCAAAATACCCAAAAATGTGCTTGTGTTTGTTCATTGTGTATTTCAGGTACGGATATCGTGAATTCACCAAAAGATTACAAGAATGAAGCAAAAACGAACACGGGAAACGAAGCCGCACAAAGAACCGGGCCCAAGAATGAAATTTCCAAAAATACCCTTGAAGTTTTGAAGATTGGCAAGATTGGTCCCTCATCTTTTGAAGACTGTCATATTATACCCTTGCAAATCTCATTTATTGCATGTGGGTCCCTAATATTTCAAGAATGTACAAGAATGGTCCTTGAAGAATGCTAAATGAACACATATGGTCCTTGTTATAAGTTTGCTAGATAATTGTGTCAAAAATGACAAGTGACCCAAAGTGTTAACAAAGGAAAAAGAGAATATGCTGATTAAAAAGTGATTTGCCAAAGATTTGGAAAACTAGGGGGAATATTTGCCAAAAACCAAACTACTACCCACCAATTGCACCCACCCCCGTCACCTTGACCAGTCAAACAGCCCAAAACCCGAAAATAACCCAACCCACACTTCCTAGTATACGGTTTATTTAACAAACATGGTCAAATGAAGTCAAACATTACCCAAATGAGCGCTAAACCATCACCGTTCAGATCATTATCCCCAAAACACACCCCTAATCTCTATAAACCCTAATCTCACAAACATACTAATCCAAAGGGAAAATTGATGATCATCTCCAGATCCTTGATTAAGTATGTTGCTAACAAGAATCCACCCTCAACAGCATCTCCACGTCAGCCAAGAGACCAATCCAGCTGGTCTTGTTCACCCATCACTTTCACTTTGTAGAATACTTGACCAAATCAACAGATGCGATTTAATTCCGTGTTCCCCACAAGAAAATACACGATCAAGATTACTTCTACATCTGGCATATCACATGTAAAGGCAGAGATCACAAGCATGACCCAAGACCAAATTCAAAATCGGGTATCTTTTCAAGCATATTCCAAGATCTTCCAAGGGCTCTTATGGCATTTCATAGTTTAGGGTTTCAGATTTTCATAGGCTTCTAGAAATTTCTTCATAACTGTACAAATAGAGGTGTTTGTACCTCTATTAGTTTTGTTCCAGCATATTTCTTGTATTATTTTTAAATTTCAATGAAAATTCTGAATTTATGAAAATACTGCTGAGTTCCTTTTAAATTATTGTTTCTAGTCTAAACCTTTATTTTCCTGCAAGTAATTTAGATTTTATCAAAGTTTTTTTGGCTCAAGTTGTTTTTAGTCAAAAGATTTAAGACCCAGGTTCATAAACTTGTTGTTTAGGTTTGATTGACAACCAAAACTAAACAAAGAGTTTAGGAACTTGTTACATTTCTATCGATCTCAGATTGTGGTTCGCAAAAGTTGGTTCCAAAATTATTTTTGTTTAGAAGTCTTGTTATTTTATGTGCTCACAGTTCAAAATCATTTTACCCAAAACCAACTGACAATTGGTTTTGGATAAGGATTTTGGGACATCCTTGTTTATTCTTAGCAGGAAATCAGTCAATCGTTTCCTTTCATCATATCCGTGCCCTTGGGACTGCAGTAGTCCAGCAGCAAGGTCTTGCACCATCCTTTTGAGCTTTCATCCATCCTAACTGTCCAAGATACCTAAAGGATTGAGTTGGTGGTATCACTATTGCTCCCTTGACCTGAAATGGTTAAGAGCTGGTAAGAGTTTGAACTCCCTCATCTTTTATATTTTTGTTGGTCGTTGAGTGTATGATTGCTGCCTTTTTAGATTAGGAGGTATTCGTTGTTACTTGTTATTTTTAGGTTTTATCGTGTTAAGAGTTAGATTAAGGTTTGAGTTACTACCATTTGATGATATTACAGTTTGCATGTTTTCATTCAAAACTTGATATAAAAACAATAGTCCTTTTTAGATCGGATAGGGTGAATTTATGTTTAAATTTAGTCAGCCGGTAGTGTAGGGTGTAAGCTTGAAAGGTTGAATTCGGTTGAGCTGAGTTCAAGTGGTGAATTCAAATTCACTTGGTACACATAACAGCTTATCAGCAAGTGTCAGGGGTGCTATTCTTGGACTTTTGAATTTTGCTGTATCAAAAACGTATGTTGAAGCGGATCTTGTGATAGCTGGCCTTAAGTTTCAACCACTTTAGGTAGAGTAGTCGCGCCTAAGGCATCCACTGTTTTCACAGCATACCACCAGGCTTCATTACGTTGCCCAGAATTGCGCACATGTTGATTTAGTGGTAAACATTACTTGTTGGTGTTAATTCTTGTGTGCATTCGCGTTTCCCTTTCACTTATGCCCACTGTTGCCCGCTACAACTTCACAGACCCCCGGTGCGCTTTGTAAACCGGTAACTTGAAGTTTGACGAGTAGATAAGGGTAGACTTAGGATATCACTGTCATAGGTTGTAGTTTTTTGGTGGTTCTAACTGACCACAAGGCATCACTTTATAATACAGACCTCATCGTCTGTCGAGGTCTATAACAACAGATTGGTAGGTTTTGATTTAGTCTGTTTGCTTGTTGACTAGTATATTTGCAGAATTAGGATTAGTCAGGGTCTAGGTAACCTGGTAGAGGATTGTGATAGGTTTTCAGTTAGCTAGAATTTACTTCACAGTTCACTCGTAGTCTATTTAGTCAAGCGTTTATTTTTTTTATTTCTGCTGATTTGTGTTTGATCTTGGTGTGATTGTATATTTGTTGACAGTATCTTTGTCTTTGAGTGTTGACTCCTCACTTGAAAAAGCAAGTGAGGGTGTCGTCTGCGAGCTCAGCAATATTCTACATCCCCAAACCGAGCTCTCCAATATCCTTGAATCCCAACAGTAAAGCTAACACATACAAGAAAAAGAAGCAAAAGTGTAATGTCTGTGAGCATTTTTTGTTATAACTGAGCAAAAATCGTGTTGATTAGAAGTTGTATTGGTGTTTTTGTGTAGTTGGATAACTGTCTCTTGGTTGTTTGTGTTTGTGCAGGAACAAGACATCAAGACAAGACTCTATTTATCCCCTTTTCCATTCATTTTCATTAGAAGATATTGTCCCCTGGGTCTCTTGTAGACCTACCAACAGGGTTCTCTACACTTCATAAGCTCATAAGTTATCATAAGGAAGGCATCAGCTCAAACAGGCTTGAACCCCCTTTTTCCTTTTTGTTAGTTATAGGTTTGTGTTGATTGTGTGAGAAAACTGTTTAAGTGCATGTTTAAGGTTTTTCTTATGTTCATTTGTTGATCACATATGTGTTTTAGTTGATTAGGAGTAAGCTTGCATAGACTTGTATGAATCTGCTTTGAAATTTTCATGTTCAAAAATATAAAGGGGTGTTTGGATTTGTAGGATAGGTTAAGTAGTTGACACCTATTTAGCTTAAAATCAGTTCAAACACACTCAATATGGTTATAGTAGGACATATCAGTAGGTTTGTAACTTTGTTAAGTGTTATATAGGGTTTTGCTAGTTAACAGTTTGGTTAAAAAGTGGTCACATAAATCAGTAGGCTTAATTTAGGTGTTTTTATTGAATTTTGATTTGTAATTTGGTAGACTATTAGAGTTAGGATATATGTAGGTTTGCTGATAGATCATTAGTGGTTTGGTTGGGATTTGTGTGAAGGTTGGTGGTTTAAAATTCACTTTGTGGCCAATTGTATCAGCAAACAACCCCCTAGACCTAGCCTTTTATATCAGTAACCTCACATTGCCCTATTTTGTGTGATTTATTTGTTATACCTGGTATTTTTATTATTTACTTGACTCCCCACAACCCAACTGGTTGTGGGGGTGCCTTTGTCTCCCAAAGAAACCCAAAAACAAGAAAGTTACAAGCACAAAAGCATACATATCCGGTTTTTTTTGTTAGGTCAGTGGGAACAAAGCTCCCACTGTTAGAGTTAAACTTCCTGCTGCTCTGGTACCAGACAAAAAAGAGTGAGGTGTCACTATCAGTTTTACATTTTTTTGTCTTTAGTGTAATTTTTTCATTTTTTTTAGTAATTTTATTTTTCTTGAGTTGTTTTATTTATTATAATATTTTTAGAAAAGTTTGTTTTATTTTACTATTCATTTACTATTTTTTAGATTAAATTTGATTTAAATTAGTTTTTACTAATCTGATTTTTGTCTTTTAGTGCAAAATTTTGATATTTTTCAATTTTAAAAACTTTCAAATTTAGAATATTATTTTAAGATTTTTAGTAGATGAGATGGCCGACAATCGTCGTTGATGGAAGTGCTCCAAGCACCCACCGAGGGTTATGGAGACGCGATCGTAATTCCCGCTATCTAAGCGGAGAATTTTGAGATTAAGAGTGGGATGCTTTCGTTGATTCAAGCTACGAAGTTTCGAGGTCGTGAGGCGGATAATCCTCACGATCACATTCGGAATTTTGATCGTCTTTTGGCCACGAGCAAGTTTAAGAACGTCGACGCCGATGTCGTCAAGCTTATGCTTTTTCCGTACTCGCTCGATGGTGCCGTCAAGGATTGGAACGAGAAAGAGCCACCTAATTCCATAATTACGTGGAAGAATCTCGTTTCCAAATTCGTTAATCATTTTTTCCCACCGTCTAAGACAACGTTTTTCAAAAACGAGATTACGAGATTTGAGCAAAAACCGAATGAATCATTTAGAGACGCGTGGGATCGTTTTAAGGAATTGCCTAGGCAATGTCCTCACCATGGATTTTCCGAGTTGCACCAAATCGATACGTTTTACAATATTCTTAGTTTTCAAGAACAAGATTTGTTGAATTCCGCCGCCGGTGGCAACTTTTTGTGTAAAACTCCGAAAGATGCATTAATGATTCTCGAAAATCGATCCATAGTTTACCAACTCCGCAACGCAAGAGTGTTGCCAATGTCGCCAATGTTAGTACTTCTAATCGCGACATTGAGAGGGTTGATGCGAAAGTCGATAAGTTGACGAATGTGTTTACATCGTTCTTAATCGAGATGCAAAAGAAAGACACTCCTGCTACGGTGAAAGCGTTTGAGGCATCGTGTACGTTGTGTGGTGGACCTCATAATTATTACGAGTGTGCGGCTATGGATGGCCAAACGTCAAGTGTAAACGTGTTAAATGGAAAAAACAATTTTCAAAATCAAAATAACGCGGGTCCATCACAAGGAAATTATCAAGGCAATAATTATAATCGTGGAAACAATTCAAAATCAACAAGGAAATCGAGGTGATTATAATCAAGGTCGGAATTTGAATTGGCAAAATCGAGATAACAACAACAATCAAAACTCGAGTTTTCAAAACAACAACAATCAAGGAAACAATTTTTCAAGTTGTAATCAAAACAATTTTCAAAGAAGTAATCAAAACCAAGGGAGCTTTAATGCTAATCAAAATAGTTCGTCAAATGATTTTCAAGAATACATGAAAACAAATGAGGCTAATATGAGAAGACTAGAGGGACAAATTGGTACTTTGAAAAATGACTTTTCTAATACTCTGAAAAATCAAAACACGAAGATTGACCAAGGACAAATCGACATTAAAAAGATATTTTCAGCTATTATGAACAAAGCCTCGGGTATGTCATCGAGTTCGTTACCTAGTGACACCGTTTCTAATCTGAAGGAACAATGTAAAGCCACCTCGTCTCGTGAGAAAAGTCGTGTGATTACCCCTAACCCTGATGGATTTCGAGTTGTTCCTTCTTCTCAACCCTCGACTTCTAAGACGCCTTCTTGTTCTAAAGTCGAGCGGATGAACATGGTGACCAAGGAAAAGAGTTCACACCCTCGTGTACCTCGAATCCATCCACGGTTCAAAAAGAGAGCTTTATCTACCTTACCCAAGTAACCCTTGAAGAAACTTGTGCTTCGATCCTGCTTAAAACCCCAAAAGGTAATTGCCGAGAAAGGAAGAGGATCCGGGCCAATTTCTACTACCTTGTGATTTTTCCGAGATTGAGGGATGTTTAGCCCTTGCCGATTTAGGTGCTAGCATTAATCTCATGCCTCATTCTCTATGGAAATTGATGAGATTGCCTTCACTTACCCCCACGAACATGACTATCGAGCTTGCAAATTGTACACCACTTGTACCAATTGGAATAGCCGAGGATGTCTATGTTAAAGTTGGAAAGTTTGTTTTTCCCGCGGATTTTGTCATATCCGATTATGAGTGTGATCCTAATTGTCCCATTATTTTAGGTCGACCCTTTTTATCGACGGCTCGAGCCGTAATCGACGTCCATGGAAGGAAACTTACTATGAGATATGGGGAGGAACAAATGGAATTTTTCACGAATAGATCCCAAGTTTCAAATGATCACGATAAAACCGAGGTTTCAAATTCTAATGATTTCAAAATATTAACTTTAGCGGAAAATATGAGGCTTGATGCATGTTTTGAAAGAATTAAAATGAACGGTTTTAAAGATGGAGATTTTAATGATAAAGAATACGTGTACTTAATTCAAAAGGGTATTCGTAGATTTATGGATGAAAAATCACTATGCGATGTATTTGGCGAAACAAGTGAACAACCAATTCCGAAGGGAGACGTTAGTGCCATCACGATAATGACCAAAATGGACTCGTCTTCACCACCTTCGAAGGACCACGTCTTTGAGGCTTTAATAACTAGATTTTCACTAGTTATGAAAGCTCGTTAAACCGATCTTTTCGAATTGATTATTAGTTAAGAGTGCGACTCAGTCGTTCTTGGTGGAAAAGAAAAAGGGTTTGATTATCTATTTTAATCTAAAAGTGAAAATGTCGTTGAGTAAATAAGTAAAATTGAAAGCATGAAAATATTTAAACTAAAATAAAAGACTTTAGAAATTGAAAAGTAAATGATTAAAACTTGTAAAAATGTAAACTTTAAAGATTTAACTAAACCAAGACAAGTTAAAATAATGCTAAGTAAGAATGCGGGAAAAATTTAGGTTTGAAAAATTAAACTGGAATTGAAAACTAAAGGCTGATCCGGAATCCGTATCTAGCCTTATCCGCAAAACATAATATGGTGCTTATCCGGAAAAACGAGAGTAAATGGCTTATCCGGAAAGTGGTAAATACTCCTTATCCGCAAAACGTCTTGAGAGCCTTATCCGGAAATGGTACTGATGAAGCTTATCCGGAATCCTTCTTCCGAGGGTTATCCAGAAAACGAAACTTGATGCTTATCCGGAAAAGGTAACAAATTCCTTATCCGCAAAACCACTTGTGACAGTTATCCGGAGAACGTGTTTAGAAAGCTTATCCGCAAAGTAGTTCCTAACTCTTATCCGCAAAACGACTTCCCTTCTCTTATCCGGAAAAAGACTTTCTGGGCTTATCCGGAATGTTGTTTTCTACTGCTTATCCAGAAAGTGTGCTATGAAACTTATCCGGAAAAACGTAAATAATACTCCTTATCCGCAAAACGACTAAAGATGCTTATCCGCAATGTGTAACTTCTACGGCTTATCCGGAGTAAGGGTTCAAAACTCTTATCCGGAATGTTCTTGGGAGGCTTATACGGAAAGGGAATTTATGTGCTTATCCGGAATTAGGGATATCAAAATATTCCGTATAAGAAAACTAGCAATAAGCAAAAATAAGCCAAAAATCAATAAGCACTTTACCAAAAACTTAACCAAAAGGATTTTAAGAAAAACAAAATAAGCTAGAATTTACAAACTTTTAAAACACTAAATAAGCTAGAAATCAAAAAGCACTTTTTTATCAAAATATTAAACTTACCAAAATCAACTTATTTTTAAGAACTATTAATCATAAAAATTAAGAAAATAAGCATTATGATCTAAAAACTTATAAAATCATCAATTCAATAAGCTCAATCAAATAAGCTAAACAATCATATCATCAATAAAATTAAATAAACTACATGATTATCAAGATTAAAAAAATTAAGAAAGGTACAATGAGAATTAAGAAAAATGCTTGATTTGTTTAAAGATTAATGTTGCAACACCCCCAAATTTACACAATTCAATACATCGTAAGACTCGTTGGTGTTACGAGATAACACATTACTCACATCATAGACAACTCTTAAAAATCGCGTCGTTTATTAATAAAGCATTTCCATTCATAAATATCAAACTTACATAGGTCCCAAGTCATTGTATTTTATACAGGTTTTACAAAGCATTTGAATGGAAATTATTATTAAAGTGCGGGCCATGAATTCTTGTTGTCTTCCCGAGAATTACCTTCAAGTACCTGAGATAAAACATGTTAAAAGAAAAGGTCAGCGATAACGTCGAGTGAATTCATAGAGTTTTAATTAAATCCATCAATATAACATCGGTATAAAATTATTACCGAAAATCATTTTGTACAAATCTTTGTAATAGGCCATAAAATAGCCGAAGTCATTTTATACAAATCTTTATCACAATATAGGCTTTCGCCTTCAAAATTATTATACGAACCATTGTCGTTAAAAACATCATACAATACGTTTTATAACGTTGTATAAAGTTAAATAAAAACCGTTATATGAATATGGTTATGTAAAACATAAACACGAATACAATATCAATAATAAGACCCTGTATTGCTAGTCAGGCAATATATCGTAATTCAAAGCTTAAAGCAGTATTTCGTTAATTGGATTATTATAAGCCGCATGACATTGTTACCTTACTACAACAAACAACGGGTAGCTAGCCCGAAACTCAATTTTCCCATCTAATTTGGTGTGTCGTCACAATAATCACGCTTGTGTAAATCTTCTCATACATAAATTCGCGTACCAATCAATGTGGCACGACGGGGATCAACCGTCAAGGCGCGAACTGGGGTGATCGTCCCCAAATAGTACTACTATATGCATAAGCGTCTACCAAATCCTGGTAGTTCACAATTCATGCTAATGGGACTTTTAGTGACATAACCTAACTTTAATAATCCATTTCATTTCATCTATCGGGTCATTTAATCATTCATCGGGTCATACAATCATTCGGGTCCGAAACAATAAACAGACAATCGGGACAAATGGTGTCCTATTTCATCAAAACTAACATGTTATCTCCCTCGCGGGTTTATAAAACATTTCATAAAAATATTTAAAAGAGTGCGAGGCTATGAACTCACGTTGATGTGGGAAAGCGGGTTATCGGCAATTCGGATGTACGGTACGTGCTTCAATCACGGAAACCTAGACAAATAATACTCGTCTTAGACTTTTGTCCAATGACTTTATAAAAATAACAATTATGTATATATATGATGATTTTATACATATGATGATGATCAAGTAGTTTTATACATCTTTACTTATTCATTATAGTGTTTATGTGTTGGAAATTTTCAAGACTAGTTACACTAGTTCAATCTTGTTTACATTTTGAAGCCCAATGGGCCTATTACAAGCCCAATATTATTCCTTAGCCCAATTATAATTTTATTATCAGTATTATACTTTATATGTTGGGCCCAAATGGCTTAAGCCCAATAAATAAGTTTATAAGTGTTTTACCAAATTAGTCGGGTTTATTGTCCATTAAGGCTACTTTGGCCCGTTAATGTCTATATGTTGTAAAGCTCGGGTTTTATCGATTTTTACTTGTTATATATGTTTATATATCAGTATGTGAGTTTATAAAAGTTTACATTAGACGGGTCCAAGCGTCTAAGTTTTATTTAACAAAAACGTTAAGCTTTCGGTTTTAGCCGAAAAGACGTAAAACTTAGTATATAGTTTTTATAACTTATATAACTTACCAAACTACCATTTTTATGTAATTTCCATTTATTTATCCTTATGCATTTCTATATAAATGAAATATATAAGTTAGTGGGTTTTAATTCACATTTTATACTATATTTATTTGAGTGCTTATATAATAATATTAAACTTTAATTTCACAAAATCAGTCCTAAATTTTAAGTTCACTAAAATGGTCATATCTAGAGTTCTATATGGAGATAGAACCCCAAATATTTATCACAGAAACTACATGATATTTGCTTCATTTTATTCTTTTATAGCTACTGATGAATCAACTTCTAAGTATTTTATAAAATTCGTCCAAAACAGTATACTCAGATTTGCACTCTAAACTTGTTTTGATCATATCTCACTCATTTTCCTGATTTTATTGCATGGCCAACTCCCACATGTGTACAAGACATATTACTTACTGTATATCTATTAATCTATGCCATTTTTACTAGTTATCATAGTTTCACATTCTGTTTTATACAGCCTACTTGTTTAGGCTAGATTTCATCATCATTTTATATAACTATTAGTTATTTTGATCATATTAATCAACACAAATTTAAAACTCCAAAATAATATTCACGGATAAATTTATTTCTTGAAATTTCGGACTGTCACCAAAGACGGTGTATGTAAACGTAAGCAGGTAACGTAGAATCCTCCGGTTTAGACGTAGTCGATGCTACTTCAAGACGTAAATCCAAATTTCTTCCCAAAAATAAGTGAGTTCATAATATAACATTAAAATAATGTTTTTAAGTAATATTTGAGACTAAAATATAAACCATAAATTGACGGATTGTCACAGCATTTACCCCTAAACAGGATCTTTGTCCTCAAAGATCATCTTACTACTCGCTTCTTATAGAGTTAAAGCCATGTGGGTATTTCCTCCACATTCGGTCTTTTCTCACAAGTGTAATTCATTACAATACGCGAGTTTCATCAAACATAACTACGGGAATAAGATCAGGCTTAATGTTGACTTACTTTCTCTATCCATGATGTTCACGGGTTTGTTATGAATGCAACTTTTCGCCGATCTAAGCTTCATTAAAGAATAGTCAGATTTTCACTTGATAGACATTTTATCAAGTTCGATATACGAAACATAATTCACGCAGTTCTTGAAGTCCTAGGGTAGATCCAGCTTATATGCCTTTCAAACCAATCTTTTACATCATCTCAATGGTCCCATACAACGGGGACTTATATCCCATGATCTTCCAGATCATCAATTCATTTTTCCATGGTTAAAATTTTTGGCATAACTTTGCTACCCATCTGGCACTTCAGATCTACATTTCATATTCACATAACCTCCTGCCCACTACCGGCAGTCAATAATCAGATCCTAATTTCAACAATCATTTCAGGTCTCGTGGGTCGAGTATTTTGTAAGGTTAGGTTCGCCATCATAGGAAACCTTAAACCTAAAAGACATGTCCAACTCACAATGGGTGTATGTCGGGTGTCTTCATCCCAACTCCTGCTTACAGATGCTCTAATATATAAATCTTAACAAGATTCGATCTCGATCCTAACACGATAATTATCAATGATAATCTCTCCAAAGGAAAACGATTTTACAGTTTATTACCAAAGGTCAATCATTCAAACATAAAACAGCACTTATAGTATTTTGTATCGTTACTTTACCTCGTCCCTTCGATTGGGGTGGTACACAGTACTCTCATCAAGATTCGTTCTTAATGACTTTTGAGCAAATCTCTAGAAATTTAATGCGAAGCGAGGATCTTGATAGAGATGATTGATACAGGCACACCATGTTTACACAACTCCTTTAAATACAAAAGAGTCAATTTCTTCACCAAGAATCTATCATTAACAGGAATGATATTAGTAGATATGGTCAGTCTGTCGACGATGACCCAAATTGAATCAAATTCAGATGATGACCTTTGTAATAGCTAGACGTTTACTAACGTATGAGGCAGTGTCTGCCTTCATAATTTGTCATCAGTACAACTTCTTCAGATAAAGATACATTAAATCAGAATTGACAGGAATAGAATACTTATACTTACAAGATTCCAACATAACTATATCTCACACTCCTCCATATTTAGACAATCACAAGTGGCCTTTTATACATTTAACGCTATCGGCTTCTCAATTCTAATGAGTCATATTAGTCGCGAACCCCCTTTTATTATCTATATTATCCTTTTTATAAGCATCGGCTATATTTTAAATTGTTCGGCAATTTATTTTGTACCATCATTACTAAGGAACACATCCTAATTGGTTCTTTATACTTTTTTTACATAATGCGTCGGTATCTAAATTCACCTCTCCTGATGATATAATTATCATGTCCACAATTCACTCAGATATTCTTTCTTCATATTTTCTAAGTTTTAATTTCGTCTCAACTATCATTTTTATCCGTTTTACTCAATCCGACGTTTAAAGCGTCGATAGTTATTACAAGTAATTAAATAATAAATATTTATTTTTTATGAAACGTAAACGCAAAAAGTTTTTAAATTTTCTTAGTTTGTCCAATTATATAAAAATGTTCAAAATAAATTTGAATTTAATTAACAAAATTTTTGTTGATTTATCGGAAATAATTAGTAAGATCCGTAAATGTTCGAAAAACCTTCGTTTATTCTTTGGTAGAAATTTTCTTAGTTGAAAAGCAAAAATTGTCGCTTCAAATTTTAAGTCATGGTTTAACGGTTTCATCAATCCCTCTTAGGTTGTCTTGAGGTATACACAAACATTTACCCCTAAACAGGAGTTTAGTTAAATGATTTGTGTATAAGGGAATAATCCCTCAAAAGTTCTTTCTGATAAAACATTTGTCAAAACATATTTGCACCTACTTTTTGGTAAAACCCAAAGTCTCAAATCACATGTTAAATATTCAAGGTACAGGTCTTCGTTGTTCGGCCAATTCACGGCAATCTATTAATAATTATTAACTCATTCTTATTCTTATAAACAAATAGATGGTTCTTAATGATCATGAGCATGAATTTATCAAATTACAGTCTACACACATGATTCACCAAATTTATGAATACTACATGTGCATTGTCAATCCAAACGATATTACGTGAAACTTATAATGTTCATTACAAGTTCTGGATGTAGTGATTGGAATAGATAATCTTTTTCGCGGACGCGAAGTTGATGATAACCATGTCGTGGATCAAATCTTTAGAACATACGCTAGAACCTTGTAAATGATCGAACAAATCTATCATCTTGGGTAGTGGATATAGATTTTTTTTAATCGTCAATTTACCTAGTTCACGGTAATCAATAAATATAAGAAATAATAACACCATAACTCTTCAGGATGACGAGCTCGGTAGAATCAAATATTTCTCCGACAACTCTCTCAGTTGTACGGTAATTCCTTTAATTCAGAGGGTGTTGAAGTAGAGTGCACATGCCACAGGTGCAGCACCGGGAATATAATCAATACCAAATTCAACTTGCCTTAATGGCGGAAGTATAGGTAATTCACCAGCAAATACCTCCTAAGGTTTCAGATAACGGAAACATGTTTTAATAAATTCATATTAGGTTCTTTCTAGATTATAATATCCATGACTAATTCACAACCATTCACGGTATAATTTCAAGTCTAAATGCAGGATATGGTCATCCATCAAGAATTATTTAAATCACTTTTGATAATCAACATCTTATCATTTAGGGGAATTCTACTCGAGTTCCCATCAGTTAAGACAATGTCGTCATGTCATAATCAATCAATCCATTCTACTGGCACTATCAACTTTCCAGTTTCATTACCATTGATAAGATGTGAACTTCTCAAAAGACTAATAATAACTCAGAATCCTTCACAGATTAAAGGATATCTAGAGACATAACTAACATCAAAAGAGTAAGGTCAACGCATAATCTACGCGAGAGAATTTCAATTCAGATACAGACGAAAACATTAACGAATATGAGTATATCCCATGTTTTCATAAGTTGAGTACACATTCGAAAGCTCCTTGGATCGTTACCCAGGTCATTCAAATGAAATCAATTCAAAAGAAATGATAGGAACGTCGATACATCCAGTCGGGTATCAACACTCGGTAATCAGATACTTTTCCTAAGAATCTCACTACGGGAGAATTAGACAATAAGGGAATATCAATTGTCAAATAAGACAAGTTCCACAGATGAGTAAATTCGACTCCGAAGAATAAATAGTACGGGCACATATGTAGGTGTCCCTAACACTATGTCCCTATTTTTCACTTCTTGCAGATCTCATAAAATTTAATCTTTCACAATCTTCAAAGAAAATGTAGTGTTTATTAATAATTTCATGGTGACTACTAATCAGCCTTGCATGGTCCCTTCCAAATTTTATGTAGGCGGGCAACTATATACAATTTCAAGATTAACGATGCAATACTCAGTTCGTGAAAACTTTGTCATCCTGTCTATAATAAAAACATTTTCATGCTTAATTCTTAAATAAGAATCAAAAATAAATTTTCAAAGATGTTCTATATTATGGAAACAATTTAAGTTTTCCAAAGTGTTTCATAAACAGTCTTATTTCAATAACGATTACTCATAAATCTCACATTAAATAGTCCTTACGGTGATGAAAATTCAATTTTTCTCAAGGATATTGTTTTATATTATCAAAACAATGAGTGATATGCAAAAGAGTGATGAAAAGTTGTTCACCAAGAACCAAATACAATATAATAGGAACTGATCTTAGCCAAATAATCATGAGGTTCATGACCTAGATGGCACTCAAAAAGAATAATCCACAACGTAACTCAAATCGAGATGAGTACTTGTTCGATGGTTGTATCACTAATTCGATCATTAGGATGAAGCAACAAAAGATAGATAACATCGATACATGTAGGATTTAGCAATCAAAGGTAGTCTTTCCATTAATCACAAACAAGTCTAAATTGTACCGTAACACATTACGTGTCACTATGTCATACAATTCCAAGAACTCATCCTACCAACTGATGTCTCAGTTAAGTTAGGGATTATTTTTAAAAGATACCACAATGAATGCTAATCTACAAGAGTCATTAGGTGTTCCACGTGTCACGAAAGATCCATCGGTCCCAATTCAACAGAAGATTTCTTCAATTTATTTCTTGGACACTGGGCATCCTCATTAGTGGACAATGGTCTAGGAACAATCCTTAACACGAATCAACAATCAATTAAAACCTTATAACTCAATCACAAAACTTAACAACTTCTTCTTAACAATTTCTTATTCCATACAAGTTAAATTTTACTTCATTCAAGTTTTAATCAACTCATACTCAATGCAACATCCTACCTCATTCTCCAATACTTTCAATTTTATTCTTAGACCTTGAAAGGGAAATAAAAGCTCGATATGTACAACACTTAATTCCCAATCCTATAGCTCATACAACAATAGTTATCAAATGAGTCACTAGTATGAAATGACTCACACATTCAATTAGACTTCTCGGAAAGGTACTAGTGGCATGAGGCTTTTGGGTAATGGTTCCAATGACAGCCTCAAGTGCAACATTCACCCTTTCGATTTCAATTTAAGAATTGGATGACAACGAATCAGATGACATCTTTCTAGGTGGTAACGTTTTGTCAAACTCCACTCTATAAGGAAATATCGTCATGACATCGATATCAGACTTAATCTCGCCAATTCTTCTTTAATATCACAATCAACTAATATTAACATTTCTACGAATATCAACCATTTTATTGGGATCATAAATATCCACAACTTGGGTTAGATCTATAATAGCTAGAATTCCTACGAGAATAGCTTTGATTAATTTACTAGGGGATTTAGGGTTCCTTGTGACAATCTACGTCGTATAAATACCTCGTATAAATATCAAAATAATCATCAAACAATCATGTAATAAAATTACATCATATATATATATATAATCCAAGTTATATATATATATATTAAAATAACACTTCTCAGTCTGGACTTGTCGGTAACTCGGGAATTCTTCGGCACCGTTATAGTCAAAAGATTTTTAGACATTTTTAGAAAAATGTTTATAGTTAAAAGATTTTGAAATGTTTTATTCAAAATCTTGGTTTTAAAAATCTTTCGTTCTCTATAACGAGAGCTCTGATACCAAAATGTAACACCCCCAAATTTACACAATTCAATACAGCGGAAGACTCGTTGGTGTTACGAGATAGCACATTACTCACATCATAGACAACGCTTAAAAATCGCGTCGTTTATTAATAAAGCATTTCCATTCATAAATATCAAATTTACATAGGTCCCAAGTCATTGTATTTCATACAGGTTTTACAAAGCATTTGAATGTAAATTATTATTTAAGTGCGGGCCATGAATTCTTGTTGTCTTCCCGAGAATTACCTTCAAGTACCTGAGATAAAACATGTTAAAAGAAAAGGTCAGCGATAACGCCGAGTGAATTCATAGAGTTTTAATTAAATCCATCAATATAACATCGGTATAAAATTATTACCGAAAATCATTTTGTACAAATCTTTGTAATAGGCCATAAAATAGCCAAAGTCATTTTATACAAATCTTTATCATAATATAGGCTTTCGCCTTCAAAATTATTATATGAACCATTGTCGTTAAAAACATCATACAATACGTTTTATAACATTGTATAAAGTTAAATAAAAACCGTTATATGAATATGGTTATGTAAAACCAAAACACGAATACAATATCAATAATAAGACCCTGTATTGCTAGTTAGGCAATATATCGTAACTCAATGCTTAAAGCAGTATTTCGTTAATTGGATTATTATAAGTCACATGACATTGTTACCTTACTACAACAAACAACGGGTAGCTAGCCCGAAACTCAATTTGCCCATCTAATTTAGCGTGTCTCACAATAATCATGCTTGTGTAAATCTTCTCATACATAAATTCGCTTACCAATCAATGTGGCACGACGGGGATCAACCGTCAAGGCGTGAACTGGGGTGATCGTCCCCAAATAGTACTATTATATGCATAAGCTTCTACCAAATCCCGGTAGTTTACAATTCATGCTAATGGGACTTTTAGTGACATAACCTAACTTTAATAATCCATTTCATTTCATCTATCGGGTCCTTTAATCATTCATCGGGTCATACAATCATTCGGGTCCGAAACAATAAACAGACAATCGGGACAAATGGTGTCCTATTTTATCAAAACTAACATGTTATCTCCCTCGCGGGTTTATAAAACATTTCATAAAAATATTTAAAAGAGTGCGAGGCTATGAACTCACGTCGATGTGGGAAAGCGGGTTATCGGCAATTCGGATGTACGGTACGTGCTTCAATCACGGAAACCTAGACAAATAATACTCGTCTTAGACTTTTGTCCAATGACTTTATAAAAATAACAATTATGTATACATATGATGATTTTATACATATTATGGTGATCAAGTGGGTTTATACATCTTTACTTATTCATTATAGTGTTTATGTGTTGGAAATTTTCAAGACTAGTTACACTAATTCAATCTTGTTTACATTTTGAAGCCCAATAGGCCTATTACAAGCCCAATACTATTCCTTAGCCCAATTATACTTTTATTATCAGTATTATAATTTATATGTTGGGCCCAAATGGGTTAAGCCTAATAAATAAGTTTATAAGTGTTTTACCAAATTAGTCGGGTTTGTTGTCCATTAAGGCTACTTTGGCCCGTTAATGTCTATATGTTGTAAAGCTCGGGTTTTATCGATTTTTACTTGTTATATATGTTTATATATCAGTATGTGAGTTTATAAAAGTTTACATTAGACGGGTCCAACCGTCTAAGTTTTATTTAACAAAAAGTTAAGCTTTCGGTTTTAGCCGAAAAGACATAAAACTTAGTATATAGTTTTTATAACTTATAAAACTTACCAAACTACCATTTTTATATAATGTCCATTTATTTATTCTTATGAATTTCAATATAAATGAAATATATAAGTTAGTGGGTTTTAATTCACATTTTATACTATATTTATTTGAGTGCTTATATCATAATATTAAACTTTAATTTCACAAAATCAGTCCTAAATTTTAAGTTCACTAAAATGGTCATATCTAGAGTTATACATAGAGATAGAACCCCAAATTTTTATCACAGAAACAAAATGATATTTTATTCATTTTATTCTTTTATAGCTACTGATGAATCAATTTCTAAGTATTTTATAAAATTCGTCCAAAACAGTGTACTCAGATTTGTACACTAAACTTGTTTTGATCATATCTCACTCATTTTTATGATTCCATTGCATGGCCAACTCCCACATGTGTACAAGACATATTACTTACTGTATATCCATTAATCTATGCCATTTTTACTAGTTATCATAGTGTCACATTCTGTTTTATACAGCCTACTTGTTTAGGCTAGATTTCATCATCCTTTTATATAACTATTAGTTATTTTGATCATATTAACCAACACAAATTTAAAACTCAAAAATAATATTCACGGATAAATTTATTTCTTGAAATGTCGGACTGTCACCAAAGACGGTGTATGTAAACGTAAGCACATAACATAGAATCCTACGGTTTAGACGTAGTCGATACTACTTCAAGACGTAAATCCAAATTTCTTCCCAAAAATAAGTGAGTTCATAATATAACATTAAAATAATGTTTTTAAATAATATTTGAGAATAAAATATAAACCATAAATTGACGGATTGTCACAAATGTTAATGATTACAAGATTAAAGTAAAGATTTAATAAGCTTGAAAGAAAAACTAGGGAGAAAATGAAAACACACTTAATAAAAACTAAAAATTAACTACAAACTAACTAACACCTAACACCCTCCTAATGATATATTAGGAGGGTATTTATAGGAGGTGGAGAGGTTAAGTGTTTATGCTTCCTTCTTTCTTTCTTCTCGTCTTGACTCGATTTAATTTCTTCGACGTCGTCTCGGGATTTGTCGATATAAATTGAATTTGTCTTATAATTTTCTTCTATAATTAGACTTGAGTTGTTCGACTTCATTAAACTTTCGTCTTTAGACTTTTTCTTCGATAAATCTTCAGAATAGGCCTTGGGATTTCGTTCTTTTTGCACTCTCGATCTTTTGACTTCGTCTTTTGTCTTTTTCTTCGATAAAAGCCCGTGATAGCCTATGTTTTCTTCCTTTTGCATATTTTTATCCTGAAACACAATAAAAACACAAACCACGCATAATTCCGACTTTTACGACATAAAATACACGTTTTGGTCTTGTTATTATTGGAAATAAGTGGTAAAAGGATAAGTGTTTTCACACTTATTAAATCCCCTACACTTGACCATTGCAATGCCCTCATGCAATGCATTAATTTCAAAGCACAGATTACATTTCTCATCATAAATAACCTAACTTGGCCTTTATTAAATACTAAACACTAAGGAGACAAAAAGAACAAAACAAGTAAAGAATTCAAAGACTTACATTGGGGTTTTATGTTGTCATGAATGTTCATCATTCTCAAGTTTCACGTTCCCCATACCAAGCTTAAAAATGAGATCATTGTTATTATAAGTTAGCAAACTAACACGAACTCATGTGGCCCAATTATTTACTTAGACTCCCTTATTCCTAGGTGTATCTCTTATATTTTATTGTTGTCTTGAATGATCACGAGGATGCATTGTTTGATTTATTTCGATAGTTATTTAAGCTGAAAATAAAGTGGGACGATTTAATCAATAGTTAGCTAAAGGATAAAATTTTTTAAAACAGCTTCTCGGGACCTCATAAAGTTCATATCTTGGCATAACTCGCTTCACGATTTGAGACCTTTCTCGGACCGATATTTGGCAGCGCCTTCATACTTCAAATCTTTGAGAGACGTTCTTGAAATTATGGTCTTCTCTTCATAATAGGAATTTCTTCACTTGAAGTTTTGAGAGATTCTTCATCTTTGGACCACGACTTCTTCATTTTTCTCCAATCTTTATTTTGGACTTTGATATACAACGATCCGCCTCCTTTTAGGACTTGGATCTATTTATCCTCATACCTTCTTAGGGACTTTTTGGATAGACTTCTCCATGATCTTTAGGGGAGTTTTTGCTTTTCGTCGTGTGTCTCGATCCTTCATATTGATTTTTGATAAATGATTCTTCACATCACTTTTGGATCTTTAGCAACAAAATGTAGCCCTCATGTCTTGTTAGGACCTTTTCGGACTCGCCAATCTTCGCATCCCGCTTCAAAAAGTTATGCCTTGTCTATGAACTCTATTAATACCGAGCAACTTTTAAACGATCTTGTACTAGAAGCTAAGTAACTTTTCAAATCGTACAACCTTATTTATTGCAGATAAATTTAATAGCAAGCGATGGGAGAAAAAGCTTATAATCAACTCACATAAATTCATGAAAGAATACCAAACTTATAATTGGCTCTATCATCTCTCGTTCTCCACAATTTAAAATATCAAGGAATGAGACTCGGGGATGCCAATTAAATCAAGGTTTTGGGTTTTCGAGTCATCTATATGATCTTGCAAACTCTTAGACTTTTTCAAGTTTAGAAATCGCATTTTAAAGTTCCCTTAATAAACGACTCTCTAGGATCAATTATAGGAACTTGCGAAAATTTCTTGTTCTTAACCCGTGAGAGTTAAGACTTTCGCGTTTTAAAGTTCCCTATATAAAAGCCTAGCAAAACTCGACTTAAACACGTTAAGGATACTTGCTAGAGTAAACTTAGATAAGTAAACTCGGGTTGAGTCAAAATATTCACGACTTTGGAAAATTTAAAACCACTTTATTGAAAATTTATTCTAGCAAAGAAAGTAAATAACGATAGCAAAGGAAAATTACAAGGCCAAAATAGATTAAAAATTTTTAAAAATGTCGAAAAATTAGATTTTCCGGTTAAAATGAGGACAAATTCATGAAAAAGACCACTTACTTCGATAGAAGTCCCCCCTACACTTGATATAAACATTGTCCTCAATGTTTAAGCATGTGGGAGTAAACTCCCCTACACTTAGGACATTGTGCACTTTGGTTAAATCTTGCTAAGGAAAGGACAACTATAGTGATTTCAATGTGAACATATAAGATATGAAATATTGAATCACGACAGTTTAGGATAGAACCGGGAAGACGGGTACACGGGATCACGGTTCGTCAAAAGTCATCGAGAATGGATCTTTGAAGCTTTAATCCCTGCACACTAGAAGAAACAAGACGACAAACACATACGGGGCTCCCCCTACACTTATTATGAAAACGGTAAAGGATAGATCACGGGTTGCCTCACGAGAAGCGCTTGTTTTTGTTAACCGAGTCACGGGCCTGACTCGGACCAGAACTAATTCAAGGGAAACGTGGTGAGGGATGGAATCATCTCATGAGAGATGTCCTCACCAAAGTACAACTTCACGCGTTGGCCATTCACCTTAAAATTAGGCCCATTTGGTTGAGAAAGCTCAATGGTGCCATAGGGGAAGGCTTTGGCGACGGTGAATGGACCAGACCAACGACTCTTCAGCTTTCTCGAAAAGATCTTCAACCAAGAGTTAAAGAGTAAAACTTGATCACCAACGTGGAACTCTTGGTTCTTAATCCTTGCATCATGGATGATCTTGGTCTTCTCCTTGTAAATCAATGAGTTCTCATAAGCTTCATTCCTTAGCTCATTTAGCTCATTATGTTGAATCATCCGAAGATCGCCGGATTTTTTGATGTCGAAGTTAGCCCACTTCAAGGCCCAGTACGCCTTATGTTCCAGCTCAATAGGGAGGTGGCATGCTTTCTCGTACACAAGACGATAAGGTATACAACCAATCAGGGTCTTATAAGCGGTACGGAAAGCCCACAAAGCATCATCTAATTTATCGGCCCACGAGGCACGATGCTCTCCCACAGTACGCTCAAGAATTCACTTCAATCCATGGTTAGATATCTTGGCTTGACCATTAGTTTGAGGATGATAAGCGGTGGAAAGACGGTGATTGACACCGTACTTAGCCATGACTCTAGCAAATTGATCATTGCAAAAATGAGTCCCGCGGTCACTGACTATAGCACGAGGAACACCGAATCGAGCAAAAAGCTGCTTTAAAAAGTTCACAACCACCCTCGCATCGTTCGTAGGGAGAGCCTTAGATTCAACCCATTTGGGTACGTAGTCAACGGCTACGAGGATGTACTTGTTCCCTTTAAATGATGGAAATGGCCTCATAAAGTCGATGCCCCATACATCAAAGATTTCACATTCTTGTATGAAATTTTGAGGCATCTCATCTTTATGTGTGATCTTGCCTTGGCGTTGGCAAGCATCACAATTTTTAACCATCTCATGAGTGTCACGATAAATGGTGGGCCAATAGAATCCCGAGTCAAACACTTTCTTCGCGGTGTAGTTGGGACCAAAATGACCACCGGTGGGTCCTTTATGGCAAGCTTCGAGAATGTCTAAAGTTGCTGGTCCATCAACACACCGACGAATAATCAGATCAGCACATTGATTAAAGAGATAAGGGTCATCCCAAAAGTAAGTCTTAACATCTTTAAAGAACTTCTTCTTTTGTTGGGATGTTAACCCTTCGATGAGAATACCACCCGCTAAGTAGTTTGCAATGTCCGCAAACCACGGGGTGTCATCAAGATTGGAATTGATAGACATTAAGGCCTCAAGGGGAAAAGAGTCATTGATCTCTTGATTTGGATGATCCCCTTGATAAGGATCCTCAAGTCTACTTAGATGATCAGTGGCTAGGTTTTCGGCTCCCTTTTTGTCACGAATTTTGATTTTAAATTCTTGAAGGATCATAACCCAACGAAGAAGTCTTGGCTTTGAATCTTGTTTAGTCAACAAGTACTTCAACGCGGAATGATAGGTATAGACAATTGTGGTGGAAAGGGCAAGATAGGGGCGGTATAGAAAATTTCGATAGTGGTATAATGCAATTGAGCCCCCGTCATTGTCTTGCTAGCATAATGGATTGGTTGGAAGTGTTTGTTCACTCTTTGGCCTAAAACCGCTCCAATAGCAAAGTCGCTAGCATCACACATCAATTCAAAAGGGAGCTCCCAATTAGGGGTAACCAAGACCGGTGCCTTAGTTAGCTTGTCCTTAAGAAGATTGAAGGATTCAAGACACTCTTTAGAAAAGATAAAAGGAGTATCTTTTGCCAAGAGGTGGGTCATCGGGCGAGCGATTTTAGAAAAATCTTGAATGAATCAACGATAGAAGCCCGCATGACCAAGGAAACTTCTCACACCCTTCACGGTTGAAGGTGGAGGTAATTTGGATATGACATCCACTTTAGCACGGTCCACTTCAAGGCCGGCTTTTGAGATTTTATGTCCAAGCACAATGCATTCTTTTACCATAAAATGGCATTTTTCCCAATTTAGAACAAGGTGAGTGTCTTCACACCGCTTAAGCATGCGTTCCAAATTGGCAAGGCAATGAGAGAAAGAATCACCATAGACCGAGAAATTATCCATGAAGACTTCCATAGTTTCTTCAACCATGTCATGGAAGATAGCCATCATACACCTTTGGAATGTCCCAGGAGCATTGCATAAGCCGAAAGGCATTCTTTTATAAGCAAATGTTCCATACGGACAAGTGAATGTGGTTTTCTCTTGGTCTTTGGGATCGATGGGAATTTGAAAATACCCGGAGAAACCGTTTAAGAAGCAGTAATAATCATTACCCGCTAGACGTTCAAGCATTTGGTCCATAAAAGGAAGGGGAAAATGATCCTTTCTCGTAGCATCATTGAGTTTGCGATAGTCTATACAAACTCTCCACCTTGTAACGAGACGAGTAGGAATCAACTCGTTGTTTTCATTGGGAACAACGGTGATTCCGCCTTTCTTAGGCACACAATGAACGGGACTAACCCATGGTGAATCTGAGATAGGGTAGATCATTCCCGCATCAAGAAGTTTGATAACCTCTTTTTTGATAATGTCATGGATATTGGGATTCACCCTTCTTTGGCTTTGAATAGTGGGTTTAAAGTCGTCCTCCATGAGAATTTTAAGTGTGCAAAAGTGAGGATCAATTCCACGAATATCGGAGATTTTCCAAGCAATCGCTTTCTTATGATTCTTCAGCACGGCGATAAGTCGAGATTTTTCTTCCTCTTTCAAGTCCTTTGCGATGATGACGGGTGACTTCTTATTGTCGTCAAGGAACACGTATTTGAGATGAGACGGTAGGTCCTTAAGCTCTAAATCCGGAGGATTTCCGATGGAAGGCGTAGTCAAATTCGGATCATCGATAGAGATTTCCTTAGGAGATGGTGGAGAAATATGGTCCTCATTGAGAAGTTTCTTAATGGTACGAATGTCTTCATCCCAATTGGAGGGAGAATCGTCATATTGCAAGTCCACATCTCCCAAAGTTGCTTCAAATTCTTTCAAGATGAAATCACTTTCTCCAAATGGAGTTAGTGATGGAGCAATAGAGGCAACGGTCTCAACAATGGGTAGAGAAGAAGAACCACTTTTACAAGCGTCTTTGAAATGTTCTTCACAAACCTCATCAAGAACGTCACTGAAATTAACACTCTCGTTTTCAGAAGGTTGTTTAGAAAGTTTTCCCATGTTGAAGACGATTTTATCTTCACCAACTCTCATGATTAATTCGCCCGCGGCTACATCAATGAGAGTGCGACCGGTCCTCAAGAATGGACGTCCAACGATTAATGGAACACGGGGATCCATCTCGTAGTCAACGACAACAAAATCCGCCGGAAAGGTGAATTTGTCGACACCGACGAAGACGTCTTCGGCTATCCCCACCGGATAAGCAACCGTACGGTTGGCTAATTCCAAAGTCATTCGTGTGGGGACTAGCTCGGGTAGAGACAATTGTTTCCAAATGCTTAGAGGCATTAAGTTGATACTAGCACCTAGATCAGCTAGGGCCATACAATTCTCTACCCCGGGGAAGTTGCAAGGAATAAGAAAGCGACCCGGATCACCAAGTTTGGTGGGTAATTTCCTTAAGAGAACTGCGGAGAAATTCTCGTTAAGTTGGGTCTGAGCGATGTCAAGAAGTTTCTCCTTATCACTGAGAAGATATTTAAACATTTTAGCATATTTGCGCATGTGAGCGAGAGCCTCAGCAAAGGAGATACTGAAATTCAGTTGTTTAAACATTTTAAGGGCTAGAAACCTGAATATCATCCTTGTTCTTCAATTTCTATTTCCTCAACCTTGAAGGATAAGGTATGTTGGGTTGAGATGAAGGCTTAGGAATGGAATTCTGACTCACATACTTGGGTGGTGGAGGGGTAGAAATATAAGGTGGAGGAATTGGAGAAAGGGACTTGTTTTCCTTTGTCACAATCACCGGTGTAGGTGTAGGAAGCTCGGGTTCCTTTAAACCTTTTCCACTGCGAGTGGTGATTGCTTTCATCTCCCCTCTTGGATTAGCAACGGTGTTACTAGGAAGAGAACCCGAACCAGAGGCTTGATTACTTTGGAAGAAACTAGCCATCATATCCCTTAAGTCATTCGTTTGACTGGCCAAAGAGTTCCGCATATCGGCTCGAAGATCATTCCCTTGTTTCACCATATCTCCTTTCAAGCTAGCCATTTGCCGCTGAAGATTCTACACTATTGCGTCATTAGTCCTCATGTAAGTTTCAACCTCGTGATTAAATGTGGTAGGTTGGTTGGGAGGAAGAGCATGGTAGGCAGGTGGTTGATAAGCGGGTTGTTGGTGAATTTGATTGTTTCCTTGAGGTGGATATGGGTTTCTTTGGGTTTGATATTGATTTGGAGCTCGTGGTGGGTTTTGATTGTTGCGATTGAGGTTATTTGGGTTTTAAGGTAGAAAACCGGGTGGTGAAAGAAAGTTGTTTGAGCGATAACTGAGCAAATTGCAGTCACCTTGAGGACGTGCTTGATAGCCTCCCGTGGAATAGTTACCGTTAGCGGCATACACATTTTCCGGATTGTTATGTGTCGAAGGACAATCGGTGAATGAATGAGATCCCCCGCATATTTCACATGACTGAATCATAGCATTAACTTGTGCATTGATAGCTTTGGTGTTGTTAGTGGTTTGGAGAGCAAGTGTTTCAACAAGCGAAGTAAGCTTATCAATTCTCTTGTCGCTCTCGTTAGTGCTAGCACTAGCCAATTAGTCCGAACACTCTTGGTTTGCACTCTAGACTTATTCTCAATAATGTCCCATACGGCATTAGAAGACTTAACCAAAATGTTACCCCCCGAGGCACTATTTAGTGAATCTTGGTCATTCATGCTTAACCCATTGTAAAAAGTATTAATTTGATGTACTTTTGTGAAACCATGTTGTGGACACTTTCTTAAAAGTTCCTTAAAACGGTCCCAAGATTCACTAAATGTCTCACCGTACTTTTGTTCAAAGGTAATGATTTCATTCCGCAAAGCGGTAGTACGTGAGGGTGGGAAAAAGTAGTTGATGAATTTGGTCTCTAAATCTGTCCACGTAAGAATACTTTGTGGTGGTTCCTTATCAAGCCAATTTCGGGCTTGTCCCTCTAAGGAGAAAGGAAAAAGTTACAAGCGAATCACTTCTTGTGAAACCCCATTATACTTAACCGTATTAGTGAGTTGAAGAAACCTTTTTATATGGTCATGAGGATCATCAAGCGAACACCCCAAGAAAGGTTGAGCAGAGACCATTTGAATGAAGCCGGATTTGAGTTCAAAATTGTTGGCTCCAATCTCGGGTATGACAATAGCATCGGTGTTGCCCTCTACGTGCGATTGCAAAAGCTCGATCATTGGTTGATTGTCCATGGTGACAATAGGTGGAGTTATGACTTCGGCTTGAATTGCTTTCTTCTTACGAGCACGAGTACGCATGCACACCTACAAAAGGAAGAGAAAAATAGACAAGAAATATTTTTGGTTTTTATGTTTTTCTATTTTTTTGGATTTTTGAAAAAATTTTAATTTTTATGGATTTTTGAAAATTTTTAAGCAAGAAAAATAACGTTCAAAAGTGAACAGATCCCAAAATCCAGCGCGTCTCTCACTATAAACCGTTAATCTTAACGAAAAGAGTCGGCAGTGACGCCATTTAATAACTAGATTTTCACTAGTTATGAAAGTTCGTTAAACCGATCTTTTCGAATTGATTAATAGTTAAGAGTGCGACTCAGTCGTTCTTGGAGGAAAAGAAAAAGGGTTTGATTATCTATTTTAATCTAACAGTGAAAATGTCGTTGAGTAAATAAGTAAAATTGAAAGCATGAAAATATTTAAACTAAAATAAAAGACTTTAGAAATTGAAAAGTAAATGATTAAAACTTGTAAAAATGTAAACTTTAAATATTAAACTAAACCAAGACAAGTTAAAATAATGCTAATTAAAAAGGCGGGAAAAAATTAAGTTTGAAAAATTAAACTAGAATTGAAAACTAAAGGCTGATCCGGAATCCGTATCTGGCCTTATCCGCAAAACATAATATGGTGCTTATCCGGAAAAACGAGAGTAAATGGCTTATCCGGAAAGTGGTAAATACTCCTTATCCACAAAACGTCTTGAGAGCCTTATCCGGAATATAAACTTAAAGAACTTATCCGGAAAACGTGAAATGTGGCTTATCCGAAAAACGTGAAGTGTGTAATGAAGCTTATACGGAATCTTTTCTTGGTGCTTATCCGCAATGTTGTACTGTTATCCGGAAAAAAGAGGTTTTTAGCACTCTTATCCGGAATGAGGGTTATAGAACAAATTCCGTAACAAAGAAGACTTAAGCAAATCACAATAAGCTAAAAACCAATAAGCACTTTACCACAAGTTAAAGCAAAATGATTTTAGGAAAAAGTAAATAAACTAGAACTTGAAAACTTTTAAAACACTAAATAAGCTAGATATCAAAAAGAAGTTTTTATAAAAACTTAAACTTATTAAAAAAAACTATTTAGAATAAGCCAAACACACCAAAATCAACAAAATCACATCCACTACATGATTATCAAAGCAAAACCATAGATTATTAAGAAAGGAAGAATGAGAATTAAGAAATAAGATTGATTTGATTAAAGATTAATATCAAAGATTACAAGATTAAAGTAAAGATTTAATAAGCTTGAAATAAAAACTAGAGAGAAAATAAAAACACACTTAGTAAAAACTAAAAATTAACTACAACTAAATAACACCTAACACCCTCCTAATGACATATTAGGAGGGTATTTATAGGAGGTGGAGAGGTTAAGTGTTTATGCTTCCTTCTTTCTTTCTTCTCGTCTCGACTCGATTTAGTTTATTCGACGTCGTCTCGGGATTTGTCGATATAAATTGAACTTGTCTTATAAATTTCTTCTATAATTAGACTTGAGCTCTTCGACTTCATTAAACTTTCGTCTTTAGACTTTTTCTTCGATAAATCTTCAGAATAGGCCTTGGAATTCCGTTCTTTTTGCACTCTCGATCTTTTGACTTCGTCTTTTGTCTTTTTCTTCGATAAAAGCCCGTGATAGCCCATGTTTTCTTCCTTTTGCATATTTTTATCTTAAAACACAATAAAAACACAAACCACGCATAATTCCAACTTTTACGACATAAAATACACGTTTTGGTCTTGTTATTATTGGAAATAAGTGGTAAAAGGATAAGTGTTTTCACACTTATTAGGCTTCAACTTCTAACTCCACCGAAGTGCCTCCTTTTCCTAGCCCAACACCCGTTGAGGCTAAAGGTTTTATCGACATCGATCCTCTCGTCTTAGGAAAGTCACCTAAGCATAGTCATTCGACTTATAAGGCCATGGTTATGAGTGCTCACGTCGATTCTTTCTTTGATGATGACGATGGCGATTTTTCCAAGATTGATCATGTACTTCGAAATCTACATGCCATTTTTTAGGATTCTCCCAAAAAGACCTCTTCACATGTGAAGTACGATGATTATGAGTTCGATCCCGAGATTGAAGAAATTATCGAACGAGAGCTAGCTCTTTTGCCTCCACTTCCACCTACGAGTGAGGTTGATTTTTCCAAGATCGACGATGAACTTAATGAGTTGGAACGTCTTATTTTTTATGACGAACCAACTCATGTGACCACCAAAAATCCTATTCTCGAGGAGTTACCTAATCAAAACTCCTCAAATGAGAATTACGTTTACCACATTCATGAGGATTTAACTTATCAACAATCCCCATAAATGAATGATGGTTTCGTGCTTGATCGTGATCTTTTTGAGAGAGTTTCTAAGATACTCAAGGAGCGAAATGACAAACAGTGGTTTGACAAGCCTATCTATGACGAAGAAATTGATGAGATTCACGATCATGAGGATGACGAATATGTTTACCCTGAGGGGGCGGTGTTCTTTGTTGATAAACGTTTTGAGAACTTATACATTCCACCACCCCCTAACTGCGACTTAAATGTGAGAATTTTTAGTGTGCCTAACATCGTCTTAGAAACGCCAAATATTTTCGACATAATTCAATCGGGTTTTCATAAAGAGTTTTTGAACGATGAAAAAGGAAAATATTTAAAATTTATTTATAAAAGATTTTTCTACATGTCTAACTCCGTCATCACCGTGTTTTATGAGTGCTGCCACCTCGTCTACTCCTTTTGACGATGGTGTGTGTGGATTTAGTGTGGGGGAAGCCCCTTATGTTCCCTCACATTTCTCCACCGAGGATGAGATATTCGATCCTGGAATTGCTTGTAAAGGGAAATCTCGGTCTTCCACCGATGCAATAAATGGAAATCTTATTCATTTGCTTGGTGTGAGTCTACCTCGAGTAGCTCATTATGTTGCCTTACCCATTGTCCCACCCTTCTATTTCTTATCTCTTTTCTTCTACCTCTTTGAGATTTTGGCTTCGGTTGAAGTAGCGTTGTTTCGTCTTTCATCCGAAAACGAGGACGCTATCTTTGACCCCGGTATACGTGTATCGGGTTTTTAAAGTACTCCATGTACTTTTGGGCATTGTTTATCATGTAAGCCCCACCAAAAATGACCATACCATGATTATCCCTAAATGATCACATTTATGGGGATTCGATTCGAGCTTTTGACTCGGTTATCAAGAACAAGGTGCCTCGTGGGGGATTCTCATGCTTATCCTTGTAAATATTATTGCTTTTCTAACAGTGTAACGAGGGGACTTGTGCTCTTCCAACCTTTGTTCTGTGGTTGTTTGTGATTGTGATTCATTAGTTTCATCGTCATCATTGAAGCTTCTCGTGTTCGTTTTACGGATCACTCGAGCTTCGATCGTTGCCTTTGGAGATTCCGATATCCGATGATATCCTTTCATGTTCTAACGATTATCTTATTAGCATAATTCATAAACAGCTTTTAGGTTATTCGTTTTACCCTTTCCATGCTCGAGATTAAGCATTCGACTTTCGTCTCTAGTATGGGGGTGTTTCACCCCTAGACTCGAAACATTGAGGACAATGTTTAGTTTTAGTATAGGGGGTGAGTAGATACTTCACCTTGCTTACGTCACCATGCAATCTAATATTCATCTTTTTGTTATCGTTTTATGCAAAATAAGGCTAAAATGGCCAAATTTTAAATTTTTTTTATTTTTCATAGGTGTTTGATATGAGTGAAATTACTCATATCAATTGTATCTTAAAACAATGAAATAATGCATTTAATATACGAAATTTGCCTTGTATATGTTTGTTTCTTGTTTTCATGTGTGTAGGTACCAAGTTCACGAAAATCGGAAAAACCGGTACGAGTTTGAAGAAAAAGATTGAAGAAGCCAATTTCGAGCTCAACTTTAGCGGAATTAAACTTTTATGAAGATATTGGGCTTTGTGGGTCCCACAATTGGGTAAATGGGCTCAAAAGCCCATTTGAGGAAATAAAACTTGTCACTTTTGGGTTAAAGCCCAATAGGCCCAAAACACTACTATAAACGGATGTAAATAACTATTTTTAGGTTTCAAATCCCAGTGAGGGAAATAAATGGGACAGACTGTGTGTAATATGGGCCACAAGCCCATACTCTTGATGCGTAATAAAATGGGATTGGTTTTAGGGTTACATGATATAAACGATTAGAGTTATTTAACTCACAATCAGTCAAAGGTCTACACAACACCACCACACGTTTTCCATCTTTTCACAAATAAATAAAACGTTACCCACTTCACACGTTTTCCCACTCACACACATAAATGTCGATACAACCTATGATATTCACCTTTCTCCTTTCTTCCCCAAAAATAATAACCAGATAAATCCACTGTTCACAAACCCTAGTTTATTAATTCGTTCGAATTAATTGGGGCTTTTTGGCACACGTGTAATTCAAGTGTGGGGGAATTAAATCCCCCAATTTTAAGGAAGAGAAGAGATGGGCAGAGAATGGCTACGTGGCAGATTTCTATTGGAGATTACACCTCATTTTCCCCACTCCACCAATCAAGAGGCATCAAACTAACACAACTAGCACAAACGGATGCCACGTTGGCAATTCGTGTGCTAGTTGTGTCTTCTCAACCGTAGGATCAACAACAAGAGAGAGAAAGATGATCTAAGGGCTTAAATTGAAGAAGGAATATGCTTATTAAGATTCGGATATTCTCCCCTCAACAACCTTGGGATGGCTATAAAAACCCTCTTTCTTCCTGTAATTTATTCATTCCTTTTTCCAGCACTGTTATTATGTTTAAATTTAGTTAGAATCTTGTATTTTTCTTTTATTAAATCTTGTAATGATATTTTGAATAATGAAAAAGTTCTTTTCAGTTTATTATCCTACTGTTCACGTTTTATTTTTACATCAGTTAAAGTAACTTACAATCTTCTTTATAAATTGAATATAATAATTGATTAATTTGTTCAATAAGCTTAAATAATAGCTTAACTGGATGATATGTTAGAGAAAGGGAATAATAATTATTCCTACTGAATAATTAAAAATAAGCTGTTAGATCGAGTTTTGGTGAATGGTGGTTCGTGTAATAAATGGTGGTTCGTTTTCCGGTTCCTAAAGGTTGTTCAGCACAACCTTCTGCCCAATGGTTTCTTCAAAAGGTTATATGTTCTTTTCTTTTCAATGTTCATAAATCTGTTTAGTTTAATATGGTTAAGTGAGTTTGTTAATCTTGAATCTGAGTTTGAATTTGTTTGATTATTGTTGATTAATACTGATAAATCTGTTAAAAATTGAGTAAACCATAGGTTTACTATACTTTTCAGAAAAGTCAGTTTAGTTTTGGGTGTTTAACCAAATTTAAGATTTATTATTTTGAAGTATCTGTTTATTTAGAGCTGGTAATGATGTTTTTTTTAGTTTGATAAATTTGAAGTGCTGAATATTAGTTCATTTGGTTTGCCATTTGTAAAACCAAACTGAATATTGCATTTATTCTGCTTATTATCACCTTGAGATTTTTCTGATATTTGGCTCTTGCTTAATCTGTTTTGTTTAATCTATTCTATGGTTCTAAGTGATTTTTATGTTTTTAAACTGCTTTGCTGATGCTGATCTGGATGTTTGAAATTGCTTTGTGGATTTGCTGTGATGATTCTGTCTATTGGATTCCGTTGTATACATTGCAGTTATTAGCCTCAGTTTAGGAATTTAGAATTAGGAAGTTTGCATTTTAGCTGTGTAAGCTGATTTGTTTACATGTATCGAGTGATTTAGTTAATGTATTATTGCTCGTTTTTGTTTTGTTCTAATTGTTAGATCAGTATTGGTTAATTTTATTTACTGATAAATTTTACTTGTTTAAATGGATTCTAGCTGGTTTAAATGAGTAGCTTATATTTGAATGATCTGCTTACTTAATTTGGTATGATTTAGTCTAAGTGTCTGTGATTTTTCAGATTACCATACGATTTGTATGGTACTGACTTTGTTACTTGCTATTACAAATTCATTTAAACAAAATAAGTCACCTCCTGTGACTGAAATTTGTTCATGTTCAAAAAATCAAATTATTCGCAAAAATATGCACTTGCTGGGTCTCGACCTCGTGACCTAGCGTTTCACAGCCAAACGATCTAACCAACTGAGCTAATAGCTCTTTTAAGTTTTCTTTCTGTTTATTAATTAATATAGTAGATTTAAGTTTGGCAGATTTTGCAATTTAAGTGTGTTTTAATTAAAGTTATGTTTTTAAATAATTTTTAATTAATGCTTTTATTTAAGTCAATTTTAGTTTTATAATTAATAAAATAAAATAAAAATAAAAATGTTTTTATTAATTTTAAAAGTTTAAAGAGTTTTCAATTAATTAGATTTTTATAATGTTAGATTAAAATAAAATTAGTTTTAAAAAAAATAGATTTAGTATAAGTAATTTTTAATTTCTAAAATAATATTAGTTCAAAATATAAATAAAATATAAAAATAAAATTAAAAAAAATGTTTTTAATAAATTTAAAAGTTTAATTAGATTTTATATAACTAGATTTTTATTATTTTAAATTAAAATAGTTTTAAAATTAGATTTGATTTTAATAAATTTAATTAGTTTGAAAAGTTTTGTTAGATCTTTAAAAATAGTTTAAAAGATGTTTTTAATAGATCAATTTTTTATAGATTATTAAATAGTTTAAATATTTAATTAGTTTTTAATTTTAAGTAATTGTTTTTTTATTAAAAATAGCGGGGTTTACGATTCATGCACTTTAGGATAAATTTAAATAGTTTAAAATTGGTGGATTTAATTTTTAGTTTAAAAACCGAAAACCAATTCAAATCAATTGTCCAAAACGAAACGAAACGTCTCAAATTCACTCGATCTTCGTGTACAACGAACTTGGTTCATCACGTGTTTAATTGAATTCGTCATTGGTAATTTTAGTCTATTACTTTTTCCTAAAGGTAATTTTCTAATTTACCCTATAACGTATCTTAATTATCACATATACTATCACGATCACATCAAAAAAATTTGGCGCCGCTGCCGAGGATCTTGTGTACGATTCGTCTTTGTGGAGGTTTGTTGATCGTTGATTTGAAGACCCTTTCCGTCCTCGGAAAGTTTTGTTATTTTTCTATTATATAGTATGTATCATTTTTCTCGTTTTTTTGTGAATAATATATTGTATTACGTAGAACAATAAATTTACATACTTTTCAAATAAGGCCTTAGTTGGGATTTCATCACCTAGCTATTGTAATCGAATCCAAAACAAAAATAAAAGGCAAAATAGATAAATACTAATAAGAAGTTTGAAATCGATTTATACAAACTATAAGGTGGGTATAAGGCGACATGCTATAAAAGGCCGTCTAAGGAAAAGGGTTTTTAAGTTCTTTGTGCCACCTCGTTTCCCCACTTGCTTGTGCGTATATTGAGATGGACAACCTATTATTGGTTTGCCAACTCAAGTAGTAATAAATCTTATTTTTGTAGTTTACTTATTGAACCTCGAGACGTTTAGGTTTTCACCTATCGTTTCAAAGTCGACCGAGGGTAATTTACTTCCATAGTAGTTATCCTTATTCCTTGTATTTTATCGATCATTATTGATTGAGCAATACCAAATAAAATACCAAAAATAATCTTCTTCTTGTCTAATTTCTTTTCTTCAATCCTCTAAATTCTCGTCTTTGTAGTGTATGCAATTACATTCTTCTCGTCTTGTGATTGATTTTAATGGGCTTGAAAATATTCCTCGTAGAAATAGAAATCGTCAACAACGAATAGTGGAACCCGAGCTTCCACCTATTGTTGTAGAGATGGCCCATAACCGAACAATGGAGGAATTGCTCCGTGCACCCACCGAAGGGTATGGGGAAGCAATCGTTGTGCCGGCTATTTTGGCGGATCATTTTGAGATTAAGTCGGGTCTTTTATCGCTCATTCGTGCCGACCAATTTCATGGCAATGAGACCGATAGCCCGCGTTCTCACATTCGAAATTTTCATCGAATTACCTCGACTCTCAAGTTTAGAGATGTACCGAATGACGCGATTAAGCTCATGCTTTTTCCGTACTCGCTCGAGGGTAATGCTAAGCTTTGGTATGAGAAAGAACCACCGGGTTCGATCTTAACATGGGATGATTTAGTGTCTAAGTTCATGAATTGTTTCTTTCCACCATCCAAAACAACACACTTTAAGAACGAGATCACTTGATTTGAACAAAAAGTGCATGAATCGTTTGGGGTTGATTGGGAAAGGTTTAAAGATATGTTGAGACAATGTCCACACCACGGTTTCTCGGAATTGCATCAAATTAATACTTTCTATAATGGGCTTAATATGATTGAACAAGATTCTTTAAATGCCGCCGCGGGTGGTGATCTTTTAAGAAAAACTCCGAGAGACGCGTGGGGTATAATTGAGAATAAATCTAGAGTGCAATATTCACGAAACACACCGAGTGCTTCCAATGTGAATTTGTCTAATATCGAGATTGCTAGATTGGACTCTAAGATTGACACGCTTTTGAATGAGTTTAGGAAGAATCCTCATGGATCGATTAATATGGTTGAGAGTTTTTGTGTATCATGTGGTGGAGCACATCCTAATTATGCTTGTTTAACCACGGGGTTTGATCCAGCTAATGCTTTTGCCGCGACGGGAACTTATGGCTCCAACGGTCAAGTTCCTCGTCAAAATTATGTTGCTCCACCGGGTTTTCCACCGGTTCAAAATAGGTACAACAATGGGAATAATTTTAACCGTGGTAACCAAGGGAATTACAATCAAGGAAATGGGTTTAATGCTAATCAAAACAATCAAGGTTTTCAAAGCAATAACCAAAATGATTTGTCAAGCTACATTAAGACAAATGAGGCAAATTTGAAGGCTTTTCAAAATAACATTCAAGGACAAATGGCAACTTTGAAAAATGAATTTCAAAAAAAGATTAAAGGGAAAAATAATAAGATTGAGCTTAATCAACAAAGACTTGAACCAAACCAAAACCGTTTTGAGCAAAGATTAGAGCAAAGTCATAATCGTATGCAACAAAGTTTGGAACAAGGTCAAAATAAATTGCTTTCGATGTTTGAGGGATTTATGTCTAAACCATCTACTTCTTCGGGTTGCTTACCTAGTAATACCATTCCAAACCCGAAGGGAGAACTTAAGGCCATAACCGTTTATGATGATTGTGAAAATTTAGAAGAAGTTGAAGTGATTGAGTTTAATCCTCCACCTAAGGAAACTTTTCTAGAAGTCACTAAGGCTACATTAAATGTGATTAGTACCTCAGTTTTCTTTAATCTCTTTCTCGAGAAGTATAAAGATCCGGGTCAATTCTTGATACCTTGTGTTTTCAATGAGCTTGGGTTTGCAAAGGCCTAGCCGATCTAGGAGCTAGCATTAACATAATGCCCCTAGCCCTTTGGAAAACCATTGATTATGCACCACTTAGTACCACTCGTATGATCATTGAGCTTGCTAATGGTACCACCACTCGACCGGTTGGTATAGCGGAAAATGTCATTATGAAAGTGGGAAATTTCTTGTACTTATCCGATTTTGCTATAGTTGATTATGAGACCAATCCTCGTGTGCCTATTATTCTAGGAAGACCATTTTTGTGCACGGCTCAAATTCAAGTTGGTATGAGGAAAGAGGAAATTAAATTGTTTTATAGAGATAAAAGCATTGTTTTTAAACCGGAAAAGATTCCAAGATTTGCTTCTAAGAAAGTTGAAAGTGTGAAATTTATTGAGACAATTGAAAGTAATAAGAAAGCTCTTTTTGATAAAGGTGTTTTTTCAGTTTTGGAAACTTCATTTTGTGATAAAGGAAAGTTAAATTCAAATGAAGAAGCTTTGTTTGTTGAAATATGTAGTAACCTTTCCTCATTTCCACTCACTCTACTCGAGGATGATAGTTCTACGATTGAAAAACAAATTGATGAATACTTAAGTGCACCATTTGATGCTAGTGAGTTTAATAGTGAGAATTTTGATCCCGAGAGTGATATTGCTTTAATTGAACAATCTTTGAAATTGGACTCATTCTCACTCTCTTCTAAGGATCAATTTGATGTTGCTAAGGCACAATCTTCAATTGAAGAGCCTTTGATTCCTAACTTCACACCGAGTGAGGTTAGTGACTATTCATGTGATAAGTTCATCGATGAACTTTTTGCTATCATTGATCCACTTCCACGGGAAAGTGAAGACGTTTCCGATCTCGAGATCGAGCGTGATTCTTGTGTTTTACCTACCATTCTCGAGGAATTCTCCAATGAATTTCCTTCAAATAAGAATGATGATCTTGTATCCGAGTGTGATACACTCGACACTTTGTCGAATATCTCTTGTGATGACAAGTTTGACGACACTTTTGTGACTTACTCAAATCCTCTCTTTGAAGCTTCAATGAACAATAATCCATTGTTTCAAGAGGATTTTGAGAGCATCATACCTCCTACATCTCACAACCTTTGTGATGATGAGCTTCTCATGAAGGAGGTTGCTGAGTTTCTTTATATAGACATTCCTTCGGAATTTGAGGAAGAGTCTAATGACGGTGATGAAGACTCTTGGTTTGATCACCCGATTTATGATGATGATAATGTTGACCCGGAGGGAGAAATTACTTTTGCTCTAATTATCCTTCCCACTCGCTTTGATCTTAATGTGCGGGTTTTTCATGCGACTCATTTAGAGTACCATGACCCCTTTGTTCACATTCATAAGAGTGATAAGGTCAACAAAGTCATGCAAGTTGAAACCACTATGGTTGAGACTTTTATACCACCTTTACCATGTGCTTTATATGATTTAGGATTAGCATGGGGGGACGACACCGTGTTGTCTATTCCTTTCTCCACCGAGGACGAGGTATTCGACCCCGGAATCGTTGATTTAGGGAAATCTCGGCCTTTCACCGATGCAATAATTGAAAGACTTTTTAATCATCTTGGTGTGAGTTTATCTCGGGGAACATGCTACATCCATACCATTGTTTGTGACTACCATCTCTTTTTGGAGATTTGTGTTGGAGTTTTATCCTTTCGTTTGTCATCGGACAACGAGGATGAGATCTTTGACCCCGGCATCGTGCTTTATGTTGGAATTTATTCCAATATGCCGGTTTTCACCATTTTCCCTAAGGACCAATGAATGCGGGGATCGAGTCGAGCTCATGACTCGGTGAACAAAAACGAGGTGCCTTGTGGGGGAATCTCATACATTCTATCTTCTTTCTATTTTCTAACATTAATAAGTCTTGATCTTTCAAGCTCGTGCTCGTGTTTTGTGGTGTTGTGAATCTTAGGTATGGCCCTAATATTTGAAGACTCTCGTGTTCGGTTTTTGCCGGTCCACTTGATCTTCCATTCTTTAAATGCCAAAAAGGGGCACACTCTCTATCCCTTGATTTTTATCGACTAACGTTTTATCTTGAGGCATAATTAATAAACGGCTTATAGATTTGCGTGCTCTTTCCATGCTAGGAATTTGCATTAGACTCTTCGTGTTTTAACAAGGGGGTGTTACTCTCGAGCTAAGAAACATTGAGGACAATGTTTGGTTTTAGCATGGGGGAGTCAATCGATATAATCGCTTGCAATTGCTTTTGTCGTGTCTAAACGTTGTTTTTCTCATTTTTCAATAAAATTTTAAATTTTTAGTGTTATTTTTAAGTTTTAATAAATAAAATAAGTGCTTTTGACACGAATGTAGGCTTTCCGTTGGTGAAAATAAAAATAGTTTTTGACTCGACTCTGTTTTAACCTTAGCTTTTCCTTAACGTATTTGAATTAAGTTTTTCTAGGCTTTTATATAGGGAGCTTTAAAACGCGAAAGTCTTAATTCATACGAGTTAAGAACAAGAACTTTTCGCAAGTTCCTATAATATATCCTAGAAAGTCGTTTATTAAAGGAACTTTAAAACGCAAATTCTAAAACTTGAAAGAGTATAAGAAGATGCAAGATCCTATAGATGACTTGAAAACCCAAAACTTTGATTTAATAGGCTAAGTATCCATTGATTTCACATTTTTGAAATTTTAAAATATAGAGAACAAGAGATGATAGAGTTCAATCATAAGTTTATAAGGTTAAATTCTTCTTTGTGCAAGTATTTTTGTGTTTGATTTAATCTCCTCGTATTTACTTTCCACGCTTGAATAATAATTGCTTAATAAATGAAGTTTTTAGCGGTTTAGGCTTGATATCTTAACTCGTAACTCCTTCTTTTTCTTCCCTTGTAATTAAAGTGAGAACACATTAAGGGTGTCAGCGTCATGGATTTTTGATCATGGGATTGCGGAAATTTGGCTTACTATAAATATCATATTAATAAATAAGAATAAATAAAAACATGTTCTCTAGGAGCCTTCGGGTGGGAGTCATGTAGCACTAACCTTGTCATTAGAGACTTAGGGTGTATGTCAAGGGGCGTGTTGAATAAAAATTGCTTCATCATCATGATCTGTAAGGTGGGATGGTGAAGTCAATTCCCTTATTTTTGTCCAAGGAGCCTTAGGGTGTGGATTTTAAATAAGGAGCACAATTGCATCTTAAAGAGCCACAAGGTGTTATGATGTAGTTGTTGCTAACTCCATTAATAAAGTCATAATTGAATTTGGAGGTTTTTATTGTTGCTTTTAAGTCGCCATATTAGCCACATTTCGGGTCCGGGATTTATCCTTAAATCGTGTTAAGTTATCCTTGATGTGGGCTTTCTTTAGTGACAACGGTTTTTGAAGTCGAGGTAAGGTTTTGAGTGTTGAGTTTACACCGTTCTTGCCTTCATTTTTGGACTAATAAATATCAAAATAAAGTCAAATGAGCCTTTGGATGAATGACAAATAAAATCTAGATATACAATTAGGAATAATAGGAGATTGAGTTTAACATAAATTATTTGTATGAGTTGGTTTAATTTTAGGGCTTATGATTGACAATGATCTTGTTTTTGCACTTGGCTTGGAAAAGTGAAAAGTCGGGGATGATGAATCTATTTGAGTTTTATGATCCTAAAAGTTATTGTTCTTAATAATGAAAGCAATACATTATGTCTTTGCAAAATAAAAGTCAAAATGTTGAATAATGGTGTAGTTAGTGTTTTATTTTATCATTGCGTGAGGACACGGCAATTGCTTAGCAAGGGGGAGTTTGATATGAGTGAAATTACTCATATCAATTGTATCTTAAAACAATGAAATAATGCATTTAATATACGAAATTTGCCTTGTATATGTTTGTTTCTTGTTTTCATGTGTGTAGGTACCAAGTTCACGAAAATCGGAAAAACCGGCACGAGTTTGAAGAAAAAGATTGAAGAAGCCAATTTCGAGCTCAACTTTAGCGGAATTAATTTTTTATGAAGATATTGGGCTTTGTGGGTCCCACAATTGGGTAAATGGGCTCAAAAGCCCATTTGAGGAAATAAAACTTGTCACTTTTGGGTCAAAGCCCAATAGGCCCAAAACACTACTATAAACGGATGTAAATAACTGTTTTTGGGTTTCAAAGCCCAGTTAGGGAAATAAATGGGACAGACTGTGTGTAATATGGGCCACAAGCCCATACTCTTGATGCGTAATAAAATGGGATTGGTTTTAGGGTTACATGATATAAACGATAGTTGAGTTATTTAACTCACAATCAGTCAAAGGTCTACGCAACACCACCACGCGTTTTCCATCTTTTCACAAATAAATAAAACGTTACCCACTTCACACGTTTTCCCACTCACGCACATAAATGTCGATACAACCTATGATATTTACCTTTCTCCTTTCTTCCCCAAAAATAATAACCAGATAAATCCACTGTTCACAAACCCTAGTTTATTAATTCGTTCGAATTAATTGGGGCTTTTTGGCACACGTGTAATTCAAGTGTGGGGGAATTAAATCCCCCAATTTGAAGGAAGAGAAGAGATGGGCAGAGAATGGCTACGTGGAAGATTTCTATTGGAGATTACACCTCATTTTCCCCACTCCACCAATCAAGAGGCATCAAACTAACACAACTAGCACAAACGGATGACACGTTGGCAATCCGTGTGCTAGTTGTGTCTTCTCAACCGTAGGATCAACAACAAGAGAGAGAAAGATGATCTAAGGGCTTAAATTGAAGAATTAATATGCTTATGAAGATTCAGATATTCTCCCCTCAACAGCCTTGGGATGGCTATAAAAACCCTCTTTCTTCCTGTAATTTATTCATTCCTTTTTCCAACACTGTTATTATGTTTAAATTTAGTTAGAATCTTGTATTTTTCTTTTATTAAATCTTGTAATGATATTTTGATTAACGAAAAAGTTCTTTTCAGTTTATTATCCTACTGTTCATGTTTTATTTTTACATCAGTTAAAGTAACTTACAATTTTCTTTATAAATTGAATATAATAATTGATTAATTTGTTCAATAAGCTTAAATAATAGCTTAACTGGATGATATGTTAGAGAAAGGGAATAATAATTATTCCTACTGAATAATTAAAAATAAGCTGTTAGATCGAGTTTTGGTGAATGGTGGTTCGTGTAATAAATGGTGGTTCGTTTTCCGGTTCCTAAAGGTTGTTCAGCACAACCTTCTGCCCAATGGTTTCTTCAAAAGGTTATATGTTCTTTTCTTTTCAATGTTCATAAATCTGTTTAGTTTAATATGGTTAAGTGAGTTTGTTAATCTTGAATCTGAGTTTGAATTTGTTTGATTATTGTTGATTAATATTGATAAATCTGTTAAAAATTGAGTAAACCATAGGTTTACTATATTTTTCAGAAAAGTCAGTTTAGTTTTGGGTGTTTAACCAAATTTTAGATTTATTATTTTGAAGTATCTGTTTATTTAGAGCTGGTATTGATGTTTTTTTTAGTTTGATAAATTTGAAGTGCTGTATATTAGTTCATCTGGTTTGCCATTTGTAAAACCAAACTGAATATTGCATTTATTCTGCTTATTATCACCTTGAGATTTTTTTGATATTTGTCTCTTGCTTAATCTGTTTTGTTTAATCTATTCTATGGTTCTAAGTGATGTTTATGCTTTTAAACTGATTTGCTGATGCTGATCTGGATGTTTGAAATTGCTTTGTGGATTTGCTGTGATGATTCTGTCTATTGGATTCCGTTGTATACATTGCAGTTATTAGCCTCAGTTTAGGAATTTAGAATTAGGAAGTTTGAATTTTAGCTGTGTAAGCTGATTTTGTTTACATGTCTCGAGTGATTTAGTTACTGTATTATTGCTCGTTTTTGTTTTGTTCTAATTGTTAGATCAATATTGGTTAATTTTATTTACTGATAAATTTTACTTGTTTAAATGGATTCTAGCTGGTTTAAATGAGTAGCTTATATTTGAATGATCTGCTTACTTAATTTGGTATGATTTAGTCTAAGTGTCTGTGATTTGTCAGATTACCATACGATTTGTATGGTACTGACTTTGTTACTTGCTATTGCAAATTCATTTAACCAAAATAAGTCACCTCCTGTGACTGAAATTTGTTCCTGTTCAAAAAATCAAATTATTCGAAAAAATATGCACTTGCTGGGTCTCGACCTCGTGACCTAGCGTTTCACAGCCAAACGATCTAACCAACTGAGCTAATAGCTCTTTTAAGTTTTCTTTCTATTTATTAATTAATATAGTAGATTTAAGTTTGGCAGATTTTGCAATTTAAGTGTGTTTTAATTAAAGTTATGTTTTTAAATAATTTTTAATTAATGCTTTTATTTAAGTCAATTTTAGTTTTATAATTAATAAAATAAAATAAAAATAAAAATGTTTTTATTAATTTTAAAAGTTTAAAAAGTTTTCAATTAATTAGATTTTTATAATGTTAGATTAAAATATAAAATTAGTTTTAAAAAAAAAATAGATTTAGTATAAGTAATTTTTAATTTCTAAAATAATATTAGTTCAAAATATAAATAAAATATAAAAATAAAATTAAAAAAAATGTTTTTAATAAATTTAAAAGTTTAATTAGTTTTTATATAACTAGATTTTTATTATTTTAAATAAAAATAGTTTTAAAATTAGATTTGATTTTAATAAATTTAATTAGTTTGAAAAGTTTTGTTAGATCTTTAAAAATAGTTTAAAAGATGTTTTTAATAGATCAATTTTTTATAGATTATTAAATAGTTTAAATATTTAATTAGTTTTTAATTTTAAGTAATTGTTCTTTTTATTAAATAATAGCGGGGTTTACGATTCATGCACTTTAGGATAAATTTAAATAGTTTAAAATTGGTGGATTTAATTTTTAGTTTAAAACTGAAAACCAATTCAAGTCAATTGTCCAAAACGAAACGAAACGTCTCAAATTCACTCGATCTTCGTGTACAACGAACTCGGTTCATCACGTGTTTAATTGAATTCGTCATTGGTAATTTTAGTCTATTACTTTTTCCTAAAGGTAATTTTCTAATTTACCCTATAACGTATCTTAATTATCACATATACTATCACGATCACATCAGTGTTTAAGACACGAATGTAGGTTTCCTGATGGTGAGAATAAGAGTAATTTTTTATTCGACCATGCGTGTTGAGCACTTAGCTTTGATTCCTTAACTTTTTAGGCTAAGTCTCTTAAATGAGGACGAGAAATGATAGAGTTATTTATAAGTCTCGTAATCTTTCACGGTCTCATGTGTAGTAATTATTAGCTTATTCTCCCCACGCTTTTGTTTAAATAAATGCAATAAGTAAGGTCGTACGATTTAAAAGGTTACTTAGATTCTAGCCCAAGATCATTTAAAAGTTGCTCGTGTTCGAATAGAGTTCATAGACAAGGCATAACTTATTGAAGCGGGAAGCGAAGATTGGCAAAGTTCCAAAAAGGCCTTAACAAGGCATGAGGAACTCCATTTTATTTCTAAAGATCCAAGATGATGTGAAGTATCATTGTTCCAAAATCAATATGAAGGATCGAGACACACGACGAGAAGCAATATACTCCCCTAAAGATCATGGAGAAGTCTATCCAAAAAGACCCTAACAAGGTATGAGGATAAATATATCCAAGTCCGAAAAGGAGGCGGATCGTTGTATATCAAAATCCCAAATAAAGATTGAAGAAAGATGATGAAGTCGTGGTCCAAGTTTGAAGAAATTCCATATATGAAGAGAAGACAATTGTTTCAAGAACGTCTTTCAAGATTTTAAGTTCGAAACACATGCCAAATATCGGTCCGAGAAAGGTCTCAAATCGTGAAACGAGTTATGCCAAGATATGAACTTAAGGAGATTACGAGAAGCCGTTTTAAAAGATCGTGTCCTTTAGCTAACTATCAATTAAATCGTCCTACTTTATTTTTGGCCTTAATAAAATATCGAAATAAGTCAAATGCATCCTCGTGATCATTAAGACAAAATAAAATATAAGAGATACACCTTAGGAATAAGGGAGTCTAAGTACGTAATTAACACTCATGAGTAATGATTGCTTTACTAACTTATAATGACAATGATCTCGTTACACGCATAGCATGGAATTGGGTGAAAATCAAGGATGACGAACTTATCTCTATGAGGCATTCACGTGTTCTTATTCTTTGACCCTAAAAGTCACTTAATCGTGATGAAAACAATATATTATGTCTAAAACACGTGTAGTAGTTTATTAAAGTTTACGTTTTCAATAAATGTCATCATAAAATGAATTTTGGAAGTGCTAAGATACTTAATTCTAGTATTGTGTGGGGACACGTCAATGGTTTAGTATGGGGGAGTGATGAGACTGCTTTTATAGATAGTCTCATCGTCCAAATCGGGCTTAAAATGCTTAAAATATCATCAAAATACCCCAGAATATGCTTGTGTTTGTTCATTGTGTATTTTAGGTACGGATATCGTGAATCAACAAAAGATCACAAGATTCAAGCAAAAACGAACACGGGATACGAAACCGCACAAAGAACCGGACCCGAATCATGATTTTTCATTGAAGTCCTTGAAGTTTTGAAGATTGGCAAGATTGGTCCCTCAACTTTTGAAGACTTTTCACTTTTGAAGACTTGTCACTTTTGACCCTTGTAAAACTCTAAAATATAAGATTGGTCCAAAAGTTTCAATAATTGGCATTAATGGCCCTTGAAGATCAAAGAAATTACATTTTTCATCCTCATTCCATGTTTACAAAACAAACAAGGACTGAAAATGTAATTTACCCTAAGTTATTTACAAAGGAATTGAAGTATATGCTGTTGATACTTGGTTTGACACAATTTTGAGACATCAGGGGGCAAACCTAGATAAATGAGACCCAAACCCAACTCAAACCCGTTATTAGCCCAACCATAACCCTACTAAGCCCAAACCAACAACCATACCCGACCCACACCTATCCTACCACTTAAACCAGTTATATAATTAATTAACATTTTTAAACGTGTTTAATTATAATATAATTGGCGCCAAACAACCTCTAAACCCCCAAACATAATCAAACTACCCCTGCTAATCACCTAATATCCCTAGAACCCTAATCATGAACATCATCAAAAACAAAGGGTTTTTCTACGATACTTAGCAGATAGTTAATTAACCTACACCTCACCTAAACCCAACCTCAATATCCTTCACCAACACACCCATGTGATCCCTGGGACCCTCCCCTGCCCAACACTTTCTTCCCAAAACCCAAAACCCGACCAGATGAACGTCTCCTAGCAACTCCTTGGTCCCCAATGCATAATAAACGATCAAGATGTGCTCATAACAGTTGGACATCAACAGGCATCACATGCCAATGTTTTGACCCATTTTCAAGTTTCAAAAATCGAATCTCCAAGGGCAGGACTAGAATTTCATGACATTAGGGTTTAGTTTATTTCTTTTCTTCTAAAAATATCTGTAGGCCAGTATATAAGGCCATAGGATGTAGTTGCTTAGGTTTGTTCTAGTTTTTTGTGTAAATTTTTAATTTATTAAAGACAATGAAACATTGAATTTGTGCATAAAAAACTGTGTTCCAAATTTATTTAGTGTTGATTTAGTGTAAAATTCCGTTATTTTGTTGCAAATTAGTCTTAGTTTTATCAAAAGGTTTTTCTTCAAAGTCTTATTTTTTTGGCAAAAAACCATTTTGAGACCGATAAAGCTCTAAGCTTTGTGTGTTTTGGACTGACAATCCAGCATACAAAGATTAAGGTTCTTTGTTATTTTTCAGTTCATGAACTTTTGTTCAAAAGTTTGGTTCCAAATTTCTCAAAAATCTTTTCATTTTCTTTTTCTTTTTAACAATTACTGTAGCAAACACCATAATCACAAGCTCCTGACAAGAGCTTGTGACCTGGTGTATGTTACTTGAAGTTTGTCTCTTGGTTCTTTGTGTTTGTGCAGGAACAAGACATCAAGACAAGACTCCATTTATCCCCTTTTTCCATTCATTTTCATTAGAAGATATTGTCCCCTGGGTCTCTTGTATACCTACCAACAGGGTTCTCTATACTTCATAAGCTCACAAGTGGTCATAGGAAGGCATCAGCTCAAACAGGCTTGAACCCCCTTTTTCCTTTTTGTTAGTTATAGGTTTGTGTTGATTGTGTGAGAAAACTGTTTAGGTGCATGTTTAAGGTTTTGCTTATGTTCATTTGTTAATCACATGTGTGTTTTAGTTAATTAGGAGTAAGATTTCATAGACTTGTATGAATCTGCTTTGAAATTTTCATGTTCAAAAATATAAAGAGGTGTTTGGATTTGCATGATAGGTTAAGTAGTTGAAACCTATTTAGCTTAAAATCAGTTCAAACACACTCAATATGGTTAAATAGGACATATCAGTAGGTTTTGTAACTTTGTTAAGTTTTATATAGGGTTTTTCTAGTTAACAGTTTGGTTAAAAAGTGGTCACATAAATCAGTAGGCTTAATTTAGGTGTTCTTATTGAATTTTGATTTGTAATTTGGTAGACTGTTAGAGTTAGGATATATGTAGGTTTGTTGATAGATCATTAGTGGTTTGGTTGTGATTTGTGTGAAAGTTGGTGGTTTAAAATTCACTTTGTGGCCAATTGTATCAGCAAACAACCCTCCCCCCCCCCCCGACCTAGCCTTTTATATCAGTAACCTTACATTGCCCTATTTTGTGTGATTTATTTGTTAGACCTGGTATTTTTTATTATTTACTTGACTCCCTATAACCCAACTGGTTGTGGGGGTGCCTTTGTCTCCTAAAGAAACCCAAAAACAAGAAAGTTACAAGCACAAAAGCATACAGACCCGTTTTTTTGTTAGGTCAGTGGGAACAAAGTTCCTACTGTTAAAGTAAACTTCCCACTGCTCTGTTACCACACAAAAAAGAGTGAGGTGTCACTATCAGTTTTACATTTTTTTTTCTTTATTGTAATTTTTTCATTTTTTTAGTAATTTTATTTTTCCTGAGTTGTTTTATTTATTTTAATAATTTTAGAAAAGTTTTATTTTATTTTACTGTTCATTTACTATTTTTAGGTTAAATTTGATTTCAATTAGTTTTCATTAATCTGATTTTTGTCTTTTAGTGCAAAATTTTGATATTTTTCAGTTTTAAAAATTTTCTTAGATTCAGAATATTAATTTAAGATTTTTAGTTTAAAAAGTTTTACTGTTCACTCTTTTTCTCTATTTTGTAGATTTAATTTAAGTTTAAATAATTTTTAAATCAAAATGTTTTGTCTTTTAGTGAGAAAAATGACTTTTTTCAACATTTTCTATTTTTCTACTGTTAAGTATTATAAATTAGGATTTTTGAAACAGTAAGTTTAATTTTAGTATTATTTTATTATTTTTAATCATTATTTTAGTTTAAAAAGTGTTTTTAGCATTAAAAAATAGAAAAATAGTTTCTAAAAATTAGGAAAAATACTTTTTAGTCTTTAAATAATATAAGTGAGATATTATTTTAATAAAATAATATTTTGGGCTTTTTCTTAATTATATTTAATTTTAGGGCTTTAATTAGCATTTAAAATTAAATATTTGATAAATAAAAGGTTTTAAAATTTATTTATTGAATTTTTATTCATATTTATATTTTTTAGACTTAGTTTTAGTTTTTAATTAATTTTTAGTTTAAATTTTTAATTTTGTCACGTTTTACGTATTTACGTTCGCGTTTTACGTCATTACGTCGTAGTGTAATCGTAGTCGTAGCTCGTCTTTAATTTTCTCTCTTCTAAACCAAAAACGACACTAATCCAAACTTTGAATTTATATAATTGGCACACAAATACTACACCTCCTTCGAGAACGAACACGGAATTTTCGTCTTCACGGTTTTCCTAAATCGTGTCGATTAATACTTTCCGCCTTATATTTTCTTTTTCCTAAAAGAAGTATATAAAAACCTACATCACGAACAGGTACATAATTAGCTCCTCCTTAGGTCGCGGGGCGACCAGCATGGGGAGAGCCGCTAGGTGTTGCTTGAGTTGTCTAAATGCCTCCTCAGCTTCTCTTGTCCAGCGAAAGTCCCCTTTTCTTCAAGCACTTCTTGAGTGTCTTAAATAAAGGAAGTGACTTCTCCGCGGACTTTGACAAGAACCTATTAAGCCCGGCCAGCTTTCCATTGAGTGATTGTACTTACTTACGTGTCCGAGGGGATGGTAGCTGTATCACGACGTCCGTCTTCTCCGGACAAGGCTTGATACCGTTTGGATTAATCATATACCCAAGGAACATTCCTTCGGTTGTCCAAACCTGCACTTTTTTGGATTCAGTTTCATGTTGATTTTCCTCAATGTGTTGAGAGTTACCTGGATATCACGGAGGAGCTCGTCCTCCGTATCGCTCTTGATGACCAAGTCATCAACGTAGACTTCAAGGTTACGGCCTATCTGCGAGTCGGAGGCTTTATCAACAAGTCGTTGATATGTCGCACCTGCGTTCTTTAGTCCGAACGGCATCTTTGTGTAACAATACACGCCCTGCCTGGTATGGAACGCCGTCTTTTCCTCATCTTCCTCCGCCATCTGGATCAGATGGTATCCTTTATATGCATCCAAGAAAAATTTAAGAGAATACCCGCATAAGGATTCCACCTTCCAATCGATTTTTGGTAACGGATAGCAGTCTTGTGGGCAAGCTTTGTTCAAGTCTGTGAAGTCCACACACATGCGCCAGCTTCCATCGTGTTTTTTGACCATGACTGGATTGGAGAGCCACTCATGATAATAGACCTCGCGCATGATTCCTGCGTCAACGAGTTTTCGTACCTCGTCCAGTATTACCTGGCTGCGTTCCGGTGCTTGACCACGCTTATTTTGTTTAACAGGGGGATACCCAGGGCGGATTGAAGCTTATGTTCTGCGATCGAGCGCGGTACGCCCGTCATATGCTTTGGTTCCCATGCGAATATATCAAGGTTGGCTTTTAGGAGAGAGCACATGGCCTTTTTTCCCTTCTCGGAAAGAGTCCCTCCGATAGCCACTTCTTGTTCAGGATATTCGGGGTGGATTACCACTTTCCAGTTAGGGGGTGGTGATCCTTCCTTTATAGGAGCTGGCTGGATTGGTGTTGTCAAAGCGTGACACTCCGATGCTGGTTGATGAGACTGCTTTTATACATAGTCTCATCGTCTAAAACGGGCTTTAAATGCATAAAATATCATGAAAAATGCCAAATATATGCTTGTGTTTGTTACTTGTGTATTTTAGGTACGGATATTGAGAAAATGACAAAAGATCACAAGAAACATGCAAAAACGAACACGGGAAACGAAGCCGCACAATGAACCAAGCCCTAATGAAGATTTTTCAAGAAAAACCCTTGAAGATTTGATGATTATGCAAGAAGGGTCCTCCAATATTGAAGAATTGACACTTTAAACCCTTGTTTATTCATAATTACAAGTTTGGTCCTTAAAGTTTGTCAAATTTACAAAAAGGGCCCTCCACTTTGAAGAATTATGAAAGAATGATCCCTCAAAAATGAAGACTTGACAATATTAGTCCTCCAAAAATTCAATCATACAAGTCAGACCATAATCTTTGAATAATATGCCAAAACAACCCTTCAAGAATTGGCAAGAAATACCCCTGAAAATACTTTGGAAAAGTATTTGGGGCAAAAGTGTGAAAATGGAAACTTGATTAACAAAGGAAATCTGTTTTTATGCCATTTATCACAAAATGAAGGAAATGGAAGAGATGAAGGACTGAAATGGGCAGACAACCAAACCAAACTTAACCAACCATAAGCTGACACGTTCCCCACTCACCCCATCCCAACAATCACCACTCCCCATTTTGCCATGTCACACTCCACTTAAACCAGTCTTAACAAACTTAATTTATTAATTTTAATTAAGGCGCTAAACACATTTTTAAAAAACAAAACAGATTAAACCGTGTACTATTCATGTTCTTCATCAAATTGGGTTTTCTTAATTGCCTTGTAATTAGACCACTAAACTCTCCAGATTTATGATTAAGCTAATCATAAACATAACCCAACTCCCAAAACCCATGCCACATCATCACCTTGGTCACATGATAAACCCTTGTACACGGTTTTGGGAGAAAAAGCCAAAACTTACCAGCCATCCAACAACCAAGCTTCTTGCTTCAAACTTAAGGACCTTGTGAGCCTTTGATCACTTCCACATGCTTGACCTTGTGTGTTTGTTGCTTATATTGACTTCTTATGATTAACTGATCATTTGGGTGACTTTGCTTAACTTGAATCCACAAAAAAGTCACATAAGACAAAAGGTCAATTTGGTCAAGCATTGGAAACTTTTCCCACTGCTCAACCTCCAAAACTAGCCCCTGCTAGTGTAAAACATCAAACAGCTTATTCATAAGCCATTTTGGCTTATCCAGACTTACAACAACTTATTTTTTGTGATAGATCTTCCTCATTTGACCCATTTATTTGATCTCGAGCTTATTAGGGTTTGACTTTGACTTTTTACTAGAAAACTCATTAAGTTGACTTTTACATAAGTGCTTATCTGCTTATTCTGGCTTATTGCTTGTGCTTATTTGAAAACTTTTTGATTATTTTGCTTAATTAAGTCATTTAAAGCCTTTTGAAAGGTTAATCAGCACTTGAGGTGGTCTAGAACTCAAAAACGACTATTTTGTCATTTTGTGAAGAAAGTCTTGGCTTATTTCAGGCTTATTTCTTGTGCTTTTTCAAATTTTCTTTTTACAGATCTCTTAAGTAACTCAAAAGAGGCTTGTGTGTCAAATCTTAGCTTATGGCATCAGCTTATAGCTTAATGGGCCAAAAAGCCCATTAAGAATAAGCTGCTTTGAAATAAGCTAGCTTAAACACATTTTCATATTTTGGGCCTTCAGAGTTTTGTTCTTAAAATCAAATTTTAAGTCAGATAGGAGATTTTGGGCTTATTTGGACAACATTTTTCTTATTGGGCCTATTTCAAGCCCATTAAGGGACTGTTTGGACTTTTAGCCTATTTCAAGGCCCAATAGGGGTATTTTGTAATTTCAACTTCATTTCTGTTTTATTTACGTTAAAATAAACTAGTTTGCAACTTTTTAGAATTTTTTATAAATTTTGGATTTTTATTATTATTTTATTATTAAAAATTAAAATTTAGATTTTTCAAAGTTTTTCATTTTTCTTAGATCAAATACATTAAGTTAAGAATTTTATAATTTTTAGAATATTTTTATTGTCATCAGATTAATTTTTAGAATTATTTTAAGTTTTAATAGTTTTTAATTGTTTTTAAATAGTTTTATTTAATTTTAAAATTTCCAAAAATAGTTATAAATTTAGTTAAGTCATTTTAGAGGTTTACAAGTTAAAAAATCTCATTTTGGGCTTTTTATTAATTAAATTGATTTTTTGGGCTTTAATTAGCATAAAAAATTATTATTTAATTAAAAAAAAGGTTTGAGTGATTTTTGATTTTTTGTAAACTCTAATTACATTTTTTAGGATTTATTGCAATTTTCTAGGAATTTTAGGGTAAATTTTTAATTTTGTCACTTTTTACGGTTTTACGTACACGACTATTCGTCTTAGTTTAATTCATAATCGTAACCGTCATTCTCTTCTAATCTCTTTCATCTTTTCATTTCTCATCAATATAATCACAAACTTTTAATCACTTCTTAACACAATACACAAGCCTCCTTGAGAACGATCCCCACTTTGTGGTTTTCCTAAATCACTTGTTAATACTTTCCCTAATTACCTCCTTTTCCTAAAGGTGTGTAAAATCACTATATCATTTTGGCGCCGCTGCCGGGGAGGCGTTTTGTGTTTTGATTTGAACAATTTTTGTTTTTATATATCCATAATATCTATTTGTATTAGTAGCACTCTACTAATACGTATTATCGGTTTTTGTTTTTTGTGTGAATACTATTACTATATTGTATACGTAGAATAATAAATTCACAAGTACTCCAAAAGTGTGAAAACACAACCTTGATTGGGAGGTCATTACTCAATCATTGTATTCGAATCTAAAACAAGAAATAAAAGGCAAAATAGATAAATACTTTCGTGAAGCTTAATTTTGAAAAACATAAACTATAAGGTAGGTATAAGGCGGGTATTATAAAATATACCCTAAGAAAAAAGGCTCTTAAGTGCTTCGCGCCACCTCGTTTCCCCGCTTGCTTGTGCGTGTTTAGATAAAAAGGGATAATCGAGGTTTTGCCAACCAAATTATTATCTAAGTATCATATATATTTTCTTGGTTTCAATTGACTAAACCCTCTTGAACGTTTTGGTGTTCCACCAACGTTCTAAAGTCATCGAAGGCGTTCACTTCACGTGATCGTTTTCATTCCTTGAGGCTTCTTTAATCAAGAGATTTGATTAAGGAGGAGATCTGTAGATTTTTGTCTACCTAATACAATCACAATAATCCAAAAAAAAGTAAAAACAATCAAAAACCACAAAAAAATTGGAAAAATTAAAAACACCAAAAAGAATCTTCTTTGCTCATCCCCACGTTGTACGTGACGTTTATGCTTACTCGTAATCAAGCAAGACGTGTACGTAAACGAAAAAACCGAAAGGAGTCAACACCTACTTCTAATCTTTCTAGTGAGGAGTCTCATATTGACGAACCTATCGTAGAAGAGGAACCAACCATGGCGAATCGAACTATGATGGAGTTACTTCAAGCACCCACTGAGGGTTATGGAGAGGCTATTGTTATTCTCGCTATCCTTGCGGAGAATTTTGAAGTGAAAACGGGTTTGTTGTCGATGATCCAAAACAACAAATGCCGTGGTGATGAAAAGGACAACCCGCACAACCATATCCGCCAATTCAATCATCTTACCGCCACTTGCAAATTTAAGGATGTTGCTAATGATTCGATTAAGATGATCTTTTTTCCGTATTCTTTAGCAGGGCCCGCTAAAATTTGGTTAGAGAAAGAGCCACCCGATTCTATATTGACGTGGAAGGATCTCGTTTCAAAATTTGTGAACCGATTTTTTCCGCCCTCTAAGACTACGCATTTGAAAAACGAGATTTCAAAATTTTCACAAGAATTTAATGAGAGTTTTTCAATGGCTTGGAATAGGTTTAAGGAAATGTTACATGAGTGTCCTCATCACGGTTTTTGTGACTTGCATCAAATTGACACGTTTTACAATGGCTTAAATGATCATGAAAGGATATCTTAATGCCGCCGCGGGTGGTAATTTTTTGTGTAAAACGGTTGAGGAAGCGTTGTTGATAATTTAGAATAGATCTAAGGTGTATAGTCCTCGTAACACATCGAGTGTTCATAAGGCTTCGTCTTCGACTTCACCTTCTTTGTCCAATACCATCGATGCTTGCCAAATTGAGGCGAACTTGGAAAACAAAATTTTTGATAAGCTTAAAGGACTTTTAACTGAATTCAAAGTTGGAGAACAAAGTGCTCCCGCTACGGCTAAAGCGGTTGAGATTTCATGTATGTATTGTGGTGGAGGTCATGATTTCTCCGAGTGTATTACCAACGGTGGTAACACTTCGAGTGCCTACGCGACCACGGGAACTTACAACCAAAACGGTCAAGTTACCCGCTCCAATCAATTGACTCCACCGGGTTTTGCTCCCATCAAAATGCTAACAACAACTATCGAAACAATCAAGTTGGATTCAAAAAAAATTACATAGGAAACTATGGGAATCAAGGGGCTAATAACAATCAAGTTTCAAACAAAAATCAAAACAGTGATTTTCAAAACAACAACAAGGGGTTGCAAACTTTGAAAGATCTTCCAAATGAATTTGTTGAATACGCTAATGGAAATGATGCTAGGTTTGACAACATTCAAAGAGAAATCATTAGCTTAAGGTCCGAGTTTAAGAATGACTTGAAAAAGGAGTTGAAAAATGAGTTAGCAAATGAGCTTAAAATCTATACAAACTAAATGGAAGGGAATGTAACTAGGTTACAACAAAACCAACAAAAAATGGAACAAGGGGCAACATGAAATAAAACAAGAGATGATTAAGGCCGAGAAGAGGAAATCTATGTTTGAGGATAAAATTTCATCTATGTTTGAGGCTATAATGTGCAAACCATCTTCGAGTAGTCTTCCTAGCAACACCATATCGAACCTAAGGGAGAGATGAAAGTGATTACCACACGAAGTGGTAAGACACTTAAGGAACCGACTCCTCAACCAATTGCTCCTACGGAGGATGCAATTGAGGAAGAACCCGAGGTGGTGGTCAAAAAGGAGCATGTACCAATCCCATGAAGTACCGCTCATGCCACACCTACGGTTGACCCATTTACCACATTTGGAACCCGAGATTGCAAAGGCTATGCCTATGCCTCAACCCACACCACCTTTGCCCTATCCATCGAGACTTAGAAAGGAGAAACTTCAAGAGCGCGATAATTACCAATTTGAGCTTTTTATGAAAATGTTTCGTGACGTTCATTTTAATGTGAGTTTTGCCGATGCTTTAGTCATGATGCCTCGATTTGCCGCTAACTTTATAAGTATGTTGAACAACAAGGAGAAATTGCAACAATTGTCTAGTTGTTCCTCGGTTTATCTTAACCGCATACCTCAAAAAGTCGGTGATCCCGGTAAATTCTTGATTCCTTGTGCAATCCAAGATATGGAAGAATGTTATGCCTTGGCCGATCTTGGTGCTAGTATTAACTTGATGCCACTTGCAATCTTCAAGTCGCTCAATCTTCCTAATCTTACTCCTTCACTAATGTCTATCGAGTTGGCCGATCATTCCACGATTCCCGCATGTGGATTGGCGGAAGACGTTTTTGTGAAAGTGGGAAAGTTCTATTATCCGGTAGACTTTATCGTTGTCGATATTCCCATAGATCCTCAAGTTCCTCTCATTTTAGGTCGTTCATTTTTAGATACGTCTATGGCTTTAATTGATGTGCATGCTAGAAAGATCACCTTACGTTTCAACGACGAGGAACTTGTTATAAACGCAACTCAAAATTCTCCAATTTCTCATGTTTATTCCGTTGCTACCATAAACCTAGTTGATATGATCGACGTTGTTTGCGAGGAATTTTCACAAGAAGTTCTAGGTTTTGGTGATGATGAAAATAGTGGCAATCCCACTATGCTAGATCCCATTCTTGATAACTCGACACCAACCTTCACTCCATTTGAAGGTGGTGGTTTTACATTGGAAGAATTCGATGTTCCACGTACTTATGACGAAGACCTCAACAATGATGAGGACTTCTCAATTATCAAGGATTTTCTTAACGATTTCCTATTTCCTCCACCTGAGGAGGTTATGAGTATCGAGCCCAAATCTTCAATTAAGGAACCACCTATCCTCGAGTTGAAAGATTTACCTCCTCACCTTGAATATGTATTTTTGGAGGAGGACGACAAGTTGCCGGTTATTATTGCGAAAGATCTTTCGAATGATGAAAAAACCGCACTTTTCGATGTTCTAAAGGATCACAAAGGGGCAATTGCGTGGAAGTTATCCGACATACAGGGAATTGATCCCAAATTTTATACCCACAAAATCTTAATGGAAGAAGATTACAAACCCGCAATCCAATGTCAAAGGAGGTTGAACCCCAAAACTCACGACGTCGTCAAAAAGGAAGTCCTAAAACTCCTTGACGCGGGAATGATTTACCCTATTTTCGATAGCCCTTGGTGAGTCCTATTCATTGTGTCCTTAAAAAGGGAGGAATGACCGTTGTGCCAAACGATGCCAATGAGTTAATTCCAACTAGACTCGTAACCGGATGGAGAGTGTGCATTGACTATCGTAAGTTGAATGACGCCACTCGAAAAGACCATTTTCCCTTGCCCTTCATGGACCAAATGTTGGAGCGTCTTGCGGGAAACGATTTCTATTGCTTTTTAGATGGTTTTTCCGGTTACTTCCAAATCCCCATCAACCCTCGTGATCAAGAATAAACTACGTTTACGTATCCATATGGAACGTTTGCCTGTCGTAGAATGCCATTCGGACTTTGCAATGTACCGGGAACCTTTCAAAGGTGCATGATGGCTATTTTTCATGATATGATCGAGAAAAAGAGGGAAGTCTTCATGGATGACTTTTCCGTGTTTGGTAGTTCGTTCACTTCGTGTTTGTCGAATCTTAAGAGAATGTTGAAGCGTTGTGAGGAAACCAACCTTGTGCTCAATTGTGAAAAATGTCATTTTATGGTTAAAAGTGGAATCGTCTTAGGGCACAAGGTTTCGAAAGCGGGGATTGAGGTAGATCAAGCTAAGGTAGACGTCATCGCCAAATTACCTCATCCCAAAACCGTTAAGGGCATTAGGAGTTTCCTAGGCCACGCGGGCTTTTATCGTCGATTTATCAAGGATTTTTCAAAGATATCTCGACCTATTACACATCTCCTCGAAAAAGATGCACCCTGTGTCTTTTACGAAGATTGTGTACGAGCCTTTGAAATCCTTAAGAGGAAACTTACCGAAGCTCCCATTCTTGTTACTCCCAAATGGAACCTCCCTTTTGAGCTCATGTGTGATGCTAGTGACTACGCTATTGGGGCTGTATTGGGGCAACGTCATGAAAAACACTTCTTGCCTATTCACTATGCTAGCAAGACGATGACCGAGGCTCAACTAAAATAGACTACATTGGAAAAGGAATTCCTTGTCGTGTTGTATGCATTTGAGAAATTCCGACCTTATCTCGTCTTGACTAAATGCATAGTGTATACGGATCATTCGGCTATCAAGTATCTCATGGCCAAACAAGATGTAAGATTACTTCGTTGGATTCTCCTCCTACAAGAATTTGATCACAAAATCCATGACAAAAAAGGAGCCGAGAATCTAGCGGCCGATCATCTTTCTCGTTTGGAAGATCCTCACCAAAGTGTTCACGAGCCAAAGGAAATCACCGAAACATTTCCGCTCGAGACACTTGGTGTAGTGAATTCTAAGCTTGATTCATCTACCCCATGGTTTGCGGACATCGTAAATTACCATGCGGGGAACTTCATCATCAAGGGTATGACGACTCAAGAAAAACGAAAATTCTTTCGTGACGTCAAGTTCTATTTTTGGAACGACCCTTACTTGTTGCGAACTTGTGCGGATCAAATCATTCGACGTTGTGTCTTTGGTACCGAAGCTTCTAACATTCTTAGAGCTTTTCACGAGGGACCCACGGATGGTCACCATGGTGCTAATCTCACGGCTAAGAAGGTCTTTGATGCCGGTTTCTTTTGGCCTACTATTTACCGATATGCACATGAACTTGTGAAGTTGTGTGACTCATGCCAACGACAAGGAAAAGCCTGACAAAACGATGAAATGCCACAAAGAATCATCCAAGTGTGTGAGATCTTTGACGTTTGGGGCATTGACTTTATGGGGCCGTTCCAATCATCTCGTGGTAATAAGTACATCCTTGTCGCCGTTTACTACCTATCTAAGTGGGTGGAAGCTAAGGCTTTGCCCACCAACGATGCTCGTGTGGTAGTCAAGTTTTTGAAAAGCTTGTTTTCTCAGTTTGGAACCCCTCGTACGATCATAAGCGATCGTGGAACCCATTTTAGTAACGAACAATTCGAAAGGGTCCTAAGGAAATATGGGGTTACACATCGGCTTTCTACGGCTTATCACCCACAAACGAGTGGGCAAGTCGAGGTTTCAAACCGAGCTTTGAAAAGGATCTTGGAAAGGTCTATTGGGGAGAACCGACAATCTTGGTCGGATAAGCTGGACGATGCTTTATGGGCCTTTTGGACCGCTCATAAGACGCCCATAGGGTGCACTCCTTATAAGCTTGTGTATGGGAAGAATTGTCACTTGCCAATTGAACTTGAACACAAATCTTATTGGGCCCTTAAGCATTGTAATGATGATATGGAGGCCGCGGGAAAACACCGGAAAATGCAATTAAATGAATTGGATGAATTGAGAGACATTGCTTATGAAAATTCATTGATTTATAAAGAAAAGACTAAAAAGTTTCATGATTCAAAAATTAAAAACCGGGTTTTTAACATTGGAGATCAAGTGTTGCTTTTTAACTCTCGTTTGAAAATATTTTCCGGCAAGTTGAAATCCCGTTGGTCTGGTCCAATCACCGTGACTCAAGTTTTTCCTTATGGGACCATCGAGCTAGCTCAAAATGATGGCCCCAATTTCAAGGTGAATGGACATAGGTTGAAGCACTACTTTGGCGGGGAAGTTACATTCTTGAACTACCTCAACCAAATCACCTTGCCCAATGATAATTAGTATTGAGGGGATCGAGTCGAGCTCATGACTCGGGAATCAAAAACGAGGTGCCTCGTGGGGGAGTCCCATGCTTATCCTATGTATATATGAATGCTTTCTAATGTAGTAACGTGTGGGGATTTGCCCTTCCAACCTTTGTTCCGTGGTTGTTTGTTAATTGTGGATTTTAGATGATCATGATCTTCACGATTGGATCCTCTCGTGTTCGTTTTATGGGAGCACTTGATCGTTTGCTTTGAAGAATTTCTCAATATCCATGATATATCCTTTGATGTTCTAACCTTAGTTTTATTGCACACTTCATAAACGGCTTTAAATTTAACGGTTACACCCTTTCCATGCTATATTAAGCATTCGACTACGTCTCTAGTATGGGGGTGTTTGTACCCCTAGACTCGAAACATTGTGGACAATGTTTAACTTTAGTATGGGGGTGAATAGATATTTGGCTTGCCAAACCTTCACGCTTTCTAAATTTTATCTTTTTGTTTATCGTTTTGTTGCAAAATAAGGCTAAAAATGGCCAAATTTTAAAAATTTTCTCATGTTTTATAAGTGTTTGAAGACACGAATTTAGGTTTTCCGATGGCGAGAATAAGAGTAATTTTTTACCTTAACTTTATATTAGGCTAAGTCTTTTAAATGAGGATGAGAAATGATAGAGTTATTATAAGTTACTATGCTAAACGTAGAGTACTCGTATTCTTTCAAAAACTCATGTGTTCTCGTTGTTTGCTTATTCTCCTTTCGCTCGTAAATATTTTTTGCTTAATAAATATTGACTTAGCGGTTTAGTCTTGATTATTGGTTTCTAGTCTTTTCTAGTAGCTTCCATGTAATTAAATTGGGAAGACATTAAGGTATCGTCAGCGTCACGGTTTTGAAGTATTGGCAACCCGAATAATCGAAAGCTTCACTCAATAATAAGATTTCAAGTGCTCACCTAAATCAAGCAAACAATTTGAAGCTCACAAGGCCGAAAAATCTATGCGAAAATTGAAAGTGAATCAAGCCTTAATCTTCGAAGCTTTAAAGATCCAAAATTCGCCTTAGCGTGAGGATATACGTCTTTGGCCATAATAAACACCTCATGGTGAGGTTAAATAAAAGGCAATGCAAGACCGAAGTCATAATAAAGGCTTCATGGAGAAGTTGAATAAAAGATGGAGGTAAACCTATGATAATAAGGCCATTCCGTTAGGGGGCGTATAAAAGTCTTGCTAATAAGTCTCATGTTCAAAACCGTTATAAAACCGTGTTTATCGATCCTTCTTGTTGACTTAATTTTTTGACATCGTTGTCTATTATTAGGGGCTATTAATTCGATGGTCTTGGTTAGACTGTTAGGACTCTATTTTTAGACCTAAATCTTTATCATCGCATAAGTCAAAAATGTATCCTCGTGAAACATTCAAGACAAAATAAAATATAAGAGATACAACTTAGGAAAATGGGAGGATAAGTACGTGATTAGGGCATATGAGTAGTGTTAGCATTACTAACTTATAATGACAATGATCTCGTTGCACGCTTAGCATGGAATTAGGGTGAAAATCGAGGACAATGAAATTATTTCTAACGAAGCATTCATGTGTTCTTGTTCTATGAACCTAAACGTCCCATTTTGCGATGAGAATCATACATTATGTCTAAAACGCAAGTAGAAGTGATAGTAGTAGTGTAGCTAGTTTATCATTCAATAAAAGTGAATAAAATGAATTTTGGAGGTGCTATGATACTTTATTCTAGCATTGCGTGAGGGCACGGCAATGGTTTAGTATGGGGGAGTGATGAGACTGCTTTTATACATAGTCTCATCGTCCAAAACGGGCTTTAAATGCATAAAATATCATGAAAAATGCCAAATATATGCTTGTGTTTGTTACTTGTGTATTTTAGGTACGAATACTGAGAAAATGACAAAAGATCATAAGAAACATGCAAAAACGAACACGGGAAACGAAACCACACAATGAACCAAGCCCTAATGAAGATTTTTCAAGAAAAACCCTTGAAGATTTGAAGATTATGCAAGAAGGGTCCTCCAATATTGAAGAATTGACACTTTAAACCCTTGTTTAATCATAATTACAAGTTTGGTCCTTAAAGTTTGTCAAATTTGCAAAAAGGGCCCTCCACTTTGAAGAATTAAGCAAGAATAGTCCCTCAAAAATGAAGACTTGCCAATATTAGTCCTCCAAAAATTCAATCATACAAGTCAAGACCATAATCTTTGAAGAAAATGCCAAAACAACCCTTCAAGAATTAAGAATAGGTATGTAACACCCCATTTTGATAATGGAATGTCACGCGTAATTATGGCGTGTAATCAAAGCATACAAGGATAAATGTCTAAAACATTACATGACCATAGGGTAAACCGGAATAAAACATCGGTTCCCAAACATAAGCCCAAAACATAATAAAGCAAAAGAAATGAATGAAAGACTAAACAAGCATAAGTATATGAAGGCCAAAAGGAAAAGAAGTCTCTGACAGCTTCCATCCTATGCACGTCCTCCAAATGCTCGAGTCTTTCCTAGGGTACCTGCCGTTTTGGGACATGGAAAGGAAAGTAACGGCTGAGCAAAACGCTCAGTGCACGGATATAGACATAGTATGAATGACTAAGCATAATAAAGATTTAATAGCAGCGGAAATGTATAAGTCCTGGAAAACCTGGAACATGTTCATAAAACCGGTTTTTATAGTTTGAAAAGCCTTATGTTTATCTTGTAAAAACTGTATAACGTATTTTACCATTAGCCAATATAGGTCATGAAAATCCACCGTGCATGAATACTTGGAGGGGTGACCTCATCATGCAAATTAGAGGGGCTGCCTCTAATTTAATATACTGGTTTTGGGTAGGAGGGATCAGCACCTTGTGAAGAATGCAAGGCACACACCACATTCACCATGAAATCCTGACTGAAAACATGTAACTAGGATGCACCCATACGCCCCACATGATAAATATAATATAAATGGCCAAAAGCTGAAGGGACGCCACGAGCAATCACTCCGCCGTGGTGAAGTCATAACATCAGTGCCTCTAATGTTATGGTTATGGTACCTCCATAACTAGGTGAAACTGGTCATGCATGTATATGGCTATAGGTAATCTTAATTAAACATAAGCAATCAAACACGTAACTTATACTACGGGAAAACAGTTGGCTGCATACGGAGAAATCCTAATAAGGAAAGAATGTCCATACTGAAAGGACGGGAATCCGTACCTTATGTCCAGTGAACGAAGAAGATGAACTGAGAGGAATCCTACTTCCGAATCACTAGTGCTACATAAATACATACATGAATAAGTATCTGCTTACTAAATACGTAGCTGGTTTTATGTCATGTCTTAGCTTATTTTATGTGTTCTTACCAAGTTTTACTGTTTTAAAGCCTTAAACCGTGTTTATCTTATATTCTGTTTAATCTGATTAAGTATTTCTGGTATTTCATGTGTTATTATACTTACTGTGTAATAATAAGTAACTTTCCAAAAAATAGCAGGTTTCCTAAAATAGAAAGTTTCCAAAAATAGAAAGTTTCCAAAAATAGAAAGTTTCCAAAAATAGAAAGTTACCAAAAATAGAAAGTTTACAAAAATAGAAAGTTTCCAAAAATAGAAAGTTTCCAAAAATAGAAAGTTTCCAATAATAGAATTACTGCATAAAATAGATAAGTTTCTAAAAATAGAAAGTTTCCATAAATAGATCAGCTGCCTTAATTAAATAAGTTTCCATAAATAGATTAGCTGCCTGAAATAAATAAGTTCCTAAAAATAGAAGGTTTCCATAAATAGATTAGCTGCCTTATTTAATTAAGTTTCTAAAAATAGAAAGTTTCCATAATTAGAAATAAGCTGGTTAAATAAGCTAAGTATATAAGCCTAAGTGTTTTCATGATTATTTTCTAAGTCATATGATATAATGTATAGTTTAATAATTATTTCATGTAATTAAATTAAACTATAGGTTAAAATATTTAATTAAAGTATAACATGTTTTTAATTAAATAAAGCCAAATACTTAGGTTAAAACATGTATTATTATATATTAATAATATAACCTAAGTCATGTTAATTAATTAATTATAATCATGGTTTTTAAATAATTAATTAATTATAAGTCTAAAATATAAAATACTTAGGTTAATTAATTTCATGATTATTAATAATTAAAATAACCTAAGTTATGTTATTAAATTAATTATATCATTTTATTAATTTAATTTTTAACATAAGATCATAAAACATAAAAAAAAAACTAAACATACACAATGAACCGGATCTAGACTAAAAAGCATGAACCGGACATGAAATCGACACCGTACCCCGAACCAACTTGGGGTACCCCGTGCCTTGATGCTGCCGTGGGACCCACACACACCAACCGAGACCGTATGGTCTTGGTGGTGGTCGGTTGGCCAAACCGAAACCCCCTTCGGGTTCGGTGCAGCCTGCGGCCAAAACAGACACCCCGTAAAAACATACTTTTGATTTTATTAAACCCCAAATCATGTTAGATCCATGTTTATTTATTAGGTTTTTGTAAAAAACATAACATGTTCTTGATTTATAAAAAGATCAAATCAAAAGAAAAGGTTTAAAAAGGATTTCCCGAATTCGTGGATCAAAAGGATGAAGAACAAACACGATCACCAACTAAAATTCCAAGATCCAAGATCACAAACCACCTCCTTGTGGTGTTCTTAAGGTGGCAGCACAAAGAAGAAAAAGAAGGAGGAGGAGGAGTTTTTAGGTTTCTGTAAAAATTCTCTGTAAAGAAAAATGAGTAGTGTAATTTTCCTTAACCTCCTTTTAGTAAAAATTGATGGGCTAAGCCCATCCTCCCTCCCTAATTTCGTGGTAATGGGGCCCACAATGGGTAACCCGAATGTTTTTCCGTGTCAAAAATATTGGTGTGTTCTCGTGTTCGTGTTTTACGTGTTTTAGTTAGTTATCGATCGTGACTTAATATATTTATTCGTGTTCGTAATAAATATATATACGTAATTAATATTAGCCCGTGATTTAATTACGTTCATGATTTCATGATCGCATGTTCGTGATTAATTATTGTTTAAATAATTATTGTGTGTTCATGCGTAATAAATACTTATCGTGTTCTAACACGTACGTAATACGTAAAATCCTAACACGTAAACGTAATCGTACTATAAAAGGAAAGTTTTAATCTAGTACGTACGATCTTAAGGGTACTATTCATGGTAAAAGCATGCGGGTTTTACAACTCTTCCCCCCTAAAAAAGAATAATTCGTCCCTGAATTATAGATAACGTAACTAAAAGAGAAACATACCTGAATCAAACTGAGAGGGTATGTAAGATAAATTAACGTACAGGTGACATGGTAGAAGGAACATGGAACGTGACATGTCTTGAAAGGACATGGAACGGGACGTGGTTGAAAGGACATATCTAATTGATAAGTGAAAAACGGATAAGAAGTTCGGATGAACCTGTCCGCTTCCAAGTGGGCTCCCTCTAGTAACGGTTCCTTCAGAAGATCTTGACACTAAAGATAAATTGTGGTCCTCCTGACCTTGACTTGGAATCCGAAGAAATTCTTGGTTATCTACGGAAGGTAGATCCCCAAAATTCGATCAAGGAAAATAAGAGTTAACGTGCAAGGGTAACTGAAACGTTATAATGAAAGACAATCTGACTTAACTGTTAACTAGAAACGATGCGCGAGACATAAAGAAACGTAGTACGTGAAAAATTTTGAACGTGATACGTGAAAAATTTTGAACGTGCTACGTGGAGATATGGCGAGTTTAGTATGAGTAAACATATCGTGATCCATGATACGTGTAACATATCTTGATCATGATATGAGGAACGTGGAACGAACATGACATGTGAAACATATCGTGAACATAGAATATAATGGCGGTAATGCCAAACGCTACCAGGTGAGACATAGAATATGACGAGAAACGTCTATCTGAGGATATGTAGTTATACAAAACTTGGATCTGGTCTCCCAAGTTCTTGCAAAACTTCCCAGAATGAGAAAAATGAACTTAACATCGTAAGCCGAGATACCATAGTGTCATGAACGCGAGCGCGAAAGCAAGTCGTGGAATGAAGACGGGAATTAAATAAGGAGTACAATTGCGAATCTTTATCTGACCCGATAACTGAGGGATTGCCAAGTGATCGGATAAGCCTTGGTTGGAACATGTCCGATCAATCTGTTGGTTCTGAAATCCTTGCGGATGTAAGGATTTTGCAGACTTGATCAAACTGTTTGCAATAACTCAGATAGCATAATGTTTCTTCTGAGTTTGCGTAAATCTGGTAACCAAAATCCGTGGAGATCTTGTCACATTTCAATTCACAATTTCAGATGATGAAAACATCCCAGTTTGTTGGTGTCCTATCTTAACCTGTTGGTATGTCAGGTACCTAGATATGAACGTAACTGTATCTTGCTTCGTAGAACTTGATACATAGGAGTTTGCGAAACTAGGAGTCTCTGAATCTAGACTTCTCCTAGCGTAGGATTTTCTAGAACATCTAATGTAGTGTAGGGTTCTCTCCTTTACGCATAAGCTGAGTCATGGTAAGATTAACCATAGAAACCCATGTGATTCAGTGTGTTACTGTAATCAAACAGAATTGATATTGGAAAAAAAAATTCCATGGTAGCATTTCCCTTGTCATAGAATTTGCAACATAGTGCAGATAGGGTCTTCATGTTCTTCTCTAGGCTTAGAGGAAATCAAGTTATCCTCAATGAAAACACTGATGAATTTGCTATGAGTTCAAGGAAACTCATTCTTGTAATGTCGTTGGAGCATTGATGAGACTAATTCAAAATCATAAATCTAGCATGACCGATTCGTGTACGAATAGCTGTCATGGACATGTCCTGCTTTTTCACTTGTCACTGTTGGCAGCATGATCATGAGTTTGATCTTGGGAAAGTGATTAACACTATACGGTTGATTGGACATATCGTCAATACGTGGAGGAGAATAACGGTCATGAATGGTGATTTGTTTAATTCAACGGTAGTCGACACATAATCTCATGGTACCATCCTTCTCCTTGTAGATTCTTCTGGAATGTATAGGAAGACTTTGGAATAATCAACTGGCTATGCGTAAAAGAATTAAGTGGTCGTGTCTTACTGACAGCTAGAAAATTTTAGCGACCATGGCTAACAACGCACATGCTTGTAAGCATAGATAATTTGTACAGATTTTCCCGATGGAAAATCAAGCTGAATGTATTCAGGAGCCTGAACATTATTGTACATAATTATGAATCGTAGCATGGTGTGCTGTTCATAGTCCATAATTAGGATAAAATTCATCTCGTGTCTGTCCGAGGAAATGCGTTAGCAGCTTGGATCTCATCATTAAGCTGAAGGAAAACCTTTGTATACGTGGGAATACGAAAGGCGTCCTTCATGGTCATGAATATATGAAATATGGTGAAAGAAATGAAAGTTACATCGGCAACGTGACAATTCTCACTGATGCGCCGGTAATGGTATTGAAATTCTTGTGGCCTGATTAATACATGGCACAACAAAATGGATATACCCTTGGGGGGTACCCTGAATTTCTTAAAAATGCTCCATAGTTGGACGTGAGTCATGTGTCTTGACTCGTGTCTTGGAACTATAAGCATGACATATGTCTTGACTGGTGTCATGACATGTGTCTTCAGAAAGTATACGTGAGACATGTGTCTTGACTGATGTCTTGACATGTGTCTTCAGAAAGTATACGTGAGACATGTGTCTTGACTGATGTCTTGACATGTGTCTCGAGACGTAAAACAATAGAACTATAATATTAGGTTATTATGCCAGACTTGGCGGATCGGTTGGACTATTGATCCTTTGTATGTCTGATCACGTCCGCGGCCGGAGCCTCGGTTGTGATTTCTAGGATAGTTTCTGTCATAGTAGTGGTTACTATCGTCCTGTCTGTCAGTTGCATGACGGTCATTCTCATGACCGTGATTCATGTAACTATTCAGCTGAGTGGCCGGCTGGTACCGGTTTGCACTCATATGGCTGAAATGACAGCCGAATGACATGTGACATGTAATTAAGAATTAGGGACAATGATTAATGGAAATTGTTTGATGGTGAAGCATCTTCTCGTCCAATTGCTTTGCTCCGACGCCTTTGTCTTCGTCTGGTAGGATCTCTAGGTTGTGAACAGCATCAACATCTCGTAGCGTCTCCGAACGTCAGCAGCATCAACCTTTGGTAACATCTCCCAGTTATGAGCGGCATCAGCAATCTTGTAGAATATCAGCAATTGAAAATACGCTTGAGGTGATTCAAAATTGACTAGCGAATACTCGTGAAGTATTGCAAGTGAAATACACATGGATTAAGGTACGTGTAATACACATGAAATACGGTACGTGGAGTACACGTTGAATGCACATGAAATGATCGGTATGGGGTCGATCATTTATCATGATCTAAAAAAAGTATATCGGTTAAACGGTTAGGAAAACCATCATGATAACCTGGCAATGCCACTATATAACTCATTCTGGTTGCATAGAGAAACGCTAAAGTGTGGTTACACAAAATTCAACGATGATTTTCCTGACAGTATGATCAGTGAAAACCAACCATGACTATCATGAAAGCAGGATTCAATGAAATCCAACAATGCCTTGCATGAAAACATAAATAACAAAAGAGGCGTAAGACGTAATCAACATGAAGACAGAATTATCGTGAAGAAACATGAAACGATTTAACATGAAGGAGTGTATAACATAATCAGCATGAAACTGAGTTTAACCATGACAGTATGAAAACATACTTGACATAAAAACATAGTAACTTATGAGGGGACATGAAAAAAATTTATGCCAATAAATCATGAGAAAAAATTTATGCATGAAAACAGTGCATGAATGTATAATGTAGTTTATAAAAACCTTTATATGTGCGAGGGGACGCCTATGGGTCGGTCCCAAAACAAAAGACATGGCGAGGGGATGCCTATGGGTCGGTCCCAAAATTAAAAGTAAAAGCACATGCGACTAAATAGGGCCAGTCCTGTACCAACCATTACTTAGTCATAATCCCTGCAACAATGATACATGAAACATAAATAAATGAAACTCATATGTCAAAACTTATCAGGAAAAATTTTATGTGACTAATTATGAACTACTGGAGTTCAGTCCACATAGCCACAGTTCACGAGGAACATTATGCATTAAACAATGACACATAACTAAATATGAATGAAGGTTGTCCATCCATATTAGAAAAACAATATCGATGAAAACATCAAGGTTAAAACCTCAAGGTGCTGAAAACATCATGGTTAAAACAACAATGCCCTGAAAACATCAATACGTAGAATAACAGACGTTGGCTTACAAAGCTCCTAGTGACTACCCACTAGTCACATGTCGAGTTTTAGAGCCTACAGGTCGAAGACTTGGCTCTGATACCATAATTGTAACACCCCATTTTGATAATGGAATGTCACGCGTAATTATGGCGTGTCATAAAAGCATACAAGGATAAATGTCTAAAACATTACATGACCATAGGGTAAACCAGAATCAAACATCGGTTCCCAAACATAAGCCCAAAACATAATAAAGCAAAAGAAATGAATGAAAGACTAAACAAGCATAAGTATATGAAGGCAAAAAGGAAAAGAAGTCTCTGACAGCTTCCATCCTATGCACGTCCTCCAAATGCTCGAGTCTTTCCTAGGGTACCTGCCATTTTGGGACATGGAAAGGAAAGTAACGGATGAGCAAAACGCTCAGTGCACGGATATAGACATAGTATGAATGACTAAGCATAATAAATATTTAATAGCAGTGGAAATGTATAAGTCCTGGAAAACCTGGAACATGTTCATAAAACTGGTTTTATAGTTTGAAAAGCCTTATGTTTATCTTGTAAAAACTGTATAACGTATTTTACCATTAGCCAATAAAGGTCATGAAAATCCACCGTGCATGAATACTTGGAGGGGTGGCCTCATCATGCAAATTAGAGGGGCTGCCTCTAATTTAATATACTGGTTATGGGTAGGAGGGATCAGCTCCTTGTGAAGGATGCAAGGCACACACCACATTAACCATGAAATCCTGACTGAAAACATGTAACTAGGATGCACCCATACGCCCCACATGATAAATATAATATAAATGGCCAAAAGCTGAAGGGACGCCACAAGCAATCACTCTGCAGTGGTGAAGTCATAACATCAGTGCCTATAATGTTATGGTTATGGTACCTCCATAACTAGGTGAAACTAGTCATGCATGTATATGGCTATAGGTAATCTTAATTAAACATATGCAATCAAACACGTAACTTATACTACGAGAAAACAGTTGGCTGCATACGGGGAAATCCTAATAAGGAAAGAATGTCCATACTGAAAGGACGGGAATCCGTACCTTATGTCCAGTGAACGAAGAAGATGAACTGAGAGGAATCCTACCTCCGAATCACTAGTGCTACATAAATACATACATGAATAAGTATCTGCTTACTAAATACGTAGCTGGTTTTATGTCATGTCTGAGCTTATTTTATGTGTTCTTACCAAGTTTTACTGTTTTAAAGCCTTAAACCGTGTTTATCTTATATTCTGTTTAATCTGATTAAGTATTTCTGGTATTTCATGTGTTATTATACTTACTATGTAATAATAAGTAACTTTCCAAAAAATAGCAGGTTTCCTAAAATAGAAAGTTTCCAAAAATAGAAAGTTTCCAAAAATAGAAAGTTTCCAAAAATAGAAAGTTACCAAAAATAGAAAGTTTCCAAAAATAGAAAGTTTCCAAAAATAGAAAGTTTCCAAAAATAGAAAGTTTCCAAAAATAGAATTACTGCTTAAAATAGATAAGTTTCTAAAAATAGAAAGTTTCCATAAATAAATCAGCTGCCTTAATTAAATAAGTTTCCATAAATAGATTAGCTGCCTAAATAAATAAGTTCCTAAAAATAGAAGGTTTCCATAAATAGATTAGCTGCCTTATTTAATTAAGTTTCTAAAAATAGAAAGTTTCCATAATTAGTAATAAGCTGGTTAAATAAGCTAAGTATATAAGCCTAAGTGTTTTCATGATTATTTTCTAAGTCATATGATATAATGTATAGTTTAATAATTATTTCATGTAATTAAATTAAACTATAGGTTAGAATATTTAATTAAAGTATAACATGTTTTTAATTAAATAAAGTTAAATACTTAGGTTAAAATATGTATTATTATATATTAATAATATAACCTAAGTCATGTTAATTAATTATTATATAATGGTTTTTAAATAATTAATTAATTATAAGTCTAAAATATAAAATACTTAGGTTAATTAATTTCATGATTATTAATAATTAAAATAACCTAAGTCATGTTATTAAATTAATTATATCATTTTATTAATTTAATTTTAAACATAAGATCATAAAACATAAAAAAAACTAAACATACACCATGAACCGGATCTAGACTAAAAAGCATGAACCGGACATGAAATCGACACCGTACCCCGAACCAACTCGGGGTACCCCATGACTTGATGCTGTCGTGGGACCCACACTCACCAACCGAGACCGTATGGTCTTGGTGGTGGTCGGTTGGCCAAACCGAAACCCCCTTCGGGTTCGGTGCAGCCTGCGGCCAAAACAAACACCCCGTAAAAACATAGTTTTGATTTTATTAAACCCCAAATCATGTTAGATCCATGTTTATTTATTAGGTTTTTGTAAAAAAACATAACATGTTCTTGATTTATAAAAAGATCAAATCAAAAGAAAAGGTTTAAAAAGGATTTACCGAATTCGTGAATCAAAAGGATGAAGAACAAACACGATCACCAACTAAAATTCCAAGATCCAAGATCACAAACCACCTCCTTGTGGTGTTCTTAAGGTGGCGGCACAAAGACGAAAAAGAAGGAGGAGGAGGAGTTTTTAGGTTTCTGTAAAAATTCTCTGTAAAGAAAAATGAGTAGTGTAATTTTCCTTAACCTCCTTTTAGTAAAAATTGAAGGGCTAAGCCCATCCTCCCTCCCTAATTTCGTGGTAATGGGGCCCACAATGGGTAACCCGAATGTTGTTCCGTGTATAAAATATTGGTGTGTTCTCGTGTGTTCTCGTGTTCGTGTTTTACGTGTTTTAATTAGTTATCGATCGTGACTTAATATATTTATTCGTGTTCGTAATAAATATATATACGTAATTAATATTAGCCCGTGATTTAATTACGTTCTTGATTTCATGATCGCATGTTCGTGATTAATTATTGTTTAAATAATTATTGCGTGTTCGTGCGTAATAAATACTTATCATGTTCTAACACGTACGTAATACGTAAAATCCTAACACGTAAACGTAATCGTACTATAAAAGGAAAGTTTTAATCTAGTACGTACGATCTTAAGGTTACTATTCATGGTAAAAGCATGCGGGTTTTACAAGGTAAGAAATACCCCTAAAAATACTTTGGAAAAGTATTTGGGGCAAAAGTGTGAAAATGGAAACTTAATTAACAAAGGAAATCTATTTTTATGACATTTATCACAAAATGAAGGAAATGGAAGAGATGAAGGACTGAAATGGGCAGACAACCAAACCAACCTTAACCAACCATAAGTTGACACGTGCCCCACTCACCCCATCCCACCAATCACCACTCCTCATTCTGCCATGTCACACTCCACTTAAACCGGTCTTAACAAACTTAATTTATTAAGTTTAATTAAGGTGCTAAACACATTTTTAAAAACCAAAACAGATTAAACCGTGTACTATTCATGTTCTTCATCAAATTGGGTTTTCTTAATTGCCTTGTAATTAGACCACTAAACTCTCCAGATTTATGATTAAGTTAATCATAAACATAACCCAACTCCCAAAACCCATGCCACATCATCACCTTGGTCACATGATAAACCCTTGTACACGGTTTTGGGAGAAAAAGCCAAAACTTGCCAGCCATCCAACAACCAAGCTTCTTGCTTCAAACTTAAGCACCTTATGAGCCTTTGATCACTTCCACATGCTTGACACCTCAACAAACTGCCAAAATTCAGTCACATGAGCTCAAGATATTCAAAATCGACAAGGGCATTTCAGGGACTTCACAGCTTTAGGGTTTATGTTTTTATGTTTCTAGTTAGTCATTGTAGCCTATATAAGGCATAGAACCTGCTTCATAGCAGTTTGCTCTTGGTTTTTCCTTTGTTTAGAGTTCTGTAAATCCTACTTCATGTTTAATGAATTGTGTTTGAATGTTTGAAGAAAACTCAAGTGCCAATCTCATTTACTGCTTGTTATTATTTAATGATTGCTAATCTTGAATCCTAAAACGTCTTTTCAAACCTTGTGCAAGAAATTGTACAAGAGTTCAAAATCTAATATTTTGCTAAGACTTGGTTTAAACCTTGGAATTCTTGGGCTATAAGTGGATCATAGCACCCTGATAAAGAGTTATCAAGGTGTTGTAAGGCTTATAACTTGAGGATAATCAAGTGTGGGAACAAGGTTGCATTAATCAGATTTTATTTTTCATTTTGTCACCTTTCTATTTTTCATTTTATTGAGCTAACCTTGTTGAATCTTAGCAGCTTGTTTGTGAAAGCTTGTGCCTTGTTTTGCTAGGCACATCAGCTCAAAAATTCGTGAGTTTGGATGTACATTCTTGAGGTTTGATTTCCTGAACCCAAAAATCTTAAAAATACTTGATTTTTATGATTTTGTGTTCTGCTTGTGTTCTTGTTGTTTTTATGGCTTAATCTTGCTTGATACTTCATAATATATCTGTTATTGTGTTTGATTGGGCTTGGGTAACATTGAATCACACTCATACTTGTTTAAATCTTGATTTGAAAAAGATAAGGGGCGTTTGGGTTAACCTGTTTAAGATCATAACTTGCTATTGTGTTATTGAAAGGTGTTGTTTGTTGTTTGTACCTGCTAAACACTTGGTTGTATGCTAAAACCTGCAAGTTTTCAGACTTAAAACATCAAATTAAAGATTGTGCTATATCTCACTTGATTTTGCTATTTTTGACCTAAGGTTTTGGAAACTCCTAGAGTGTATGCATGTTTAGGGCTAAAAAGTGTTAAATCATAGTTTGTGTAACCTGTTAACTAGATTTAAGTGTTTGAATCTGGCCTTGTGGTCAAGTATATCAGCAAGTGCTAAAATCTGCTTGTTTTTGTTCATCAATAATTTTTTTGTGCTTGAATCTTGATCTAGACTTTAAAGCAATGCATGAAACCTGTTTAGATTTGTTCCTTTGAATTAATTATAGCTTGTGTATGCATTTGGTGAAGTTTGCTGGCTGATTTTTGCTAAAAGTGCTTATTGAGTGAAAACTGCTTATTGTTTATGTCTGATGCATGTCTGTGGATGTTTTGATTAAACTGTATTAATTGGCTGATTGGATTTGTGTTTTTGTTGCTTATATTGACTCCTTATGATTAACTGATCATTTGGGTGCCTTTGCTTAACTTGAATCCACAAAAAAGTCACATAAGACAAAAAGTCAATTTCGTCAAGCAGTGGAAACTTTTCCCACTGCTCAACCTCCAAAACTAGCCCCTGCTAGTGTAAAACATCAAATAGCTTATTCATAAGCCATTTTGGCTTATCCTGACTTGCAATAACTTATTTTTGTGATAGATCTTCCTCATTTGACCTATTTATTTGATCTGAGCTTATTAGGGTTTGACTTTGACTTTTTACTAGAAAACTCATTAAGTTGACTTTTACATAAGTGCTTATCTGCTTATTTTGACTTATTGCTTGTGCTTATTTGAAAACTTTTTGATTATTTTGCTTAATTAAGTCATTTAAAACCTTTTGAAAGTTGAATCAGCACTTGAGGTGGTCTAGAACTCAAAAACGACTATTTTGTCGTTTTGTGAAGAGAGTCTTGGCTTATTTCAGGCTTATTTCTTGTGCTTTTTCAAATTTTCTTTTTAAAGATCTCTTAAGTAACTCAAAAGTGACTTGTGTGTCAAATCTTAGCTTATTGCATCAGCTTATAGCTTAATGGGCCAAAAAGCCCATTAAGAATAAGCTGCTTTGAAATAAGCTAGCTTAAACACATTTTCAGCTTTTGGGCCTTTAGAGTTTTGTTCTTAAAATCAAATTTTAAGTAAGATAGGAGATTTTGGGCTTATTTGGACAACATTTTTCTTATCGGGCCTATTTCAAGCCCATTTAGGGACTGTTTGGACCTTTAGCCCATTTCAAGGCCCAATAGGGGTATTTTGTAATTTCAACTTCATTTTTGTTTTTTTAGGTTAAAATAAACTAGTTTGCAACTCTTTAGAATTTTTTATAAATTTTGGATTTTTATTAATATTTTATTATTATTTTATTATTAAAAATTAAAATTTATATTTTTCAATGTTTTTCATTTTTTTTAGATCAAATACATTAAGTTTGGAATTTTACAATTTTTAGAATATTTTTATTGTCATTAGATTAATTTTTAGAATTATTTTAAATTTTAATAGTTTTTAATTGTTTTTAAATAGTTTTAATTAATTTTAAAATTTCCAAAAATAGTTATAAATTTAATTAAGTCATTTTAGAGGTTTACAAGTTAAAAAATCTCATTTTGGGCTTTTTGTTAATTAAATTGATTTTTTGGGTTTTAATTAGCATTAAAAAATTATTATTTAATTAAATAAAAGGTTTGAGTGATTTTTGATTTTTTGTAAACTCTAATTACATTGTTTAGGATTTATTTCAATTTTCTAGAAATTTTTGGGTGAACTTTTAATTTTGTCACTTTTTACGGTTTTATGTGCACGACTATTCGTCTTAGTTTAATTCATAATCGTAACCGTCATTCTCTTCTAATCTCTTTTCTTTTTTTTATTTATCATCAATATAATCACAAACTTTTAATCACTTCTTAACACAATACACAAGCCTCCTTGAGAACGATCCCCACTTTGGGTCATTTACTTGTGGTTTTCCTAAATCACGTGTTAATACTTGCCCTAATTACCTCCTTTTCCTAAAGGTGTGTAAAATCACTACATCACTGGTACAACTGAATTGTAAAGAGTTACAATTCCCCCTTCTACCGGGAATTTAATCATGCCATGTGTCGTGGACGGGACTACCCGTATGGCTAAGATTCCTGGTCTTCCGATGATACCATTGTACGGGGAATGTGAACGTATCACCATAAAGTTCATCCATGCCGTGGTTGAATGCTCTTTGTCCCCAATGGTTACAAGCAGACGTAATTGTCCTATTGGCCAAATAGTGTCCCCACTGAAGCCAATGAGCGGCGACGTGGCCGGCATTAGTTGGCTTTTGATTTCTGGGTGTAACTACACGTAGCAGTGTTCGTATTGTACTTCCGCCGATGATCCTCCATCCACGTACATACGACGAACATTGTGAGTTCCAATGCTTACCTCAATCGTGAGAGGTGCATCGGCCACGTTGCTCACCATGATAGGAGGGAATGAGATTTCCTTGACGCGTTGAAATTTTTTGACTAATTTTCTGCTTCGTCTTGCGCTGCCCTGATTGAACCATGTATATGGTCGTGGGCTTGTCCTTTTGGAAATATTTTTGTCGTTCTTTTTATTATCCTTCCCATCCTTCTAATTCTTAACTAGGTTTTTGAGTTTGCCTGATTTGATCAGTGACTCAATGTGCTTCTTGAGCTGAATGCACTCCTCGGTGCCGTGACCCTTGTCATTGTGGAATTCACAGAAGCGATTTCCCTGATGACGATCAACTGGAGTTGTCATTAGGGGAGGCCTTGGGAAGTTTGCTCCTTCCGTTAACAAGATGTATTGATAGGTCATATTTATATGGGTGAACTTGTCATCCGCCCGCCCTCCTTTAGTCTGGCTCTTGTAATCCAATTTCCTCCCGTTGTCGTGGCTTCTTTGACCACCGGATTGCTTCCTGGGCGGGTCATTCGATCGATAGTTATGGTTCCCCTTGGTGGGGTAGGCCGCGGCGACAGCGGTCTCTCCTTCCACAAAGTTTCTGACCCTTTCTATGAGTTCGTCGAACTTCTCCTGGCGCTTATCGTTAAGGCACCTGATTAACTCCTTGTCTGTTATGGCATGCATATAGTTGGAAATTTTGAGGACTTCTGGGCATGCTTTTGTACGCATACACTCGGCATTGAAACGCTCCGTGAAGTCTTCTATAGACTCTCTGGGCCTCTGCTTGACGGTTGCCAATGAGATCGGATCCCTATTATACTTCTTTCGCTGAGTGTAATTGTTTTTGAACATTGTGCGTAGTTCATCGAAGCTGTTGATACTCCGATAGGGGAGCTTTTCAAACCAGTCGCGGGCATCGCCAATTAAGGTTGAATTGAACATCTGGCACCATATAGGCATTGGTCATCGTTCAATTTTAGCCTGCGTATCAAATACTTTTAGGTGATCGTCCGGATCACCAGATCCGTCATAAGTTTTGACGCACGCCGGCATACGACGCTTTTTTTCCTTAGAGTAGCTTCGTATATGAAGGGTGAAGGCGTCCCCTCTCTCTCGTCGCACCATGGAAGGGAGAGATTTTCTTCCTCCTCATAGCGATAATAGGAATCCTCATAGCGTCCATCATCGTCCGATGACTCGGGAGGGGAATACCTCGATCGGTGACGTCTGGGCGGATGATCATCCGAGTCGGATCCGGATGGATAATGATAGGGCGGTTGGACCCTTCCCCTCGATTGGTCACGATAGCTGCTTCTGTGGGAAGGAATAGGAGTTTTCTTCCCCCTAGCGTCTATCCTACGCCACACACTAGCGCGGCGGTTACTATTAGGAGTTCCATATGATGCGCGCCCTGCAGATCCATCGAAGTTATCTTCTTCTCCCTGGGTTTCTTGTAATGCTTGCATGATTCGATCCCCTATCCGCTCGAACACATTCCGTGCTTGTGGTGGTTCCTCCAACAGAGATTGCTCCTGGGCCCGGCTTTTCCTCTGTCTTTTGTAAGTTTTTGCAGGGGTACCGCGCCCGGTGCTACCGAAGTTAAGTCTGGATTGGATATTCCTCCCCAGATTCAACCTTTCCGTGACGGAAGGGATGATCCTCTCGAAGTTCTGCGTAAGTACGCACTCGAGATCTTCATCATCCAACGATTCGACCTCCAACTCCGCCTCCACCACGGGTGGCTTTTGTGCTTCCTTGTTTGGAGCATTCGGCGCCGCCTCTGGATCGCGGTTGTTCAGAGAGAGGGTTGGTGGTGGGGTATTGGTAATTATGCTCATCCCACCAGATTGAAACGATGCGTTTCGGTTGTTTGGTCCTCCAGTTTGTCCAGCTGGAGGCGGAGTTAGGTTAACTGGAACGTCACCTCCGGACTTTCGGTTCCCAGGGTTCGCGTTCCTTGGGTTTCCTTGAGAATGTCCCTTCGTCATTGGTAGAGATTGAGTTTAGTGTAGGGTCCCACGGATGGCGCCAACTTGTTGATACAAAAGTTGGGTGATCCTAGATTGACCCGAATTAGGCTTAATTCGGGTGCTTGGGTTCTGGCTCCTGCACCAAGTAAACTTCTTGTTGAGATCCTAAACACTAAAACAACACGCGTTAAGCTTACCGTCGGAATGTATCCCACGATTAGAATCCGTCGTGAGAGTAAGTAATCGGTTTAGGGTTATGAATTGGTTGTAGGTTGAGAGTGAAGAACGTAATACCTTTGTGGAACCCTTGGGGGTTCCTTATATAGGCGAGGAAACCCTAATGGGCTGTCACCGATGCTTTGGCTCCAAGCAAAGGATAAGTTCCGTTATTAGTTTGATTGTTATATTCTAATTATGGTTAGTGTATATCCTCTACTTTAGGGTTGATTTTGTCTAACCTTGTACCGGCCGTGCCGGGCCGTGGCCGCACACATCTATGCGGCCACTGTTCATTCGAAGCTTATAAGCTTAAATGACATTAATCCAACCCATCAGTGACGGGCCAGGTGCGGGTAGTATCCGTGGGTCGGGTTCATGACCCAGTTTGGGGACTATACGTCATCATATTACATCTTGTTTAGTTGTCTTGTCACAAAACCTTCAAGGTTAGCTTATTAAGTGACATTTTCTACAAATTTTCAGAGCTTCCTTTATCTAAGTTTCTTAATTCTAGTTTCCGCATCCAAAGACGGAGCAAAGAATTTATGTTAAGGGCTCCATTTTCTTCCCGATAATCAGATGTTTAGAAGTTTGATTTTTTTTGAACATTAATTATATTATCACACCTCACAAACGGAGGAAAGTTGAGTACAACAAGTTACATACAACATAAATAGCAAAATCAAAACCGATTTTCCCAACAAAATACACAAAGGTAACAAGTTGCGTGAAGCCAAAACATACACCATAAAGGTTGTGACGCGGGGACAGCAACACAATACAAGGGTGAGGGGGAATCACCAATGTGAGCTTTTCGCGAATAAACCCATGTAAAGGTGTAGTTTAGAGCAAAAGTACACAAGGTACACAAAACATACTAAGATGATAAAACCTAACATCCCTAAAACAGCTAGACCTAAGCCAAACAAATCTGGATCCAATACCCAATGCAGCAACAAGTCTTCGGTGGTGTGAAGCGGTGGCCGGATGGAAGACTGCGGCAGTGAGAAATAACAGATCTAAAAGCAAAGGGATGTTATTGTGAGAGTTAGGAAACAAACCTACCTTAACGAGGAAAGAAGTGTATGTACAAAAGAGGATAAAAGAAAAAGATTCAGACGGCCGGCCGTAGCCGACCGCCTGAGAAAAGGCTGAAACAATCTGAGCAAGTTTGGGTAAGAACTGTTGGAGATGGAAACTATAAAGTTTGAATGCAGTGATTTTTCTTGCAAAAATGTTCTGATGTTCAATTAATTTAAGTATAATTGAAATAATATTTTCTAAACTCGAGGCGTTAAATCTATTTTTTTTTTACTAAAGCATAGCACTAGTACACGCCAATTTACGTTGACGGGTCAATTTAACTCCAGTGGCCACTAAATGTTGGAGTATTAAAAAAATACAGTAGTAACAAAAGTATAGTACATCAATTTTTGTTGGTTCATCTTGTTTCTTAAAAACTCTCTTAAAACCATCATTGAAGCAAATTTTTTTTGGCTAAACTTATCCAATAAAAGTCCTCAATCTCTAAGTGAAATCACTTTTTCATAAGATAAATTCACCCGTGTTAGGGGGGCGAGCACCATCCAGCCCCCCTACTGACACCGTCGCTATCCGCATCCCCAACAATAAGTACCATCAAAATATGAGATAGAAAAAATTATAAGCGATTACATGTTTATTTAGCAAAGTGAATTAACCGTTAGTGTATGCATTTATGTATATATTTTTTAATATAATGTTAAAATGTCACAATAGAAAAACTAGAGCACATACAAAGTGATATGAACAAAAAAAGACATTAACAAGTCGCAATGCACCTACGACAAATAAGATTTGATAACCTCTTAACATATTAAATTAGTAACCAAATCATATAAATATTTTGTCAACAAATAACTAAGGGGTTGTTTGATAAAATATATGAATCAAAGTTACTGAATGATTCTAAGATGCTAGGTCAATTTAGTACCTAATAACCTCACTGATGGATTTCAATAACAATCAGCCTAAGTGAAGTATTAACCTTGAACATAACGAAGTCACTGAGTGAATAGTCATTCAGTGAGTTGCCTTCGAGTTCCTAGACTGAGTCTAAAAGAAAGACTCGAGCATTCAGAGAGACGAAGCTCAATGAATGACTTCTATGACAAAGAAGAAGGTGATGGGTTCAGTGAGTTGTGGCAATAGACTCACTGAACCCCATATGATCTCCCTGAAGAAACAAACATTCTCCAAGACTGAAGTAAAGGCGGGATAAGTTGAATTGTGATAAGATGGAGTGCATCACACAATTAGCGTGACTTACCCTTTTGGGATAGATAGGGTACTGAAAAGTATAAAAGGACTTATGTCTTAATACTTAGAATAGGCTAAAACAAGATACTACATTGTACCAATAAGACAAGAATTGCACATGGGCAATTCTTTGTCTTCTATCTAACTTTCCTTCTATAAATAGGATGCTTGTAAAAGGAGAGAAAATAAGTTTGTGCACTCAATGCTTTAGTCATTCACAAACAAAGTTTTCTCTCCTCCAAATACGATCAAACACTTGAGTTCTAAACTATTGCTGATAGAATCATCAAGCTTAGCAATCGTTAGGATTGGACTAGCTTGAGGAGAACACCAAACCGCACATTGTCTATTCAATCCCTATTGTAGCTTCGTATACAATAGGGAATAATTCTTTAATAAAGCTAAGAGTTAAACGTTGAAAACCTTTGTGTTATTTACTTTACTTTGTATTAAGTTTATTGCATTACTTAACCATGGGTTAGGACTATACTTAGTGTTCTTAAGTATAGTACTAATTACAAGGGACCAACAAGTGGTATCAGAGCGGTAGGATTATAAAACTTTTTAACCACTGTCTGAAAGTTTTTAAAACCTTGATCCATTATGGCTGAAAGTAATGTACCCCAACTTGTTAACATAAAGGGAGCGAGTTACTCTGTTAACGCTCCTAAGTTAGAAGTTGAAAGATTTAACAAATGGAAGAAAAGAATGCTATGTTATTTGATGGGAATGGAACCTTATTACATCACTTGTCTTAAGAATGGTCCATTCAAACCAAAAACAGCAGCTGGCAATGACAAACCTGAAAACCAATGGTCTGACGATGAAAGGAGAGTGGTCAATCAAGACCAACGTCTCAAAAGCATCATAATATCTTGTCTTCCTAACGATATTATAGAGGCTGTCATCGAGTGTGAGACGGCCAAAAGACTTGGATAGATCTTGTTCATAGTTTCGAAGGACCATCCGACACTAAGGTAAATAGGATCATGGACCTGAAGTTAGAATATAACACTTTCAGGGCCAAACCATCTGAAACACTTCCTCAGACTTATACCAGGTATAAGACCTTGCTCAATGAGCTAATGAATGACGGGGTGAAAGTGTCTAAGCATGAAATCAATGTTGGTTTTGTGAACAGTCTCCCTGAAAAATGGCTTGGTTTTTCTCAAGGATTGAGAAATGCTAATCACATACAGACTCAGGATCTTGCAGACATTTATGGAAGATTTATCTATGAAGATAATCTAATAAATAGAAGATATCCTAAGTCCAAGAAGTCCTTAATAACAGACACCTCATCCAAACCTACCCAAATTGATCATGGCCTCATTACAACTGCTTTTTACTCGTATGCAATTGTTCAAGATTTTTCAGGAAACCTGAGATGATGAGTTTGATGAAAGATCTAGTGCTGAATACATAAGGGATCTAAACAGGGAATATCAGGAAAGGGCCATGTTGGCAAATACCAAACGTTATATTAAAATGTAGAATCGTATTTTTCTAAGGATTAGGCATTGTATGATTAATCTATTGATATGGATGGGAAATGGAGAAACTTAGAGAGAGAAAGAAGAGAGAGAAAGGAGAGAGTTGAAAGAAAGATGGAATATCATGAAATGTAAGTGTTCAACCCCTCCTAACATGCTAGGAGGGGGTTTATATAGCCCACCCTACATGTGGGCTATATGGGCTATATTGGATCACGAGCCCAATATCATTGGAGTGTCCGATCCTTTCTAAATACGTAAAAACGTATTTCCAACAATCTCCCCCAAAGCGGGGTCACTCCAAGTTACAATGTCCTACATAGTCTATTGCTCGTGATCTATGCTAATAATGATGTGACCGAGACTTTCCTTGGAAAAACGTATTTCAAACAATCTCCCCCAAAGGGAGGTCACACCATTTTACAAAATCTTAAACCTAGCATACTATGCTTGAGTCTTCGATCTTGTTCTTGTGAATATGCTGATGAGATATTTGAATTTAGTCTTGAGCATGTTCTCTTGCCTTAACCTTGTGCATTCATCACTTGTGATATTTGCCTCTTCGTGACTTCATGTTCCACATACTTATACTTTTATAAATTCTTGAAAGCTTCAGAGTTTGATACAGCGGAAGACTTGACTCTTAGACTTTCTTGAATTTGTTGAAGTATTATGTGCGGAAAGTATAAGCATGTGTTGATGACTTCTTCTGGATTGTACACCGCAATGCCACCTTCTTGTTACGCTGCATAAGACAGTTAGAAACAAAACATATACACGGATGAAATGGCCTTGAACATTTCATTCTAATTCTATAGCATTTTACCTCCGGTCGGTGAAGACCGTTGGACGATATAAAATATCGTACTTGTGACAGGTAGCTCTAATTAAAGATCTCCTGGACAAGATTTCGCGGGTACACCCGTTCTCTTTATTCGACCGTCCAAAGCTGACTGCGAGCATAAAGAGTGAATCATTTGAATAATAATATCCGCATGATTTGAAGCCGTCGATTCATGTTCCTGGAACAAGTGAAATTCAATTAAGAACCGCACCATCGTTGCTTTCCAGTTGTCACGAGCTTGATTCGTTTAGAATCATGCAAGTTACCTACCAAGTGCTGTTTGAGGTTAACACTAGAAGGATTTCCACTCATCACTGTGAACACTAAGGTATCACTCTGAGTGTTCTGGCAAGATCACTAAGATATTCCGTAGAGGCCTAGAACGTGTTTAAATTCATTTAAGAATTAAACCACTGTTGCTTTCCAGTTATCACAAGTTTGATTCATAAAGAATCACACAAGTCACCTACCATGAGCTTTTTGATATTCTCTCAAGAAGGATTTCCATCTTCATTGTAAATACTTTCGTATTACTCGGATGTTCAGGCAAGATCATGAAGATTTTGCGTAGGACTCTTAAGATCTTTCTTACTTTTCACAGTGTGTGAAGAAGCAAGGAAATATGAAAGTGTGTCCTAACGAGATATTTGATTATCTCAAATGGCTCTAGACTCAATAGTGAATTTTGGATTTTTAGTGATCGGAGGCTGGAGAGGAGTGCCACAATTTCAATACCAATTTATTCGGAGTGAATAAATCAATAGATAATGTGTTGTCTCCGTGTGATTAAAACAGATATCTTTTAAGAGAAATCTGAGTTAGCTGGGATGGGTTGTGCATTGCATCACTGGGTCCATGATGTCTGTCTTCAATATCAAGAATCATTAAACAATGATCTTAATAGCATATGTATTGACCCGGTTTCTGCCTAAGTTGTAAGGAGGGCTTCTTTCTTTACACCCTTTATCTTTACAATTCTTTTTCATTCTTCAACCCCTTCAATGCTTACCAATACGTCATCACTAGCACTTTGTTGTGATTGTTCCAGTGCTAACTTAAGTACGTGGTCGGCATTCAGCTACGTTCACAGTCTTTCTCCATCCTTCCTAAGGACTACTATTTCTAGCTATGGAATGTCCTTGGGAAGATTCCTCCGGTTCTAGAGGAATCATTGGACTTTAACCTATCCTACCATCCTTATGTCACCACAATCTTCATCGTCGTGAATAGAGATGTTTTGGGTAAGTATATGTCACCATGAAATCCATTTTTAAGTGCAAATCCATTTTTCTCCCCCTTAACATATGCCACGATATCCGAAAACATTTTGCACATGTCAGGATGAGCTATCACGTTAAGTCAAACCATTTATGATTAATCATATCCCATATTAAATCACATTTTCTCCCCCATATTAAAAATATTAACCCAATCGATGTTTTTAATATCAATTGATTTAATAGCATTTTAAGAAAATTTGGGAAGAAAAATGCAAATCCAATTATCTTCATGAATTACTCAAGCTCCCCCTCAAATTAATGAGGGTGTGCTGAAACGTAAATTAAATACCTTTTAAACACAAGTGTAAGGTATTTATCACGTGCAAAGATCATATATGATAATGTATTCACAAGATTAGCGATTTACGAGGTTGGACCTGAATGATGGAGAACATCATATGATAGAATCACATGGTTCTTGTTCACGAATGTTGGTCTCCTCGTCAGGTCTGAAGTTATCTCTTGACTCCATGTGTATGATTGATATCTTTTTCTTGACACCAATATGTGAACTTGGCATTCTCGGCATCAAGGATTCTGAATGCTGGACAATTGTTCCCCCTCAATTGTTGACCCGTGTTCTATTGAAAGAGCTGTAGTTACCGTTTGAGTAGTCGCCTCGTCGAGTATGTAGATATCAATTGTAAATTGCTACGGTTGGTGGAGATGATAACTTCATAAAAACAAGATTTCTCTTGTTTTAACAAATAAATGCACTGACACGTACATATATTCGTGTTAGATTGTGTTATAATGTTAACACAATCCCTTACATGGTTATAAAGTAAACCATGCCCGAGAAAATTAATTCCCGTTGTTGAGTCAAAGCTTTCCGGTGAAATGCTTGACTTGAGTATGAAAAGTGGATTACTATCTGAAATAATAGCAAACCATTTTGAGCATGTTTTAAAACATTTGAACTTCTGCTCGAACTTTATTTACAACCCCGTGTCATTATTGAATGACATTTCTAGTATCGTAGATATTATCGATTCCAGAAGACATGCTCTTTTTATCAAAACATTTTTTGAACACACAATTTTGAAAGATTTAGAAAACCTTTTTGAGAAATTCTCGAAAAATTGTGTTCAATGTTTTGAAAACCAATTACTTGAGCTTAAGATGTTGAATATCTTACAAAACGAGCTCAAGTCCGAGAAGTTGTAAACTTCCCGTTGTTAAGGATAAGTTTATCATCGGCGATAAACTTTCCTTTTAACTGAAGAACGAGTCCTAAGTTGACATTTACTTAGAAGTCGTTTTCATGAGCTTGAAAAACTTTGAATGTTTTAACGTAAAGCTCATGACCGAGAAAGATGAATTTCTCGTTATGAGGTAAAGTTCTCTTATTTAAAAGATACGCTTTCCTTTCTGAGCTTAAAACTTGGAATGTTTTAATACACGCTCATGACCGAGAAAAATTAATTTCTCGTTTCGAGGATAAGTTATCATTAAAGATAAGCTTTCCTAAAAATGAAGTTCGAGTTACAGTCTGATATTTAACTGTAAATCATTTTGCATGAGCTTAAAAACTTCGAATGTTTTTAAAATTAGCTCATGCCCGAGAAAAATTAATTTCTCGTTGTAAGGATAAGTTTATCATCGGCGATAAACTTTCCTTTATTTGAAGAACGGGTCAATGTCTGACATTTAACAATAAACCATACACACGAGCTTAAAACCTTTGAATGGTTTTCGGATAAGCTCGTTTCCAAGAAAACTTAATTTCTTGTTTTGAGGGTAAGTTATCGTTGCATAGATAAACTTCCCTGTCTCTGAAGTCTGGGTCATCGTCTGTCATTTAACGAGGAGCCATTGTGCATGAGCTTAAAAACTTGGAATGTTTTTGATATAAGCTCATGCCCGAGAAAAATTAATTTCTCGTTGTTAGGATAAGTTTACCATCGGCGATAAACTTTCCTTTCTTTGAAGATCGAGTTATAGTCTGTGATGTGACTATAAGTCCTATACACGAGCTTAAAACCTTTGAATAGTTTTAATGTAAGCTCGTGTCCGAGAAAAATTAATTTCTCGTTTTTGAGGATAAGTTTATCATCGGCGATAAACTTTCCTTTATTTGATGAGTGAGTTACAGTCTGATATGTGACTGTAAGTCCTATACACGAGCTTAAAACCTTTGAATAGTTTTAATGTAAGCCCGTGTCCGAGAAAAATTAATTTCTCGTTTTTGAGGATAAGTTTATCATCGGCGATAAACTTTCCTTTATTTGATGAACGAGTTACAGTCTGATATGTGAATGTAAGTCCTATACACGAGCTTAAAACCTTTGAATAGTTTTAATGTAAGCTCGTGTCCGAGAAAAATTAATTTCTCGTTTTTGAGGATAAGTTTATCATCGGCGATAAACTTTCCTTTATTTGATGAACGAGTTACAGTCTGATATGTGACTGTAAGTCCTATACATTGTAAGCTTAACTGCAAATCCCCTGAGACACTTGTTTCTTAGATATCACCTTCTTCAGCAACCAAACTCTGAGAGTGTTCTTAATTGAATGGTATACAACGATTGGAACGATGTGTGCTTGTTAAATGTTAACTTTGGTACCTGCATTCTCATTAGAAAGTTGGATACTTGTATGTGGATTAGCGATATCTATTTTAGAACCATGTGGGGGTTCAGAGTTGGCCTTACTTGTGCCTGAGGTGACCTGAGGAGATGATTTACTTGTCGTAGTTGGCAAACGTTTCCTTTTATAGAAAACCTTAAGTTCAGGCTTAAGTGATGTGTCATCCTCTTCAATTTCCTCCCTAGTAGTCTTAGTAGAATCGGAGACTATCCTAGTTAAAGGGCACTCGTTTCCTACAAGAGTAAAAGTTCTACCAGTGGGGCGCCACATTTTACCAACGGGTTTGATTTTAGCTACCCACTGGGATTTAAGTCTAGCACGGGAGTTCACCTCATTAAGTAATTTTTTGATACAAGAATCATGATTGGCTTTAAAGACACATTTCCTACATGTTTTACAAGTAGCATATTTAATGTCCGAGTAAGATCTAGAATTCCTAGATGATTGATTGATGCTCCTAGGATGTGGCATGCTACGGTTAGCAATGTTGGGTAAACTAGAAGGCATCTGACTAGGTTTGAAATTCCTATCTCTTACTTGTGTCTTTAGCTTAGCTTCCCTTAGACCAAAAGTATGGCGAACATCATTTGAACTAGTTTGAGACGTGTTCTTTGGACTATGTCTAGAGATACTAGAGGCAATCGTGTGATTAGGTCTTGCTAAAGCTGTTTTGGTCACATTAGACTTAGTTGCTGGAGTGACTGGTCTAGAAAGATGAACCAAATCAACTTGGGAGGCAAACCGCGGTCTCGAGGATTGAGATCGCTCGGATCTAAATGCAGTAGGTTGTCTAACAGACTGAATTTGAGGCGGTTTCCCCAAGATTGATGGTTTTTCAAGTTTAGTATCCATACTAGATCCTTTAGTTTTCCTCAACTCGTTTTTTAGAGCCGCTATTGCAAAGACCTTTTCCTGAACTTGAGCTTTTAAAGTCTTATTCTCTTTGAGCAATCTATCTTAGGATGCCAACTTAGATTCAAGCAGTTGAATTTGTTTCAACAGATTATCCTTTTCAGCTTTAGAATCTAAAACTTTTTGATCCAATTTTCTTTCAAGAACAACGTTTGACTTTTCAAGTTTTTCAAAATATGTTTCAAATTTGTCCGTTTTCTTGGAAAATTCTAATTTGGCATCCTCAAGATGTTTTGATTGTTGAGCTACAATCGTTTCGAGCTCTCTAATCTTGGAATCAGAAGCAGCCAAAGAAGCAGTTACAAGACAATTATCATGATGTTTAGAATTTTGAACACTTTCTCCCCCATTATGACTCACATCGGATGAATCAGAAGTGGTATTTCTATCACTCTTTTCCATCCCATGTTTGTCATAGTTAGGTTCAGAATGCTCAATATGCGGTATTTCATCAGCATTACATTGTACCATGTTTGCAGGCTCTTCGTCATTAACGGGTAAGGTGTCATCAAAATAGATCTCGTGAACATTGCCTGACGTGCCACTGGTATCATGTTGTCCTCCTGATTCCGTGCTCTTGCCATCGTTAGGCTCCAAGTTGTCAACCGTATGACCATTCTCCTCTTGCATCTGCATCATAGATTCTTGCACTCCATTATCATACGCTTGCTGAAGTCGGGATCTTTCATAAATCGAAGATGAAACCGATGTCATAAACTTCAACAGTTTATCACGGAAATCTTTAACCTCATTCTGTGTGTATTGAAAAAATGACCGGCATATCCCTGAATTGTCAGACTTGATGATATTGAATTGGAGGAAAGGCGTAAGTTGTGTCACAAGAGCCTGATATGCAGTTACTAATGCAGAGTGATTAAAGTCTTCTTTCTGAAGTTGCTCAGCTAGGTGGTTCACGTTGAGGAATAGTAAATCGATGAATGTATGATGATTTTGACCAAAGAGTGTCACAAATTCGCTTCCTCCTTGAACCCATGCAATGGTCATAAAATGTGACTGAAGTAGTCGACATGAAATTATACTACTTTCTCTAGCTCTGTCTTGCAAAAGATGCAATTCTTCCTCGTTCGAAGTCGAATTCAAAAAATCTATTGAAAGTTCGATGACAAATTCTTCGATCTTTGATTGGAAAAATAAAACGGTGCTTGAAATCGTCGAAGTTTGTCTGAGGTCCAAATAACTCGAATCTTGAAATCCGTGTAGAAATAATGTCTCTTAAAACCGACTTTTTAATGTTTTCTTACACATTATACTTGACCCGATGCCATTACACCAATGATATAAATATGTGGCCTAACAAGATTTTGTGAGTAATTTTGACAATATTTTATAAAGAGTAAAAAAAATACTCCCACTATTAAACAAAGATCTATATTAAAAAAATACTCCCACTAATAAAAATATGTGACAGCCTGATAGTGAAAAGTGGGAATATTTAACACTTGCTTAAATACCCGTCAATGAGTGAAACGTGTAGTATATTTGAACTATACGTGCCCAAACCCAAATTATAATCAAATTATAATAGTAACCAACAGCCAATATATAAAACTAACACCCCTAAGTTCTCTGCTAAGTTTATCTGCCCTATCTTCCTAGTTTCTCTCTAATTCTTGTTTCCTCCGTCACTTTCTCTTCTCCAAATCTTAGTCTCCCAAACCTAATATCACTCACTTATCTTTCACAAACTCAGAAAAAAATTGTAACGAGGACAACTGAAAAACTCTATCTGATTATCTTCTTACAAACCTTAAATCTTATTAAACAAAAACCCTTTTCTGTGTCATTCATCGAAACCAATCCATCAAGCAACAGATCAAGACTATCTACCCACAAAAGCTCATTCACAGAACCATCTATCTCAACATGTATATAGGATAAACCAACTATCTTTTTGTTACTTGAATCAAAGAATTGAAACGGGGACAAATGAATCAGCTTCAAGATCCTGAATGGGTCTCAGGTAGGTTTCTCTATTTTCTTTATGTGTCCTTGATCGATGAGGGTTTTTTTTAAAGACTGAGATCTTTAATAATTGAGTCTGATTTTTGTTTGTTTGAGGGTGTGAGGGGTGTGTTTGTGGAGTCGAGTTGAGTGTTCACAGTGAGTGGTGTTGTGAAGGTCGAGTCGTGTTCGTTTGGGTTTGGGTTGTGTGTGGTCGAGGATGGGTATGGAGTCTGTGAGTCTGGAGTTGTTGCTCTGGTGTCGAGTGAGTCGAGGATTGTTAAGTGTTCGAGGGTTAGGTTTGAGATAGTTGAGTCGTGTGTGTTGTTGGGTGTGTGGGTGTGGGTTGAAGGTCTGTTCGAGATAGGTTAGAGTTTGGTCGAGAGTGAATTTGTTTAATTTGAGTGTTGTGTTGTCTGTTCCCGTCTTGTGTGAGTCGAGAATGTTGTGGGTCTGATGAGACGAGGTTTGTTTTTTATTGAGAGATGTTGAATCTTAGTCGAGAGTCTGTCTATTGTAAGTCCGATCGTAAGTCGAGTCGTGAGTCCGATCGAAGGTCCTTTTGAGTCCGATCGAAGGTCCTTTTGATTCCGATCGTGAGTCCTTTTAAGTCCGATCGTGAGTCCGATCGAAGGTCCTTTTGAGTCCGATCGAAGGTCCTTTTGAGTCCGATCGTAAATCTGATCGTGAGTCCGATCGTAAGTCGAGTTGTGAGTCCGATCGAAGGTCCTTTTGAGTCCGATCGAAGATCCTTTTGAGTCCGATCGTGAGTCCGATCGTAGGTCCGATCGTAGTCCCGATCGCAGTCCCGATCGTGGTCCTAGATCGTAACTTTGGATCGTAACAAACGATCGTAGGATGTCTATCGCAGTTTACAAACCTTAGGGTTTATTCGATCTCAAACGAACAAACTTGGACCTTTCCGATGGAGTATGGATCGAAATATACAAACCTTTTTTAGACAAAATAGATACACTGATAAAGTTGAAACTGAGAAAATAGATTAGACAACAGTTGACAAAGGGTTCATGAAGACAAAAGTTGAAAGAAAAATATTATATTGATACCAGATTGACAAAAAAGTTATCTTGAAATGACAAACCAAAAAAAAATCTGGATTCCAGATGGAGACAAAACAAACAAAAGCAATTTTATATCAATTTGATAAGGACAAATCTGATATGATATGAGAAGAAAAAAATAGAAAACAACACGCCACACCAAAAACTAAAAAATAGTAAAAGAGGAAAAATTTTACCACCGAATCAAAAGATAAAAACACAGTAATCCAAAGAATCAACCGTGCTCTGATACCAATCGTAGGATCGTGTTTTTCTAAGGATTAGGCATTGTATGATTAATCTATTGATATGTATGGGAAATGGAGGAACTTAGAGAGAGAAAGAAGAGAGAGAAAGGAGAGAGTTGAAATAAAGATGGAATATCATGAAATGTAAGTGTTCAACCCCTCCTAACATGCTAGGAGGGGGTTTATATAGCCCACCCTACATGTGGGCTATATGGGCTATATTGGATCACGAGCCCAATATCATTGGAGTGATCGATCCTTTCTAAATACGTAAAAACGTATTTCCAACATAAAAGAACTAGATTTGCTGGTAATCAATCCACTGAGGGCGTGGATTGTTACCGATGTGGTAAAACTGGGCATTTTGCAAAATATTGTCTTTCAAAAACTCCATTGGCCTCTTATAAAAATCAAAATTACTCATCAGGCAATGACAATTTTCAACCCAAGTTTACACCAAAACTAATTCAGGCTTCTCCAATTAACCAAAGTTTTCAAAATAATAAGAAAATTGAGAAGGACTACAGCTCTGAGTATAAAAAGGTTAAAGCAAAGCTTGCACTCTTGGAAGCTGAACCTATAGTTACTCAGACTCAAAAGCCCTCTCAAAACAAAGCCAAAGGGCTAGTAGCTGAAACCTTTGATTGGGATGATGAAGACTTGTCCTCAGAAGAGGAGGAAGTCAGATATCATGTGTTGATGGATCTAGCTGATGATGAACTATCAGTTGGAAAGAATCATGCTCAAAATGGAGAATGGGTTGACATCACTATGAGAAAGGTAAACATGCTCCTCTCTATGGATGAAGAATCTGATTGGCAAAAATTCTTAAGTATATAAACATTGACCTATCGTTCGTTGAAGAGCAAAGATTGAATCTTCTTTCAAAATATAATAAACTTGTTTTTGAATTAAACAAATGTAGAGAAGATTTATTGATTTTAAAACAAGCCAAACTTGAAGCAGTAAGTTGTCAACTTCAGAACACTGAACTTACTAAAATCAATCATGCCCTTCAAGAAAAACTTAAGGAAGAAAACGCATCAATGAGAAATGGACAAATAGCTCTACCTTAGCTTCTCAGTGTATAAACAGTCAAATTCTTGCCCAAAAAAAATCTTGGGGCACGACAACTCACTGAAAAGCCACCTACTAAGGAAATGAGTGAAAAAGCATTTCTTCCTGCCTCAGTAGGGTTTGATCATGAAATGATTTCAAAGTCGAAAGACTAGGTTGAGAGATCAAATCCTAAGAGTGTGTTGCCTAACTTTGATACTGGAAAAATATTAATTCTTGAATCTCAGGCTATTAATGCAAAACTTGGTCTTGATGAAGAGACTGATGTCCCAAATAAATTCAGTAACACTAAAACACCTAGTGTTGCTGAAGATATTCAGACTCCTCTGCCTTCTTTGAAAAATCTTCAAGGGGCAAGTCCATATTCTGAACTAATTCCATTGTCTTATCAAGAACACTCACCTAGAGGAAGAGTCGGGTTAGGTTGTACTGAACAAACAAAGCCTGACTCAAAAGTGATATCTATCACACTGAGTCAGGAACTATCACTAAGAAAACAACCACACCTATCTCTCCCTCAGGGACTCCTACAAACTCAGTCAACTCTACTTCTATTGTAAATCAAGAGGAGTTAAGTAGATTGTTCCAACTTTTCATGGAAGAGAAGCTGAACTCAGCCTCTAAAACTCAGGGTGAAACATTTGTGTCCTCACAGCCTGAATCATCAACAAGTAACAAAACTGAACCTGAGTCTTCTAAGAAAATTAAAACAAAGAAACCTTCATGTGAGCTATGTTACTATACAAATCACACCACTGAAAACTGCTTTAGAGTTCTCTATTGCATGAAATGTAAAAGTGAAGATCACAGGACAGCAGATCATGAGATGCACATGGCTTCTATTAGAAATGCTAAAAGATACTATAACAACCCAAAAACCGAGGTCACTATTTTACCCCATTTTACGCATATTTTTGAAATTTTTGAAAATTTTTATCGTGGAATTATTTGACGGTTTAAGTTGAAACCGATAAACGAGACTAAATTTCGATGTTTGACAATTTAAGAAGAGTCGATAGAGATCGTGATACCGACAGATGCCCAAAGTTTGTATTTTATTATCGATTGATCAATATTTAATTTCTCGAGATTTTTATTATTGACTTACGTAAAAAGTCGATTCGAAACCGTTCTTACTTTATTTTGTGTGAGTATAGACGTATGAATATGTTTTAGGAAGCCGGGATGAACCCCGAATCCCGCAAAATTTCAAAACCGACTAGTGAGTCGATTCCCGCCTTTGAAACGTGTCGTTTACTTTTGAGGACAAAAGATAAACAAAATTGTAAGGGAGGTCCTTTTAATTTTTACAAAAAGGAAAGAAGGGAAAAACATTACACAAATTTCATTTCAAAAATTTTCTTTCTTTCTCCTTTTCTCTCTTTAGGTTGCCGGCCATAGCAACCCACCACCACCACCACTTGATTTTTTTTGTGATTTTGAAGAAACAAATCAAAGACCACATCTTAAAAACCCTGTGTAAGTATCCTTGAACACTCAAATCCAACATGCATTCATATGATTTATTTTTTAAATTGAAGATTTTTAAAAATGGGGTTTTGATTTAATTAAGTTCTAGGCATGTTTAAATCACATGTTTGTGATGATAATTAACCATAAAAACAAGTTAGAGAAATGTTTTTCTTGGTGGTTTTGTTCTCCAAAACCCACGGCCCATAGGAGGGTGTTTGTTTTCTTTGGTTTTGATCTAAATAGGATATGGGTTTATGTTTCTGATGATGTTTTTAATGTTTTTAGTTTGTTTAAACATGTTGCATGCATGGTTTATGAAATGGGTTTTTATAAATGTTTGATCATACAAGAGATATAGGATGTTTAGGATGTTTACGATTGTTCATATGAGGTTATGATAGGTCTAAGAGTTGTTGGAATGGATTGAAATGATGATTTGATGCGAGTTTTAAAACGTCTTTTTCAAACAGATTGTTTAAGGCTATTTTTAGTAGTCTTAAGTCTAAGTCCAGGTTATAAGGATTAGATGTAGTTGTAGAGCATTTCTCAAGCTTCTTTTTGATATAAGATAGAGCTTTTAACTCCTAACGAGTCAAAAGTTACGCTAGTTTGAAAATTTTGTGTACCGGGAGATGAAAGTCGACATAATCCGAAATTGTGTTCGATTTTAGGTCAAATCTCGGGGACTATAAGTAGAGTTTTAAAAAGAGTTGAAAGTTGTTCTTTAGCTAGAAACCTGTGTTTTTGAGTCTATTTTTAGACTTAGGAGTCAAATTAGTAAGTGTTACATTTTAAATGTGTCAAAGAGGTCTTACAACATAAAGGTACAAAACTGTCCGAAAATTTAAGTTTAGAAATGTGTCGAGCAGAAAATCTTAAAAGTGAAAACTTTTTATAAAATTTAACATGGGTTATCTACAGGTTATAAGTGAATTTTACAAATTTTCTCATAATTTATGGTGATGTTTAAGTATAGGAATACAGCCCGTACTTTTGGTAAGTACCGGCGGAATTATAAAATGAACAATGTTCTTAGTTACGTAGATAAATGGTACGAGTCTAGTAACTATCACTTGTTTGCATTTGGCATGAGTTTGTAATTATGACAATTGAATAATATATAAGTATTATACTGTGAGAACCCGTATTTTCTCAGCATTATTTTATTCTTTATATTCGTGTTTCTGAATTTTCCAACGTATTTTGTTTTCTTGTATTGCTATATGTAAATCCTGAGATTTTTTTTTTAATTATACTTTTTAAGTATTTTTCTGATCATCGATAAATACTTTGTATGGAATTATAAAATTTTTATTTTATTTTTTCATATTTAATTTTAAATCAAAGTATTTGATTTAAAATCACCCGCGTGCGTTTTACAACGAGTTTATTCAAAATCAATGTACAACGAGAATTCCTAGTGATCGCGATACCGACGGATGCCCAAAATTTAACGTTTTATTATCGATTGTTTCGATAATTAACATTTTCGATGATGTCGTTTTAATTACGTATTAAGTCGTGTCGAGAAATCGTATAATCATTTTTATGATGCATTGTAACTTTTGAAAAGTATTTTTACGAAACCCGACCCCCGTAAATATTTTTAATATTTACCAATAACCATTTTCTACCCTTAAAAACTATTAATTGTTTTTAGGTCCACAAGTTTCAAAATTTGCAAGATTGATCCCTCTACTTAAACCACCATATAAATAGCCATTTTCTTTCACACAAACACACACATTACACAAGTTAAAAAAAATCACATACTCTCTCCCCACCCCTCATTTTTTTCCGCCACCCCTACACACCAAAATCAACCAAAAAAATCTTGATTTCTACTATGAATCAATCAAAACAAATTAAAGTCCCATCTCTAATATTTTCTTGTGATTCTAATGATATCAAATTCAAGAACATGCATCAAAATTTGAAGACTTTATAATTTCATGGTTGTATGATGTTTTAATCATCATGCATGTGGTGTTTATGGTAAGATTATGTTGTTTTCATCATAAAAAGTCTTGTTTTTAATCTTTGATTTTTGTTAGATTTTACATGCAAGTATTTTTAGGAGTGTTTGGTTGATAGGAATGATGGTATAGTGATCCTAGAGGTATGGGAATGAGTGGTTTTGCTTGAAAAATGGATTTGACATGTTTTCTAAAAAGGTAATTTGGGACAGCAGGTCTTTAACTGATTTTTCGTGGGCTTAAGGTCTGTGAAAGACTAAGATTATTTGATATTGTTGTAGAGTTTGGACCGAGATTTGAAGATCTTGCTTTCATATCGTTTGTTATCATCTTGACACATGTCTCTTGACGATTTTGGCTAAATCTCTTGAAACCTTATCACCTTGTAACCATTTCGTTGACTGCCTTGAACTATCCTTTATTACCCTCATGTAACCCACTCGCTATTTTACAAGTTACCATATGAACTCAAACAGATATTGTTTTCAAATCATTTTACAAAAGGTTTCATTTGGGCTTTCTTAAATAATTGAATGTTATCTTATAAAATTAATTTATATTAATTTTACAATGTATACTCACAAATTGTTCTACCTTGGGTCTTGTAAAGAATCTTGTAACATTACTGTTGTTGAATTAAATATCTAGCCAGTAACTTATTGGCGAATAGTTTCATAAACTATTTTGATTTATGTTTTTACAAATGGCATTATATACATATTTCAATCATATGATATGTAATACTGATTTGACGAAGATGAGCATCGCATTGCTAGTCCTAAATTATGCATGGCCTGATCACCTATGCTTAATTTAGAAGGAGCCATGCAAGGCCAAATAGTAGTCGCCCTAAATATTTGACCAACAATCAACTTTTTAATATGTTCCTTAAAGAGTTAGATAAATAAAGTTTAGAAAACTTTTACATCTTATGCGAGTAGAAACAATTCAGGACATACACATATGAACCCTTATCTTTTCTTGAACAAAGTACATGCCTCAAGCACATATTTCCTTACTCAACGACCTTTGTTTTACATGTTACCTCATCATCCTCATGATACGATTTTCGTTACCATTTGCCTAAATTCTTACCATTGATACCAGACTTGAAAGTTTCAACGTTGCTATGCTTCTATGATCGACCATCTCTATCTATTTTGGTAGACCTTCGAAACGTCTCTGGACGCGATTAATGATTTATGACTGTATGTGAACGATAATTCCGTGTAATTGTCATGATATGTGTTAAGACACTATCGCCTTGAAAATTTATTCATGTGAACCATGTATTGATTTTGCCTTTCATTGCTAATGTTGTTCATTTTACTAGAATTACTCGCCAGTAACTCCTTAAGAATTTTCTTTGATTCGAAAATTTATTGTGTGGCTTTTCTCTTTCGATTGTGTATTGACCAATGAGAACTTAATAAGTCGTTATTGGTGACGCCAACCGCACTCGTGAATTAATCTTGCTATAATCCTTGTTTCTTATTGTCCTTATCATCGATGCATCTATTCTATCATGTTCGTTAAGAGTTGATACGACTTCCATTTTATTCCCTCGTGCTATTGCTTGTATACAGTTTGTTGACCTTTATATGATTCATATTCGTTGCAGTCTTGTCACCTTTTGAAAATCAGAAAATGTTACGCGTTTATCGTTTGATACATTAATCGCCTTCTTGAATTTCTAAAAATTATTATTAATTTTTAAGAACGTTTTATACATTTTACCAAATGTTTAAATTGTCAAAATACCCATTTCAAGTTTCATATCGAATCTGTACATCCTCTTGGGTAAATTTATAACTTATGTTTAAACACTGTCAAGTTGTATCTTTTAAGGTAATTGATTATATCGTACTTTACTGTCAATATAATGAAATTATTAAATTAATTTATTACTTCAAACAATGATTCTAAATAACTTGGAAAATCTGATTTTTCCTAATGGTAACGATAAACCTGAGTTTTTAACGATAATTTCATGTAGTAATCTCTTAAGCTGATCAAAATAACTATTTGAACTGAGTACTTTTACCTTGAAAATCCTGATCAAGAAAAAGAGATAGCAACAGCTTACTCACTAGATATAGATAGTTTGATTAAATCACCACACCTTGTAAATTTTCTTTCAATAAAGAAAATATTTAAAACTAAGTTTTAAAGTAATACCAAAATACTAGACAACTGACTATGACAGCTTGTATTTTAAATGATAATATGTTATTCATTTGTATTCCCTTCTATTTCTTTTGTAACTGGATTGTTACGTTTTAAGATTGTCATGTTTTACAGTTGCACGACTTGCGACCCCCTTGTTGATTTACAATCTTAGTTCATTTTATCGCACTCTGCCTGTTTAAGCGATTCTTGTGTTCATTCTTGTTAGTTTATCGTACGTATTTCCAACAACTCTATCTCTTGATGTATCTTCGTATTGAAAGATCGATATACTAATTCGAGACTGAAAAGTTATACGAAAAGGATTTAAGAAACTGAAGCATAGTGAGTTCCAATTGTTAAGGTTCGTCGTGATGCGGAAATTACCTGGGAAGAAATGAATTTTGTTCTACACTTTGTACCTCCTCTTGTTTGCATCTTCTACTGCTTTCAAGAGAACTCTAGGGACCAGAGTTCCTTTAAGGGGGAAGACTGTGAGAACCCGTATTCTCAGCATTATTTTATTCTTTATATTCGTGTTTCTGAATTTTCCAACGTATTTCGTTTTCTTGTATTGCTATATGTAAATCCTGAGATTTTTTTTTAATTATAATTTTTAAGTATTTTTCTGATCATCGATAAATACTTTGTATGGAATTATAAAATTTTTATTTTATCTTTCCTTATTTAATTTTAAATCAAAGTATTTGATTTAAAATCACCCGCGTGCATTTTACAATGAGTTTATTCAAAATGAATGTACAACGAGAATTCCTAGTGATCGTGATACCAACGGATGCCCAAAATTTAACGTTTTATTATCGATTGTTTCGATAATTAACATTTTCGATGATGTCGTTTTAATTACGTATTAAGTCGTGTCGAGAAATCGTACATTTTTATAATGCATTGTAACTTTTGAAAAGTATTTTTACGAAACCCGACCCCCGTAAATATTTTTAATATTTACCAATAACCATTTTCTACCCTTAAAAACTATTAATTGTTTTTAGGTCCACAAGTTTCAAAATTTGCGAGATTAGTCCCTCCACTTAAACCACCATATAAATAGTCATTTTCTTTCACACAAACACACACATTACACAAGTTAAAAAAAATCACATACTCTCTCCCCATACCTCATTTTTTTCCGCCACCCCTACACACCAAAATCAACCAAAAAAATCTTGATTTCTACTATGAATCAATCAAAACAAATTAAAGTTCCATCTCTAATATTTTCTTGTGATTCTAATGATATCAAATTCAAGAACATGCATCAAAATTTGAAGACTTTATAATTTCATGGTTGTATGATGTTTTAATCATCATGCATGTGTTGTTTTTGGTAAGATTATGTTGTTTTGATCATAAAAGTCTTGTTTTTAATCTTTGATTTTTGTTAGATTTTACATGCAAGTGTTTTTAGGAGTGTTTGGTTGATAGGAATGATGGTATAGTGATCCTAGAGGTATGGGAATGAGGGGTTTTGCTTAAAAAATGGATTTGACATGTTTTCTAAAAAGGTAATTTGGGACAGCAGGTCTTTAACTTATTTTTCATGGGTTTAAGGTCTGTGAAAGACTAATATTATTTGATATTTTTGTAGAGTTTTCCGAGACGGCCGTTTTGGTATAAGATAGAGCTTCTAAGTCATTACGAGTCAAAAGTTAGGCTAGTTTTAGTTTTCGTGTACCGGGAGACGCAAGTCGGCACAATCCGAAATTGTGGCTGATTTTGGGTCGACTCTCGGGGACTTTAGGCTTGGTTAGATAGTTGGTACTACTGATTTTCAAAGTTTACAAACTGAGTTTGATGAGTCTAGTAGTGATTTCAAAAGACGGATTGTCGAGTTAGTACTTTTAAAGTGGTCCAAACGGTTTTACAAAACAAGTGCACAAATCTGTCCCAAATTTGGAATCAAGTAAAGTGACGAGCTGATGGATTTTAAAGTGTGAACTTTGGTTCAAATTTTGGTGAGGCCTTATACAGGTTATAAGTGGCCTTGACATCAATTTTCATCTAAAATGGACAAGTCTAGATAGGGTAGATCGGTGTGTACATTCGGGGTGTACTTGCTGATTTTATTTTGGACACGTAGTTCAATGTTTGTGATGCGTGAGTTTGAGTATTCACCATCGGACATGGTGACTTACTCAAGTGCTTAGTCATTATATAAATTACTTAGCTACTGGTCCAAGTAAGGTTAAAGGATAGTTTGACTTGCGTTGACTTGTCGTCGTATAACGGGTCATTTTCAAGTGTTCAAGCGTTTTAACGTGTAACGTTGGATAAATGTATTCATTTGATTCCTGCCAATGGTTTTGAAACGTGTATACATTGAAAACATCTGAGTCATATTATATTTGGTACATATCGATACTTGAGTTCGAGTCTTAACGTGCGCGCCTTATTTTGATAGGTTGCGGTTTTCGTGTTTCCCCGGGCATCCATATCGTCGGTGATCGTCTACCATTATCGTTTCTACTCAGTTTCGGAGTACCGTGATTGACTTACCTCGTGGCTAAGGTGAGTTCATAGCCCCTTTTTACTTGTACATGCTTTCTAAACATGGGGTGAGATTTTACATGGTGGAACACAAACAATTAAAAACTGTATTGCTATCCAGAACTCGTATGTTATTCTGAACGTGTATTATTTACAGATGATTTCAATGGTATTATTGCTTTTAGACGTTAGCCTTAAGTTTCCTCTCCTATCATGAACCGTTAATTGTCCCGTATGTTTTGCGCTAAGCGCGAATGTTGTGGGTGGATCCATCGGGATTGACAATCCCCGTCCCGATTACTTTGACGCACTAATATTCGTTTAAACTTGAGTATTTAGGCTGAATACTCCCTAGAGGAACTTACATTTGAGTTAAGCTTCGGTTCATGAGACTAAACAGCAATAATATGCATCGTGACTATGGATGTACATAGTTAACCCCCCCCCCCCCCCCATTACGTGTTTTACAAATTCTATTGTGTTCCACACGTTTACTACTAAACCTATGAATATCACTCAACTTTGTGTTGACGATTTTACATGTTTAATCTCAGGTATTATTACTTAGCTTTGCTTGGATGGGAGCCCGCAGGATATTACCGCATCTTGGAGATTTCTGTGATGCTTTTAAAAGATTAGTTTTAGTAAAAACTGTCAGAAGTTTATTCTATCTTTTGGGCAACTTTATGTTATAAATTGAGACGAAATGATAAAATTTTCCGCTTCTAAAACTCTGGGACCTATGTTTAAAAACTCTGACCTTTTATGATGTAATGTACATGTTTTTATTTCGTCAACTTTATATGAATTGTAATTCATTGTTTCTTGTACTATGACGTGTTACCCCCTCGTTGCCTAGTTGTTCCATGTCAGATTTTGGGGGTCTCACAGAGTGGTACCAGAGCGATGGTTATAGGGAACTGGGTCATTTTTCAAAACTTAGTCTATAACCGAAAGTTCAATTATTTCATGTTTTTAAGTGTCAATCACATAATCTGCCAATGTTGTTCGATATCTGCGGTGGTAACTCTCTAATGCTTATTATTTACGTTTAATTATCGTTATAGTATTTCATCTCTTGATTACATGTTGAAATATTACGTTACCCTGATGACGATAATTACTGTGTCTTTTCAAAGCCTTGTGCTTCATGGATTATCATTCGATATTACTGTGATTACATCCGCCTACACTGTATTTCTTGAATTCTTATTCTTGTGACTTGGACTTATTACAATGATTCTATATCGTTATGACGTTGCGTACTTGTATTCAGAGCGCGTATGCTGCCGACTTTTCATACTCATTTTTCTGAGTACTATTGCTATTTCATTTATGCGTGATACGACTGACTTCATATACTCGTTCGTTTTAATCATCTGTTTTCTCGACTCGCTGTTACATGTTGTGCATACTCTCGAGATACTATTGTTCGGGATCGAATAAGTGTTGTTTTCGACGAAAATTCTTATTTTCATTCTACTACCGTACGTGTTGCTTTCATTTTTTTTATTTCATTTAAAATATCTATTTAGATATGCAGATTTTCTGTCTGACCATTCGTAATTGAATGTCTAGTCTATAGACCATTGTGTAGCTCAATGTGTCTCTGGAAAAGACTAAAGGACACCATGTGAGTCACAAATCTCGAAGCATTCGTTGAATCAGTACCTAAATAATATTGTGGGTTTTCATAATCTTGATTTACCTTTACGCCACCATTTTACACGACACTTGTACATGGATTACATCTTATTTCATTGACAATTCTACGTTTCGATTTCGACTTACAACATCCGTTGTACCTTGAACACATGATCATCATTTATTATGTGATGATTGTTTGGATTACGATCCTACTTGTATCCTCCCCTTTTCATTAAACCTCCTCGCCTCATGAGTGCGACTTGTTAATATTTTATTTCTTTCTCGGTATGTCTTGTGATTTTGGAAAAATCACGCCGCCAGGAGACCTTCCTACATTGCATCTTGCAGCCGAAGACACGGATGATATGCGTCGTTTTTTTATCTCTCAGATTACCGTTGGCATTCTTGAACCATTTCCATACTGTGTTTTCTTTACATGACTAATTATACAGTTTATCTTCTTTCGTCTTAATGGAATCCACAAGTCTTGTGTGTACATTAGTTCTAGGTTATTATGAAATTGGATTAAATTTCAAGCGGTGTCGAAAACTATACTTTGTATAGAAACTTTACAGGAAGTTTAACATTGTCGAGAAAAGATTTTTATAACTTTAGACATAAAAAAATATATTTCTACTTGTTGAGACGTCCGTTTAGGACATAAAATTTGGCCAATAAACATTAAAATCGAGCAGGTTACGGTCATTTGAGATTGTGTAATTTAAGAACTTATTTTTGCGTAGTTCTAAAATATCGTTTTGCTGACAGATTTAATGCAAGGGCATTTTCGTCCATTTTTAATCCGTTTCAAGTCTCGAGTAAACGTGGAAAATTGTTCAAAACATCGTTTTACACTGAATTGCATAGGACTTCGAGTATTAAAAATATCATTTAGCGAGTTAATTGGTCTAGTCAAACCCAAAAGTCAAAACTGATAGACTTTAAAAATATGATTTCAAGCGTTTTTTAGTTCGTTGAGCTCGTAAAACTTTAACTAATGATATGTTTCAAACTAAAAACAAGGATTGCGTTTGAACAAGTATAAAATAGTAACTTTGAGTTCGGTCATACATGTACATAGATCTTGAACTTTTTGAAATTCAGTAACTTCCTAATATAGAAACTTTTCTGAGTGGTTGTACTATTTGTTAACTGATACCCTACTTTCTTAAAAGTATATTTTTGTCAAATAAATCACGATGTGCACACATACGGATTCCGTTATCCTTTCTTTTATATATGACTTATTTGTCATTCTACTTTGTCTTTCTTTGCTTATCTCGTACCACTGAATTGGACTGAGATTTGAAGATCTTGCTTTCATATCGTTTGTTATCATCTTGACACATGTCTCTTGACGATTTCGGCTAAATCTCTTGAAACCTTATCACCTTGTAACCATTTCGTTGACTGCCTTGAACTATCATTTATTACCCTCATGTAACCCACTCGCTATTTTACAAGTTACCATATGAACTCAAACAGATATTTTTTGCAAATCATTTTACAAAATGTTTTATTTGGGCTTTCTTAAATAATTGAATGCTATCTTATAAAATTAATTTATATTAATTTTACAATGTATACTCACAAATTGTTCTACCTTGGGTCTTGTAAAGAATCTTGTAACATTACTGTTGTTGAATTAAATATCTAGCCAGTAACTTATTGACGAATAGTTTCATAAACTATTTTGATTTCTGTTTTTACAAATGGCATTATATACATATTTCAAATCATATGATATGTAATACTGATTTGACGAAGATGAGCATCGCATTGCTAGTCCTAAATTATGCATGGCCTGATCACCTATGCTTAATTTAGAAGGAGTCATGCAAGGCCAAATAGTAGTCGCCCTAAATATTTGACCAACATTCAACTTTTTAATATGTTCCTTAAAAAGTTAGATAAATAAAGTTTAGAAAACTTTTACATCTTATGCAAGTAGCAACAATTCACGACATACACATATGAACCCTTATCTTTTCTTGAACAAAGTACATGCCTCAAGCACATATTTCCTTACTCAACGAACTTTGTTTTACATGTTATCTCATCATCCTCATGATACGATTTTCGTTACCATTTGCCTGAATACTTACCATTGATACCAGACTTGAAAGTTTCAACGTTGCTATGCTTCTATGATCGACCATCTCTATCTATTTTGGTAGACCTTCGAAACATCTCTGGACGCGATTAATGATTTATGACTGGATGTGAACGATAATTCTGGGTAATTGTCATGATATGTGTTAAGACACTATCGCCTTGAAAATTTATTCATGTGAACCATGTATTGATTTTGCCTTTCATTGCTAATGTTGTTCATTTTACTGGAATTACTCGCAAGTGACTCCTTAAGAAATTTCTTTGATTCGAAAATTTATTGTGTGGCTTTTCTCTTTCGATTGTGTATCGACCAATGAGAACTTAATAAGTCGTTATTGGTGACGCCAACCGCACTCGTGAATTAATCTTGCTATAATCCTTGTTTCTTATTGTCCTTATCATCGATGCATCTATTCTATCATGTTCGTTAAGAGTTGATACGACTTCCGTTTTATTCCCTCGTACTATTGCTTGTATACAGATTGTTGACCTTTATATGATTCATATTCGTTGCAGTCTTGTCACCTTTTGAAAATCAGAAAATGTTACGCGTTTATCGTTTGATACCTTAATCGCCTTCTTGAATTTCTAAAAATTATTATTAATTTTTAAGAACGTTTTATACATTTTACCAAATGTTTAAATTGTCAAAATACCCATTTCAAGTTTAATATCGAATCTGTACATCCTCTTGGGTAAATTTATAACTTATGTTTAGACACTGTCAAGTTGTATCTTTTAAGGTAATTGATTATATCGTACTTTACTGTCAATATAATGAAATTATTAAATTAATTTAAAACTTCTAACAATGATTCTAAATAACTTGGAAAATCTGATTTTTCCTAATGGTAACGATAAACCTGACTTTTTAACGATAATTTCATGTAGTCACCCGAAAAGCTCTTAAGCTGATCAAAATAACTATTTGAATTGAGTACTTTTACCTTGAAAATCCTGATCAAGAAAAAGAGATAGCAACAGCTTACTCACTAAATATAGATAGTTTGATTTTAAATCACTACACCTTGTAAATTTTCTTTCAATAAAGAAAATATTTAAAACTAAGTTTTAAAGTAATACCAAAATACTAGACAACTGACTATGACAGCTTGTATTTTAAATGATAATATGTTATTCATTTTTATTCCCTTCTATTTCTTTTGTAACTGGATTGTTACGTTTTAAGATTGTCATGTTTTACAGTTGCACGACTTGCGACCCCCTTGTTGATTTACAATCTTGGTTCATTTTATCGCACTCTGCCTGTTTAAGTGATTATTGCGTTCATTCTTGTTAGTTTATCGCACGTATTTCCAACAACTCTATCTCTTGATGTATCTTCGTATTGAAAGATCGATATACTAATCCGAGACTGAAAAGTTATACGAAAAGGATTTAAGAAACTGAAGCATAGTGAGTTCCAATTGTTAAAGTTCGTCGTGATGCGGAAATTACCTGGGAAGAAATGAATTTTGTTCTACACTTTGTACCTCCTCTTGTTTGCATCTTCTACTGCTTTCAAGAGAACTCTGGGGACCAGAGTTCCTTTAGGGGGAAGACTGTGAGAACCTGTATTTTCTCAGCATTAATTTATTCTTTAAATTCGTGTTTCTGAATTTTCCAACGTATTTCGTCTCTTGTATTGGTATATGTAAATCCTGAGATTTTTTTTTTAATTATACTTTTTAAGTATTTTTCTAATCATCGATAAATACTTTGTATGGAATTATAAAATTTTTATTTTATTTTTTCATATTTAATTTTAAATCAAAGTATTTTATTTAAAATCGCCCGCGTGCGTTTTACAACGAGTTTATTCAAAATCAATGTACAACGAGAATTCCTAGTGATCGCGTACCGACGGATGCCCAAAATTTAACGTTTTATTATCGATTGTTTCGATAATTAACATTTTCGATGATGTCGTTTTAATTACGTATTAAGTCGTGTCGAGAAATCGTATAATTATTTTTATGATGCAATGTAACTTTTGAAAAGTATTTTTACGAAACCCGACCCCCGTAAATATATTTAATATTTACCAATAACCATTTTCTACCCTTAAAAACTATTAACTGTTTTTAGGTCCACAAGTTTCAAAATTTGCAAGATTGATCCCTCTACTTAAACCATCATATAAATAGCCATTTTCTTTCACACAAACACACACATTACACAAGTTAAAAAAAATCACATACTCTCTCCCCACCCCTCATTATTTTCCGCCACCCCTACACACCAAAATCAACCAAAAAAATCTTGATTTCTACTATGAATCAATCAAAACAAATTAAAGTCCCATCTCTAATATTTTCTTGTGATTCTAATGATATGAAATTCAAGAACATGCATCAAAATTTGAAGACTTTATAATTTCATGGTTGTATGATGTTTTAATCATCATGCATGTGGTGTTTTTGGTAAGATTATATTGTTTTCATCATAAAAAATCTTGTTTTTAATCTTTGATTTTTGTTATATTTTACATGCAAGTGTTTTTAGGAGTGTTTGGTTGATAGGAATGATGGTATAGTGATCCTAGAGGTATGGGAGTGAGTGGTTTTGCTTGAAAAATGGATTTGACATGTTTTCTAAAAATGTAATTTGGGACAGTAGGTCTTTAACTGATTTTTCGTGGGTTTAAGGTCTGTGAAAGACTAAGATTATTTGATATTGTTGTAGAGTTTTCCGAGACGTTCGTTTTGGTATAAGATAGGGCTTCTAAGTCATTACGAGTGAAAAGTTATGCTAGTTTTAGTTTTCGTGTACCGGGAGACGCAAGTCGGCACAATCCGAAATTGTGGCTGATTTTGGGTCGACTCTCGGGGACTTTAGGCTTTGTTAGATAGTTGATACTACTGATTTTCAAAGTTTACAAACTGGGTTTGATGAGTCTAGTAGTGATTTCAAAAGACGGATTGTCGAGTTAGTACTTTTAAAGTGGTCCAAACGGTTTTACAAAACAAGTGCATAAATCTGTCCCAAATTTGGAGTCGAGTAAAGTGTCGAGCTGATGCATTTTAAAGTGTGAACTTTGGCTCAAATTTTGGTGAGGCCTTATACAGGTTATAAGTGGCCTTGACATCAATTTTCATCTAAAACGGACAAGTCTAGATAGGGTAGATCGGTGTGTACATTCGGGATGTACTTGCTGATTTTATTTTGGACACGTAGTTCAATGTTTGTGATGCGTGAGTTTGAGTATTCACCATCGGACATGGTGACTTACTCAAGTGCTTAGTCATTATATAAATGACTTAGCTACTGGTCCAAGTAAGGTTAAAGTATATTTTGACTTGCGTTGACTTGGCGTCGTATAACGGGTCATTTTCAAGTGTTCAAGTGTTTTAACGTGTAACGTTGGATAAATGTATTCATTTGATTCGTGTCAAGGGTTTGAAACGTGTATACTTTGAAAACATTCGAGTCATATTATATTTGGTACATATCGATACTTGAGTTCGAGTCTTAACGTGCGCGCCTTATTTTGATAGGTTGCGGTTTTCGTGTTTCCCCGGGCATCCATATCGTCGGTGATCGTCTACCACTACCGTTTCTACTCAGTTGCGGAGTACCGTGATTGACTTACCTCGTGGATAAGGTGAGTTCATATCCCCTTTTTACTTATACATGGTTTCTAAACACGGGGTGAGATTTTACATGGTGGAACGCAACCAATTAAAAACTGTATTGCTATCCAGAACTCGTATGTTATTCTGGACGTGTATGCTTTACAGATGATTTCAATGGTATTATTGCTTTTAGACGTTAGCCTTGAGTTTCCTCTCCTATCATGAACCGTTAATTATCCCGTATGTTTTGCGCTAAGCGCGAATGTTGTGGGTGGATCCATCGGGATTGACAATCCTCGTCCCGATTACTTTGACGCACTAATATTCGTTTAAACTTGAGTATTTAGGCTGAATACTCCCAAGAGGAACTTACATTTGAGTTAAGCTTCGGTTCATGAGACTAAACAGCAATAATATGCATCGTGACTATGGACGTACATAGTTAACCCCCCCCCCCCCCCCCCCCATTACGTGTTTTACAAATTCTATTGTGTTCCACACGTTTACTGCTAAACCTATAAATATCACTCAATTTTGTGTTGACGATTTTACATGTTTAATCTCAGGTATTATTACTTAGCTTTGCTTGGATGGGAGCCCGCAGGATATTACCGCACCTTGGAGATTTCTGTGATTCTTTTAAAAAATTAGTTTTAGTAAAAACTGTCAGAAGTTTATTCTATCTTTTGGGCAACTTTATGTTATAAATTGAGACGAAATAATAAAATTTTATGCTTCTAAAACTCCGGGACCTATGTTTAAAAACTCTTACCTTTTATGATGTAATGTACATGTTTTTATTTCGTCAGCTTTATATGAACTGTAATTCATTGTTTCTTGTACTATGACGTGTTACCCCCTCGTTGCCTAGTTGTTCCATATCAGATTTTGAGGGTCTCGCATATACAGTACCTAATGGTATATAAATGAGTTGATTCATTTTGCGTTTATTTGTTAGGTGTTGTGATTAAATTTCCCGGGCATCCTCATCGTCGGTGATCGTCATCCGTTACTTTCGACTTATACTTCTACATAAGGTGAGAGTCTATAGCCTCGCTCTTTACTTATTTCAAATGATTTTTACCCGCAAGGGGGGATACATGCTATTTAAATGAAAATGAACATAAGTCATGAATGATTGTTGGACCCGAATGATACCATGAATTGTGTTGAGTACCTAGTTGTAAAAAGTCCCTAATTTCATGAACTGTTAGTTATTGTCTAATTCTTGTGTGAATTGGAAATAGCCGCTTATACAATTGATAGTACTATAGGGTTGATGACCGTATCTGAGAAGAGAGCTAGTACGTTGAGTACCCTTTGCGGACGGATAACTTGTGATAAGATATAAGGATTAATTGCAATTAATGCCTTTAGAGGGGCAATTGTTTCATATAAGTTACGCCGGCATTTGGCGTGGGTGGCTAATTAGTTAACGGATCGGTGTCATGAGATCAAACACAATTATTAGCTTTTCCTAAATATAACAACCTTGAATAATAGATTGTTTGATCGACAATTCTATAAATGATCGTGAATGAATTTTATACTCTTATGTTCAAAATGTGATTGTAAAACCTATAGATCTCGCTCAATATTGTTTGTTGACTCTTTTAAGCATGTGTTTCAGGTAATCAAGGCTAGGATGTGGCGGAGCATGCAATGGAAAGTTGGGGTGGCTTTTGTGGTCTATTATGTTTTCCTCCCTATTATTTAAACAATCTAAATTTTATTTTGTTTAATGTGTAAAAATTTGGATATTTGGTTGAGATTCGGTGGGGACCTAAACGCACTATGTTGTAACTTTTGGTTTGGAATACCATTAGACTTTGTGGTTGTACATTTTTATAAATGTAAATTTCTAAAACGTCTCTTTTGAGTCGTTATGTATGACTAGTGTGTGATGATAACTGCCTAGCACCCAAATTATGTATTTTCGTTACGCATGTAATTTGGGGGTGTTAGAGATACAATGCTCAGCCTTACAACTATGGGCCCGCCTCACAACAAATCAGAAAATCCAAGGCTAAGTCTTACCCACCATGTACACATTGTAGCATCCCTGATCATAGGCTTGATGATTGTGTATACTACACTGAGTGTGAGATTTGTGGAAGCAATGATCATACTACCTCAGGACACAATAGGATAATCATGGTCAGAAAGGGAATGCTAGATGAGTCATCTCAAAGTACTGAATCCTCAGTCGGACTAAGTTGCAACACATGTGGAAGCAATGTTCATTCTACCTCAGACCATGCTGAGTTTGAGTACTTCAAACGAGGTGAAAGACGTCGGGCTTTTCGTGTCAAAGAGCCTACTAAAAAGTGGGCTCACAAGAGAAACTAATCCACCTAGTTATTTGTGCAGAAACACTTCAAGGAGCCTGTCTGGTACTTAGACAGTGGGTGTTCAAGAAGTATGATAGAGGTCAAAAGTTATCTGCACAAATACGTGGAGCAACCAGGTCCTAAGGTAGTATTCGGTGATAACTCATCTTGTGTTACTGAGGGATATGGTTCAATTAAATGTGGTGGAATAGTTTTCTCAAAAGTGGCGTTTGTAAATGGTCTGAAGTACAATCTCATCAGTATCAGCCGACTGTGTGATGCTAAGTACATCATTCAGTTTAATGATAAGGAAGGAACAATCTTCAATGCTAACAAAGAAATTGTGCTGACTGATCCAAAAAGAAATGATGTATATGTCCTAGACATGTCATCTGTAACTCATTCAAGAGCATGTTTCTTTGTTAAAGCCTCAGACTCTGTCAGTTTGCTTTGGCATAAGAGACTGTCACATCTCAATTTCAAAGACATGAATAAACTTGCAAAACAAAACAAAGTTCTTGGCTTACCATCTCTTGTGTATTCAAAAGACAAACCTTGTTCAGCCTGTGAAAAAAGTAAACACAAGAGAGCTTCTTTCAAGCCAAAACAAAACTTTTCTATCAGGAAGTGTCTCATCTTCTTCATATGTACTTATTTGGACCTGTCAGTCCAATGTCTATAAATCATGAGAAATATACCCTTGTGATTGTTGATGAATATTTTAGATACACTTGGGTGTACTTCCTAAAAAAGAAAAGCCAAGATCCTGAATTCATAATGTCTTTTATCAGGCAAGTAGAAAATCAAAATGATACTAAAGTTAAACAAATACGAACTGATAATGGAACAGAATTCAAGAACCATGAGCTAGAGAGTTTTTGTGATGAGAAAGGAATTTCTCAGAACTTCTCTTCTCCCTACACACCTGAACAAAATGGTGTGGCTGAAAGAAAGAATAGAACTCTCATTGAAGCTGCTCGAACCATGCTCAATGGATCCAATCTTTCAAAACACTTTTGGACTGAGGCTGTAAAAATAGCTTGCTATACTCAGAACAGATGTATTATTGTCAAACGACATGATAAGACTCCTTATGAAATATTTAGGGAAAGGATTCCAGATATCAGCTACTTTAATGTGTTTGGATGTCCTGTGTTCATTCACAATCAAAAGGACCATCTTGGTAAATTTGATGCCAAAGCTGATGATGGATACTTTCTTGGATAATCTTTTGTCTCTAAAGCCTTCAGGGTCTTTAATACAAGGAGACAACAAGTTGAGGAGTCATTTCATGTCACCTTTGATGAAAGTATGGATGCCATTAACTTCACAAATCAATCAATGGAAGAGATATGGATCAATGACTCATCAAGATATCCTCCTGATGAGTATGAACATTGTCCCTCAAAGTAGTATCAAACTGATGCTGATATATCCTTTCATATATCCCCTCATAATAGGTCAACCGATAATTTAATCACAACTCAACATGTCCCTGAAGTTATCCCTACTCAGGCTGAAGAATCAAATGATTCACTCATCTATGGGGACAAGTGATGAAAATATCGACCTTCCTGTTACTAAAAATCTTTCAGTGAGAAGTGATGTCCCAGTACCATGTACTGAACCACCAGTCCCTGATAATCATCAACTATCAACAAGCTCTAATCCAAGTCCTCAGGACAGATGGTCAAGACAACAACACATAGAGCTTGTAAATATAATTGGTGATGTGTCTGAGGGGATGCTCACACGCAGTCAGGCTACTAAACTCTCTATTGCCTTAGCCCATGAATGTCTGTTGCATACTTTCTATCTGAAATTAAACCCAAAAAGGTTTTAGAGGCCCTGACACATCCAGGGTGAGTTGAGGCCATGTAAGAAGAGCTCAATCAATTCCTCAGGAACAAAGTGTGGAAACTTGTTCCTCTCTGTAAGATATTGTAAATCTTGCTTATGTTTTTGAGAGAGAAAGAGATAGAGAGATGATGGAGTTCACACACTTCTAGAGAGATAAAACGAAAGATTACTATGTTTAAATTATGAAAACCACCACCCTCTCCATCTAAGGAGAGGGTTTATATACCAAGCCCATAAGATGGGATTGGGTCGTCCATACATAACATGGACTAGGCCTTTCCTTGTTAATTAGTTATAAGATATCTAGACTACGAGCTACAACTTAATATATTGTCGGAGTGACCGAATCTTCTTAAATACGTAAAAACGTATTTCCAACAATCTCCCCCTAAGGGAGGTCACTCCAAACAAGGGCGTTACCCAAGTTACAATAATAAAATAAACCTAGCATACTATGCTTGTCTTGAGCTTGTAGTCTTCTTATTTCCTTTTTTTCTTTTTAGGTGAACATGCTGACGTGATCTTTGATATCAGTCTTTAACGATAATATCTTGCCTTGATCTTGTGCATCCATCACTTGTGATCTTCGCCTCTTCGTGACTTCATGTCCCACATACTTATACCTTCATAATTCTTGAAAGCTTCACAGTTTGATACAGCGAAAGACTTAACTTTTAGGCTTTCTTGAATTAGATGAGGTATTAAGTGCATAAAGTATAAGCATGCGGGGAAGACTTCTTCTCGGATTCCGCAACGCCACCGTCTTCAAATGCCGCAACATAAGTATACAAGAACGAAATGGCTTTGAACATTTCATTCTAATTCGGTAGCATTTTACCTCCGGTCGGTGAAGACCGTTGGACGATATAAAATATAGGACTTGTGGCAAGTAGATTTAATTAAAAATCTCCTTGACAAGATTTCGCGGGTAAACCCGTTCTCTTTACTCGACCATCCAAAGCTGACTGCGAACGTAAAGAGTGAATCATTTGGATAAAATTATCCGCATGATTGAAGCCGTCAATTCTGATTCCTGGAACAAGTTTGATTCATTAAAGAATCGCACCATCGTTGCTTTCTAGTTGTCACGAGCTTGATTCATATTGAATCTTTCAAGTTACCTACCAAGTGCTGTTTGAGGTTAACACTAGAAGGATTTCCACTCATCACTGTGAACACTGAGGTATCACTCTAAGTGTTCTGGGAAGATCACTAAGATATTGCGTAGAGGCCTGGAACGTGTTTAAATTCAGTTAAGAATTAAACCACTGTTGCTTTCCAGTTATCACAAGCTTGATTCATAAAGAATCGCACAAGTCACCTACCATGAGCTTTTTGATATTCGCTCAAGAAGGATTTCCATCTTCATTGTAAATACTTTCGTATTACTCGGATGTTCAGGCAAGATCATGAATATTTTACGTAGGACTCTTAAGATCTTTCTTACTTTTCACAGTGTGTGAAGAAGCAAGGAATTATGGAAGTGTGTCCTAATTAGATATTTGATGATCTCAAATGGCTCTAGACTCGATCGTGCACTTTGGATTTAGTAATCGGAGGCTGGAGAGGAGTGCCACCATTTCAATACCTATTTATTCAGAGTGAATAAATCGATAGATAACGTGTTGTCTCTGTGTGATTAAAACAGATACCTTTTGAGAGATATCTGAGTTAGCTGGGATAGGTTGTGCATTGCATCACTGGGTCCATGATGTCTTATCTTCAATATCAAGCATCATTTAAAATGATCTCAATAGCATATGTATTGACCCGGTTTCTGCCTAAGGTTGTAAGGAGGGCTTCTTTCTTTACACCCTTTATCTTTATAATTCTTTTTCATTCTTCAACCCCTTCAATGCTTACCAATACGTCATAACTAGCACCTTGTTATGATTGTTCCAGTGCTAACTTAAGTACTTGGTCGCCAGTCAGCTACGTTCACAATCTTTCTTCATCTTTACTAAGGACTACTATTTCTAGCTATAGAATGTCCTTGGGAAGCTTCCTCCGGTTTAAGAAGAATCATTGGACTTAACCTATCCTACCATCCTTATGTCACCATAATCTTCATCATCGTGAAATAAATGGGTTTTGGGTAAGTATATGTCACCATGAATATCCATTTTATTATGCAAATCTGTTTTTGTTCCCCCTTAAGATATGCCACGATATTCGAAAACATTTCGCATATGTCGGGATGAGCCAGCACATTAACTCAAACCATTTGTGATAATTTCCCATATTAAATCACATTTTCTCCCCCATATTAAAAATATTAACACAATCGATGTTTTTAATATCAGTTGATTTAATGAAGTTTTAACAAAGGTTTTGGGAAGAAAAATGCAAGTCCATTTATCTTCATGATACCAAATGTATGAGATATGATACCGATTTGTAACATGATCACATATTCACCATATTAGAAAAAATTGACAAGGTTGGACCTGATTAATGAGAACATCATATGATAAGATCAAATGGTTCTTGTCTGCATATGTTGGTCGCCTCGTCACGTCTGAAGTCATCTCTTAACACCACGTGTACAATTGGTATTGTTGTCTTGACACCAATTAGTGAGCTTGGCACTTTCGGCATCGAAGATTCTGAATGCTTGACAATTGCTCCCCCTCAATTGTTGACCCGTGTTCTATCGAAAGAGCTGTAGTCGTCGGTTGAGTAGTCGCATCATCGAGTATGTAGATACCAATTGTAGATAGCTATGGTTGTAGAGATGATAGCTTCATAAAAACAAGACTTCTCTTGTTTTAACAAATAAATGCACTGAAGCGTACATAGATTTGTGTTAGACCAAGTTATAAAGTAAACTTGATCCCTTACAAGGTTTTAAAGTAAACCTTGCCCGAGAAAATTAATTCATGTTGAGAGCCAAAGCTTTCATAAGAAATACTTGACTTTAATGTGAAAACCGGGTTGCAGTCTGAAATAACTACAAGCCATATAGGCATGTTTTATGAAATAATTACAACTTTTGTACGAACTCTATTTATGGCGCCGTGTCTGTGACAACCCTAGATTTTGGATTTGTCACTTTTGACTGTTTGACTTTGATTATGTGCTTAGTGTGCGTTTACGTGCATTATGTTTATATTTGAGCCTTGGATTGGATGTTAGACATCGGTTATGTAGTGCGTGGTACGTTATACGATGTTACGATGGGAATAGATGGTGTTCATGAGTTCACTTGGATGTAAATATGATAGAATGCGGTGCTATTTTAGGATTTTATGTGTACGTATAAGTATTATTGTAAATCGTATTTTTACGATTTAGGGTTTAACGTTTAGAGGTCTCGGATGAGGTATTTAGTCACGGGAATAATTTACGGGATGGATTTAAGTCATTTAGGACTTAGTTATAAAGTTTATTTCATATTTTAAGAATTTACATAAAACTGTATATTTTACGTATTTTACGGTAACCGCGTAAAATTGACTAGTTAAAAGGTTTAGGTGTAATTAATTAATTAAGGGATTAATAAAATAAATAAAAAATAAATATAAATAAGGAATAATATAATAAAAAACGAAATAAATAAATAAAGAAAAAAAATATTATTTTTGGTAAAAAATTAAAAAGGACGGTGGAAAAAGAAAAAGGGAAAAAAGGAAACAAGGTTTTTGTATTGGGCTAGGATTGTGTAACTAAACTATATAAAGCCTTTTAGTAAAAATAAAAATCATAAAAATCTCTGGAGAATTATAATCAATCGGTTCATCAAGTTTTTTTAGGGTTTCATCAAATTTTTCTTGATTCAAGGTAAGTGATCAATTTAACTTTAATTTAATTCATGTTTTATTAATTAATCATGTTTACAATATTAATTAACCATCATTGAGATGATTAGGGTTTCATTAATTTTTTAGAAAAAATAGTAATTAAGATCTATTAATGATTTTAGGATTCTTGTTTAAAAATTTAGGGGTAATTAATGATGTTTAGAAGGTTAGTGCATAAAGGCGTAAAACAATCTGATTTTTAGGGCTATCTTGTGTCGATTGTTCCGGGCAGTAGGTATCACCTTTGGTCGAGTTTCTTTTTTTAAAAATTAATTTCAGAGAGTCTACTTTTCAAAAATGTTAGGTTGGTCGAAAATGGAGTTGGGTAAGGTCGTCAAACAATTTTTAGAAAAACAGTGCGCTGTTCAGGAATAAATTTGGATTTCGGGAATTTGAGTCAACACCTAACCAAACGGATGAGATAGCCAAAGATTTTTTATTTGGGAACTCTTTATAATGTATATAAAAGGACTGGAGGTTTTCAATAAAAGTTATGGTGTTTAGGTCGGGCTTTTGGTGTCGAACATTTAGCATGTACAGAAATTCAGTTTTGGTGAAAACGACTTTTGGCGTAGAGACTAAACAGATGGGTTAAATATGTAAGTAGGAAGTAAAATTGGTTTTTGGATTTCTTAGATCATATAAAAACATAAATCCAGTAGGGTAGGAACCAAGTGTGGTGTTAAGTTCACTTCATGTGATCGTTTAGTGACTAGTAAACCGTACTGGGAAAAAACTGGATTTTTACGTATAGAATAGCTTGTAGTTGGAGAACTAGATAGTGGGGATTGGGGAATTAGATTCATCTCCTTGATTGTTACTTAACTTGGGTGTTAAGACCTGAGCTAAGGGTGTCGTGTATGATTTTATAGGTTTTCAGGAGTGCTAGCTTGATATGCTATCAGATGAGTTCATAGTCCCATTTTTACTGTTTTTTTAAATGTTTTCTTCTAGTATGGGATGGAGATGACACTTGTGGTATTCTTAAAATGTTATGGTACTAAATTTTTTATAAATATGTGGACATAAATGTGCTATTGTGTGACTTGTGTGCTTATGTGTTCTCATATGTGCTTTGATATGTGTTATGATATGTGAATCTTGATTGTGTTATGATTGAGATTGGTACATAGATGTATGGGCGTCTATGGGACCTGTTGTGATGTGTGTGGAGCTTAGGGCACGATTCGTCCTGAGTTCTTGGTTCTGATTTCTTGGTTCGTGGGACACGATCCGTCCTGAGTTCTTGGTTCGGGGGGCACGATCCGTCCTGAGTACTTGTGCATCGTCTCTTCGGAGGTAAGATATCTCGACGGGGATATAGTTCATCTTCCACAGGTGGTGTGGGAAAGATCCGGATAGTGTGGTGTGTGTTCTTGTGTGTGTGACGGGTACTTCTTGATTGTTATAGTGTGCTTTGTGAATTGTAGATGTGATTGGTACTTGGATTGAGTTTTGTTGTGGATGCATGTAGCATGATTATCGCATTATGGTCCATTTCTATAAATTGTTTTTCTTGAACTTATTTACAGCGAATGTCAAGGTTTCTTATGATGTTCTAGATAACTTAAACCTATGTTCTCACCAACTTTATGTTGACAGATTTTAGTGTCATTTTTAGGTGAGGTAGTTGTGCAAGATGATGTTAGAGGTGGCTAGAGTATAGAGGATGCTAGGATTGCATTAGGAGGAATCCCTTTCCTCTTAGATTTTATTTTGTCTTTTGATTTAGTAAATTGTTTGATACTTGTATGCTTGATGTGTGTTATTTGAATGTCTTTGGTAAGAGGTAGGCTTGTTACCTACTTACCTAGACGCCTACATTATTTGAGATATTGTCATGACATTGTGTCACCTTCTTATGACATTTCTATTTCATTTAGTTAACTCTATAGACACGCTATTGTTGTGATGATATCCATACGTCGCGCCCCATATTCCGCCATGGTGGGGTGTGACAGAATGGTATCAGAGACAATGGTTATAGAGAATTAGGTTGCCTAGTCGCGTAGCCTAGTCTATAGCTTAAGGTTCCCTGCATATAGGCGTCATAGGAGTATGTGTGCATTTTATATTAATTGATGTGTTTGGATGTTATTTATTACAGTATTTTGACTAGTATGAATTGAACCATAGTAAGTTCATACTTAGCTACATGTTATTTTCTTTTCGAGTTTGAATAGTGCGGGTTGAACTATAGTCGTATACGCTAGTCATTGTTGGATTTCGTTTAATTACGTTTTCATTTTCTTTATACATTTTGAATTTTGTCTACGGTGGTTCAGCTGGATTACGAGTTTATATGTTTCATGCATTGGCTACGTTATTTTAATACATGGATTTTGGATATTATTTTATGTTGTGGTTATGTTCTTATATGAGTTGTAGGATCTATGCGCTTATTTGAGTTGGTAGACCGATGTGTTATGTGTAGTATTAATTCTTATAAGTGTCATCATAGGAGGGAGTGCATTAGTGAAAGGGGACTGGTATAAGTATGGTGGTCAACATAGTTATACAAGTACCACGACATCAATGGATTCCTAAGTATGGTTGCATGAAAGAGGGTTAATACATGCTTGTATAGTATATGTTGGATGGACTTGAGTGTATGTACGCGTATGCCTATATATGTATATATCCCTTCTACTTATCGGTTGTGTTCTTAGGATGGTTTTCTAGCTCTTTTCTCTTTGGGATGTTCAACTTTAGTAGTAGCGCATTTATCGAGTCCTCATTTCACGTGTTTTTTTGTACGGTACTTTTGGTATAGAAGCTATTGAGAGGGTAGAGATTTATTTTGGAATAACGATATCTTTTGTTTTGAGTCTTACATGGTAAAAAAAACTTGCAAATAGTAAAATAAAAATAGTTGTTGGTAGTCAATAAAATGAGGGTAAAGTGTCGAAAACGTGTTTGAAATAAGGTGGAATATAAATTCTTTAACATATAAGCATGGCTTATTTATTTTTTAAAAATATTTGGGTTTTGATCACCTAAAGTTATTGTTCTTTAGTTAAAACTTTGTTCTTATTTAGTTAAATATGTTAAAATCATGTAATTAATCATATGATGGGTGGGAGTTTTAATTTTCTGGAATTAAAATAAATTATGTTTTAAATTTGATAATTAATGAGGTGTTTTAGGGTTTAAAAAAAATCGTTTTTTTGGGTATAAATCGGAGTAGGCAGAAATTGTCGCTAAACTGTCAAAATATGTCGCTAACTGTCAGAAACTGTCGCTAATGCCTAGGCAGATTTTGAGTAAAATCGTTTTGGTTATAAATTATTCGTTTTTAAAGCTTTTTGGGTGATTCAAAAGCCTAAAATTATGTACTCGGAACGTACGTTTCAAATATTTAGAAAGTTTAGTAATTGGAGTTCAGTAGCTTGGTCGAATTACTTGTACAACTGACGAGTTCAAGATTAATTTTCGGACAACATGGTTTAAACTCGTGTTTTGGGTATTTTGGGATAGTGGACACTTAGAAAGGCTAACAGGGCTGCTTTGGGATAGTATTTCAGATGTATCCATCATATAGATTGTTACATTAATGAAGAATGTGGGTTCCGGAGTCAATGTTGACGCGTGATATTGTGTTGTGTGCTTTAGACAATTGATCTTTTGTGAAGAGACTATAGATTTTTTTTCGTCAAATGATTACATAAATTACTAATGTGATACCATGGTTTTAGAACAACTAATATACATTACAGTACAAAATCCATTCTGGGGTAAAATTTGGTTTTGCACAAGGTTTTAATAGTATGTCAACGGTCGTAATACGTTTCGGTTGTCGATGGGTGCTTCTTGTGTCATTGGTCCGTTTCCATGGTTCGTTGGGGGTCGATACATGTTTTATGTTGAGTATCTTTTGGAGTCTCATGGTTAAGGTTCATGTGTTGTTGGTTGAGATTATTTTAGTATAAACCGAGTTCACGTTTGAACGTGAAGGTTTTATCAGGGATATGTAACCTCGTTTGTTTGCTGAGAATAAGTTTGAGTTTGGGAGTAAATCTCAGGACGAGATTTCTATTAGGAGGGAGTGATGTGACAGCCCTAGATTTTGGATTTGTCACTTTTGACTGTTTGACTTTGATTATGTGCTTAGTGTGCGTTTACGTGCATTCTGTTTATATTTGAGCCTTGGATTGGATGTTAGACATCGGTTATGTAGTGCGTGGTACGTTATACGATGTTACGATGGGAATAGATGGTGTTCATGAGTTCACTTGGATGTAACTGTGATAGAATGCGGTGCTATTTTAGGATTTTATGTGTACGTATAAGTATTATTGTAAATCGTATTTTTACGACTTAGGGTTTAGCGTTTAGAGGTCTCGGATGAGGTATTTAGTCACGGGAATAATTTACGGGATGGTTTTAAATCATTTAGGACTTAGTTATAAAGTTTATTTCATATTTTAAGAATTTACAAAAAATTGTATATTTTACGTATTTTACGGTAACCGCGTAAAATTGACTAGTTAAAAGGTTTAGGTGTAATTAATTAATTAAGGGATTAATAAAATAAATAAAAAATAAATATAAATAAGGAATAATATAATAAAAAACGAAATAAATAAATAAAGAAAAAAAATATTATTTTTGGTAAAAAATTAAAAAGGACGGTGGAAAAAGAAAAAGGGAAAAAAGGAAACAAGGTTTTTGTATTGGGCTAGGATTGTGTAACTAAACTATATAAAGCCTTTTAGTAAAAATAAAAATCATAAAAATCTCTGGAGATTTATAATCAATCGGTTCATCAAGTTTTTTTAGGGTTTCATCAAATTTTTCTTGATTCAATGTAAGTGATCAATTTAACTTTAATTTAATTCATGTTTTATTAATTAATCATGTTTACAATGTTAATTAACCATCATTGAGATGATTAGGGTTTCATTAATTTTTTGGAAAAAATAGTAATTAAGATCTATTAATGATTTTAGGGTTCTTGTTTAAAAATTTAGGGGTAATTAATGATGTTTAGAAGGTTAGTGCATAAAGGCGTAAAACAGTCTGATTTTTAGGGCTATCTTGTGTCGACTGTTCCTGGCAGTAGGTAGCACCTTTGGTCGAGTTTCTTTTTTTTTAAATTAAGTTCAGAGATTCTACTTTTCATAAATGTAAGGTTGGTCGAAAATGGAGTTCGGGAAGGTCGTCAAAATTTTTTTACAAAAACAGTGCGTTGTTCAGGAATAAATTTGAATTTCGGGAATTTGTGTCAAAACCTAACCAAACAGATGAGATAGCCAAAGATTTTGATTTGGGAACTCTTTATAATGTATATAAAAGGACTGGAGGTTTTCAATAAAAGTAATGGTGTTTAGGTCGGGCTTTTGGTGTCGAACATTTAGCATGTACAGAAAATCAGTTTTGGTGAAAACGACTTTTGGCGTAGAGACTAAACGGATGGGTTAAATATGTAAGTAGGAAGTAAAATTGGTTTTTGGAGTTCTTAGATCATATAAAAACATAAATCCAGTAGGTTAGGAACCAAGTGTGGTGTTAAGTTCACTTCATGTGATCGTTTAGTGACTAGTAAACCGTACTGGGAAAAAACTGGATTTTTACGTATAGAATAGCTTGTAGTTGGAGAACTAGATAGTGGGGATTGGGGAATTAGATTCATCTCCTTGATTGTTACTTAACTTGGGTGTTAAGACATGAGCTAAGGGTGTCGTGTATGATTTTATAGGTTTGCAGGAGTGCTAGCTTGATATGCTATCAGGTGAGTTCATAGTCCTATTTTCACTGATTTTTTTAAATGTTTTCTTCTAGTATGGGATGGAGATGACACTTGTGGTATTCTTAAAATGTTATGGTACTAAATTTTTTATAAATGTGTGGACATAAATGTGCTATTGTGTGACTTGCGTGCTTATGTGTTCTCATATGTGCTTTGATATGTGTTATGATATGAGAATTTGGATTGTGTTATGATTGAGATTGGCACATAGATGTATGGGCGTCTATGGGACCTGTTGTGATGTGTGTGGAGCGTGGGGCACGATCCGTCCTGAGTTCTTGGTTCTGATTTCTTGCTTCGTGGGACACGATCCGTCCTGAGTTCTTGGTTCGGGGGGCACGATCCGTCCTGAGTACTTGTGCATCGTCTCTTCGGAGGCAAGATATCTCGACGGGGATATAGTTCATCTTCCACAGGTGGTGTGGGAAAGATCCGGATAGTGTGGTGTGTGTTCTTGTGTGCGTGACGGGATACTTCTTGATTGTTATAGTGTGCTTTGTGAATTGTAGATGTGATTGGTACTTGGATTGAGTTTTGTTGTGGATGCATGTAGCATGATTATCGCATTATGGTCCATTTCTATAAATTTTTTTTCTTGAACTTATTTACAGCGAATGTCAAGGTTTCTTATGATGTTCTAGATAACTTAAACCTATGTTCTCACCAACTTTATATTGACAGATTTTAGTGTCATTTTCAGGTGAGGTAGTTGTGCAAGATGATGTTAGAGGTGGCTAGAGTATAGAGGATGCTAGGATTACATTAGGAGGAATCCCTTTCCTCTTAGATTTTATTTTGTCTTTTGATTTAGTAAATTGTTTGATACCTGTATGCTTGATGTGTGTTATTTGAATGTCTTTGGTAAGAGGTAGGCCTGTTACCTACTTACCTAAACGCCTACATTATTTGAGATATTGTCATGACATTGTGTCACCTTCTTATGACATTTCTATTTCATTTAATTAACTCTATAGACACGCTATTGTTGTGATGATATCCATACGTCGCGCCCCATATTCCGCCATGGTGGGGTGTGACAGTGTCAATATTAATCGACATTTCTAAGACCGTAAATATTATCGTACCAAAAGACATGCCTTTGAAAAATAAAGTAAAAATATTTTTGGATTTTTCTGAATTTTTCAATTTTTATGGTTTTTATATGGTTTTATATTTTTGTATTTTGCTTTTGTGGATAAAAATATAAACAATATATATAGATGATCACCAAGGATACGGAGAATAGTTTACCACCACTATTCTTTCGCTTCATCTGCCAATTCCTTTAGAGTCTTAGGCGAGAAGGTTCTCATTCCTAGCTTGTCGGCCAAAAATTCAATTCGAGCGCGATCTAAAGCCTTCGTGAAAATATCCGCCAATTGATACTCAGATCGGACAAAGTAAAGCTCGATCACTCCATTTTCCACTTGCTCCTTGATGAAATGGTAGCGAATGTCAATATGCTTCGACCGGGAGAATTGAACATTGTTGCAGCATAAGGCAATTGCAATTTTGTTGTCGCAGTACATCGGAATTTTGTTGAAACCTAGACCATAGTCGGTTAATTGCGATCTCATCCAAAGAATTTGAGCACAGCAACCGGACATAGCTATGTATTTTGCTTCCGTACTTGAAATTGCAGCGCTTTTCTGCCTTTTCGATGCCCAACTGATTAGTCGATCTCCTAGTAGTTGCAAAGTTCCACTCGTGCTACGCCTTGTATCTTGACAACCCGCGTGATCCGCATCTGTATATGCCATTAGTGCAATTGAAGAGTCCTTCGAATACCAAAGTCCCCGATTAATGGTTCCCTTAAGATATCTAAAGATCCTTTTAACAGTAGCTAAGTGTAACTTAGTAGGCCTAGTTTGATACCGAGCACACATACATATAGCAAACTGAAGATCAGGTCGACTAGCTGTGATATACATAAGAGTACCGATCTTCAACGATAAAGTGTCGGATCAACGGCAACTCCATGTGGATCTGCATCAAGCTTAGTTCGTTCCACCATTGGAGTGTCTACGGGGTCGCAAGATTCCATCTTATATTTCTTAAGCAATTCAAGCGTATACTTGGATTGATTGATAAAGATGCCTATGGGACTCTGAGATATCTGAAGACCTAAGAATAATGATACCTTGCCCATCATTGACATCTTAAACTTGGAAGACATGAGTTTCCCAAACTCGTCGGATAAGGTTTGGGTCGAGGCTGCAAATATAATATCATCAACATATATTTGTACCATAATCATATCTTTACCTCGTTTCTTAATGAACAGCGTAGGATCCACCTTGCCTTTAGCGAAGCCTTGCGTGATGAGGAATTGTGACAACAGATCATACCATGCGCGAGGAGCTTGCTTCAACCCATAGAGAGCCTTCTTAAGCTTGTACACATGATTAGGATAATTAGGATTCACAAAACCATCCGGCTGTTGAACATAGACCTCTTCCTTGATTTCACGATTAAGAAATTTCGTCTTCACATCCATCTGATAGACGATCATATTCATGTGGGCTGCATAAGCGAGGAATAGTCTAATAGCTTCCAAATGGGCAACAGGTGCAAAGGATTCCATAAAGTCGATGCCCAATAATTGCTTGTATCCACGAGCTACTAGTCGAGCTTTGTTCTTCAAAATTCCGCCTAACTCGTCGAGTTTCACCTTGTAAACCCATTTCAAAGTGAGTAACTGCACTTGATCCAGGCATGGGACAAGTTCCCATACTTCAAGACATATAAATTCATTAAGTTCTTCTTGCATAGCTTCTATCCAACAGGACTGAGTAAAAGCTTCTTGCCATGTCTTAGGTTCAACTTCAGTGAGAAAAGCATCAAAATGACAAAACATTGCATTTTCTTGTAGCTGACTTCGTGTGGATACCAGACGATTAGGGTCACCAATAATAGAATCTATAGGATGATCCTTTTTCCACTTACTGTCATGTTCACAAATCTGTGGATTGGAGTAAACCGTAGTAGGTGCGTCCTCTGAGGTGGACGACCCGGCTTGATTATGGTCGGGAATTGGTACACCAAAGAATGGAAGTTCACGCATTTGAGCGAATTCCAAATCGTGATCATCATCATCCTCTTCATCATCAATAGGCATGACACGAGTAGTTGAAACAGGTGTTGGTTGAGAATTACTTGTAGAAGGTATATCTTGACCAATTGTAGGTGCATATGTGTCTGATTGTGCTTCGGTTGCTGGAGCGACAACTTCGGTTACCAGAGCTATTACCTCAGGTTCTGGAGCAACAATACTTGAAGGAGTAAAGAATTCATCAAAGAACAGTTGAAACAACGTATCCCATTCATTCCTAGTAGGTGGTGTAAATTGTGATGAAGTAAGGTTATTTGGGACAAGACCAGAACTAATGTTACTGGGTCCCATTTCATGAAGTACGAGTTCAGAGTTGCTTTACTCAGAAGCCATAAGATGGTTTATATACCAAGCCCATAAGATGGGCTTGGTCTTACAATTGGGCCGTCCATACATAACATGGACTAGGCCTTTCCTTGTTAATTAGTTATAAGATATCTAGACTACGAGCTCCAACTTAATATATTGTCGGAGTGACCGAATCTTCTTAAATACGTAAAAACGTATTTCTAACACTCTCCCTAAAGGGAAATCAACTCTTGGTACAAAATAGGTATTTAAAAACAAGACTGGTGAAGATGGAATTGTCATTAAAAACAAAGCTAGGCTTGTTGTTCAGGGGTGTGGTCAACTTGAAGGGATCGACTATGAAGAAACCTTCGCCCCTGTAGCAAGAATGGAAGCTATCAGGATCTTCCTCGCCTATGCTACTTACACGAACTTCAAAGTTTTCCAAATGGATGTAAAAAGTGTCTTCCTGAATGGAAAGATCACTGAAGAAGTTTATGTTACTCAGCCTCCTGGTTTTGAGAGTTCTGAGTTCCCAAACCATGTTTGTAAACTTGACAAAGCCCTATATGGACTAAAACAAGCACCAAGGGCATGGTATGAAACTCTCTCTACCTTCCTGATAATGAACAAATTTTTCAGGGGAAAGATAGACAATACCTTGTTTATCTTTAGAACCAAGGAGGATGTTATACTAGTTCAGATATATGTTGATGACATCATATTCGGATCTACTAACTATAACCTTGTAGAAAGTTTGAAAAACTTATGACAAAGAAATTTGAAATGAGTATGATGGGTGAATTAACATATTTTCTTGGACTACAAATCAAACAGGGGGACAAGGGGATCTCAGTCTGTCAAGAAAAATACACCAGAGAAATACTCAAAAAATATGATATCTCTGAGTCTGCTTCAGTAAAGACCCCCATGGTTCCCCCCAACAACTTAGGTCCTAATCTCACTGGTAAACCAGTCAATCAAACCTTATTCAGGGGAATGATTGGATCATTAATGTACCTAACTGCAACCAGGCCTGATATTCAGTTCTCAACAATTCTATGTGCAAGATATCAAGCTGATCCCAAGGAATCACATCTTACTGCTGTTAAACGAATCTTCAAGTACCTGAAAGGTACTCCTTCACTAGGTCTATGGTATCCTCGTTGCTCTGGCTTCGATCTTAAAGGATACTCGGACTCACACTATGCTGGCTGCAATATGGATAGAAAAAGTACCTCAGGTGCATGTCAATTCCTAGGTGGCAAGCTAGTATGTTGGAGTGCAAAGAAACAACAGTCAGTCTCAATGTCCTCTGCTGAGGCTGAGTACGTGGCAGCTGCTGGTTGTTGTGCAAACATCCTTTGGATGAAGAGTCAACTCAGGGACTATAATGTGGAATACAAAGTAGTCCCCATCTTCTGTAACAACACCAGTGCAATTGCCATTTCAAATAATCCAGTCCTACACTCAAGGACTAAACACATAGACATAAGATACATTTTCTTAGGGACCACATCTTTAACGGAGATATTGAATGACATTTCATCCCCACTGAATATTAGATAGCTGATATATTTACCAAACCTTTGGATGAACCAACGTTTACTAGACTGAAAGCTAAACTTGGTATGCTGAATATTGATTAATCGGGCTCCCTGATGACAACGAATTCAGCATAATGTATATTCTTGATCCTCTCTATGAGTAAATATCTCTTATTGTCTCCCCCTTAACACTGGGGTACATTAAATGATGTAACTAAATGCTCTAAGGATTTAGTTACTTAATGTCCTAGCTTGGTGAGTCAAAATATTAAATAAGGAACATATATTCCTTCCATAAATTGTCATAAACCAGGGGTCACCCAATGTCAAGTATCCCACTAAGCATTAAATGCTTACCCTTTTTCTAGCAAAATCCGTTATAAAAACGTCCTTTCAAATGCACGTGACCCCACGTCATCTCTGGAAATGCGTTATCTCTGCAGTAACGGAACAGTTGCCAAGAAAATAGGGGGACCACTTGTACACTTTCATTCAATGCGGATGTGAAAAGAAATTATAACAAATGAAACTCTCTTTCACTTCCGAGCCTATAAATACCCCTCAATCAAAACAAACACACACACAAAGAATTTATCAATCTTACTCTGCCAAAATTTTCTCTCAAAATTGTGTGTGTTCAAACGTTGTTTCCAGAAAAAGTTTCTTGCAAAAGGCAATCATATTGATCACTTGTTTTATTGTTATATAGCACAAACAATCAAAGTTACTTATTGTTTATAACTCTTGCTCCTCTCTATAAGGCAAAAGATTGCATTAAGTCACTTCATGAACCTTGTTGTATTATAACAAGAAACAAGTCTTGATTTGATTTTCACAAAGTGCCATTGTCCTTTCTTCAAATCTTCAAAAAATTAACTTTAATGGCACTGTCCAAAGCTATAAAATATGCCCCTCAGGCTGAACATCTCACCAATGAGGGTGTTCATTTTGCAGGAAACAACTATGAGGGAAATTTCAATTACCCTGGTAGTGTATCAGCCTATAAACCAATTTGCAAATTTTTGAAAAACTGTGATTGGGCTGATGCTTTTACTAAAACCCCCTCAGTCTTCTACCATGATTATCTCAGGGAGTTCTGGTATACGGTTGTGGTTGTAACCCCCACTACCCAAGGTCCTGAAGGATCTCAGGGGTCTGAGACCAAGTCACATAAGAATTGTGTCATCATGTTCACTGTGAACAATGGGAAGACGCCATTGATTTTAGACTTTAAAACATTTTGTCAAACCAGTGGAATTGATTATAACAATGGAAAGTATGTTTCACATCCTGACATGGAGTCAGTTAAAAAAGGCCTAAAAGAAATCGGGGTCCCTGAGTTACTTGTGACTAAAATCCCATTGATCAAAACTTCTTTCCCCATGGCTTGGAGGATCCTGGTCACTTTTGTGATTCAGGTGATCGGTGGGAATTATTCATCTACTAAGCAAGTTAATTCTACTCAGCAGATGCTAATCTACAGTCTTATTAATGGACTAAAGATTGACATAGGAGAGATCGTTTATATTGATCTCGTAACCAGGCTCCTGAAGGAGTCTAGGAAAAGGTATGTCTCTTACCCAAGATTCATATCATGCGCCTTAGAACGGTTACTGGGTTCCCTTTACACTCAGGAAAACTTCAATGTTTTTTCTACTCCCATCCGAAGTTCCACAAATTTTTCAAAGAACCCATCTGAAGTCAACCTCATTGAATTGACGGCTCACATGACTGAGGTGATAAGTCGTGAATCATCCGTGTCTCCCATTCCCTTCTTACCAAAGAAGGGGAACAAGAAGACTCAGACTGTGCCTAAGACCAAACCAACAAAGGCACATGGACCTGAGGCTTCTGAGGCACGCCCCAAAAAGGCCAAGGATAAAAATACCACCCTTGTTCAAACCAAGCTTCATCTACCCCAAGGGAAAGAGCTTTCGGGAGGCCCTGATACATCATAGTCAGGGTCGACGGGCCAACCTACTGGTCCTCTTGATGGAGAAGGAAACATACAACCTTCTCCTATGGGACTGCCTTCCACTCAGACCGATGAGGGCACTCGTAAATCACAACCTTTGCCTGAGGACAAAACTAAGGCCAAAGACTCAGAGAGACGCCTACGGGTAACACACCTCGCTGATAGGCTTATCACTTCCACCAAATCCAATGAAGGCACACTAGCTCACAAGTCTTTGCCTGAGGACCCAAAACCTGATTCCTTAGACTCAGAGGGACGCCCACGGGTAAAACACCCCACTGATAGGAATCTCACTTCCATAACTCCTGATGAAGGCACACTAAAACAAAATTCTTTGCCTGAGGGAACCACTACTGATCCCAAAGACTCAGAGGGACGCCCAAGGGTAAAACACCCCGCTGATAGGGATCTCACCTTCACAACTGATCAATCGCAAACTGCCCCTGAGTATCAGTTGGCTAAAACCAAAGCCTCAGGATTTGAGGCAGGGAGTGACGATAACCAAGGCAAACCTTCTTTTGAAGGGGAGCTGGACAAACCAAGGGGTTCACTGAACTTTGGAGATTTTGTAGATCTACTAGAGGATCCTGACGAGCTACTCCAAGGTTTCAGTGACGACGATGACATGATTGAGGCTGGGGATAAACCTAACACTCAGGCCTCTCCTCAATCAGACCAGAAGCCACAGTCCCCACCACCGTTCGAGGACATACCGCCCTCCCTTAAGGCTTAACGAAATCCCTCCCCTGAGGCATTCAAACAAAAAGAGCCCTCCCTTGAGGTACCGAAAAAGCCCTCCCAAGAGGCAAAACTTGACACCACTTCGTTGGGGACTCAGACTGTGGTTCTGGATAACACTTTTGATGACACCAGACTGTGTCTTAACCCATACTTCCACCACCCTGAAAGCTGAGGTAACTCAGGTCCATGAAGACCTAGCTTCCAAGACTGATGAACTCCTTGATGAATTCAGAATGTATGGTGATCGTTTTGACATGGCTGAGGAGAAGATGAGAATTCAGGTGGACAACCAAATGGGGTTCATCATTTCCATTAATAGTAGTCATGAGAATCAAGAAAATAAGCTCATCAACTTCCTCAACCATGCTCTTCCAACTGTTGAGGCGAATGTGTCCTTAAAAACAACTCTAGATGGACTGATCACTAGTACTACTGAGTCCACTTACAGAGTTAGTCAATTACTAGAGTTATTGAAGGAGGACAGGCTCACTGAGGTTTTCACCAGGTTGGACTCTCTCATGTCTGACTTGGATATGGTGAAGGGTAAATGTGATGCCATCTATGAGGATGTACACATAGATGTTGAGGCAGAATTTAGATTGGGAAAGGCTGCACAAGGTTATATGGTTAATGCCTCCAATCTCTCTGACATCTCCAAGTCCCTGAAAGATGCTGATATCCCCCAACTCGGGACAAGAATCACCACCATAGAAAACACTCAATCCCTCATTCAGTTGGATTTTAAGACTATCAAAGCTGACACTCGGTCTATGAAGGAAATGGTGACTGAGATGTTTCAGGCTTTCAAGGGGTCCTCCACCACCACCTTAGGACCATAACAGAGGGCAAAAGCTGGGATTAGTCAGGCTGATCCTTCAACTTTTGAGGGGGAGAATGTGCCACCAATGATGCTTACTTGGAATGAACCTCCTTCTCACACTGAGGAGGAGCAAGAAGAACTAGCACAACCCCAACCCTTAAACTCAATTCCTCCAAACCCTGAGCCCTCGGTATCTAATTTAGATAAGGGCAAAGGCATTGCTGATGAAACCCTAACACCTCCACCAAAGAAACTTGTAAAAGCTACAAGAGAAAGAATGCATGATCCTGATGCCATTGTCTTGGTACCTTATGAGATTAATGGAAATATGTACAAGATGACTCCTGATCAAATTTAAGAGTACCCAGATAGAATCGAGATGGCTAAGGCAAGTGAACCAACAAGGGCTGAAATTTTAAGGGTATTCACTGAGTTTGTGAAAGAAGTGGGTGGTGACCCTGAGGCCTCATTGAGTAAGAAAAGGGAGAGGAGTTCATCCAAAAGCAAGAGGAAGAACTCAAGTCCATTCAGGATGAAATGGTCTTGAAGCAACAACAAAGAACCACCCAACTGAAGAAATTATATGACCAATACACCAAAGTCGTCACTCAAAGAAGGAAGCTTGAACCAGTCACTAACCTTCAAATCATTCCTCATACCACACCAGTCTTAGTATCTGTCTACAGAAACAATGATGAAAGGAATTTTGAAGTTATGAAGAAATTTTCATTTGGTGGTTTCAGCCTCAGTGAGTGGGACGAAATGGGAAGGATCTTTAGGACCAATACGAACAAATGTGTCCCTGAGATACTCAACTCTCTCAGTAAGAGATATGAGAGGTTGAATCAGATCAAGAACAATTAGGAATCACTAAAGATCTTCATTTAACTGAACAGGATCCTACCAAAACTCAGGGAAGAAAAAGGAAAAGAGTTGAGCTTGAAGCTGAGACTAAGATCCCTGGGTTAGACTGCAATCATACTCTTCCTGACAATGTCTCCTTTGTGAATAACATGGTCATAGAAGAACCTAAGTGGGGTATCTTCTTCATTGATGTATCCGGGGACCAAGCCTTTCAAAGAATGAGTGACATAGAGAAATGCACTACTGAGAGTGATCTCATCTTTCTAGTGATGGATGGACAAGTTCACACTGATGAGAATAAAAATTTGCTGAGAAGCCCAGAGAGATAATTGCTAGGAGGCCTGATAAAGAAAAGGTGTTAAAGTCATCAAGGGTGAAGAGGGAAGCAATGGATTCTTGAATAATTGTAATCTTTTGTTTTGTTTATGTTTCGTATATCAGACTATTCAGTCTTATGTAATGATGAATAAAATGAAGTACTTTGTTAAAACAAGTCTTTTCATCAGTAGAATAGTTTGTGTAAGAAGAAGCCTCTTTGCTCACTTATAACAATTTCACTTAGGCAAATTTTATATCTAAATAGGGGGAGATTGTTAGGTCAATTCAGTACCTAATGACCTCACTGATGGATTTGAATAACAATCAGCCTAAGTGAAGTATTAACCTTGAACATAACGAAGTCACTGAGTGAACAGTCACTCAGTGAGTTACCTTCGAGTTCCTAGACTGAGTCTAAAAGAAAGATTCGAGCATTCAGAGAGGTGAAGCTCAATGAATGACTTCTATGACGAAGAAGAAGGTGATGGGTTCAGTGAGTTGTGGCAATAGACTCACTGAACCCCATATGATCTCCCTGAAGAAACAAGCATTCTCCAAGACTGAAGTAAAGGCGGGATAAGTTGAATTGTGATAAGATGGAGTGCCTCACACAATTAGCGTGACTTACCCTTTTGGGATAAATAGGGTACTGACAAGTGTAAAAGGATTTATGTCTTAATACTTAGAATAGGCTAAGACAAGATACTACAATGTACCAATAAGACAAGAATTGCACATGGGCAATTCTTTGTCTTCTATCTAACTTTCCTTCTATAAATAGGATGCTTGTAAAAGGAGAGAAAATAAGTTTGTGCACTCAATGCTTTATTCATTCACAAACAAAGTTTTCTCTCCTCCAAATATGATCAAACACTTAGTCCTAACTCTTGCTGATAGAATCGTCAAGCTTAGCAATCTTTAGGATTGGACTAGCTTGTTAGTGAGGAGATCACCAAACCACACATTGTCTATTCAATCCCTATTGTAGCTTCGTATACAATAGGGTATAATTCTTTAATAAAGCTAAGAGTTAAACGTTGAAAACCTTTATGTTATTTACTTTACTTTGTATTAAGTTTATTGCATTACTTAACCATGGGTTAGGACTATACTTAGTATTCTTAAGTATAGCACTAATTACAAGGGAGCAACATAAGATGCTAAGTGAATCTTTTAAACCTCAAGTGGGATATTTGTTTTTCAAATCTTTCCTTTTTTAGTAATTTTTATTTTATTTTTAAATTTATATTTAAAGTTTAAAATATAATTAAAACTAATTATTCCTTAATTTGTCTATAATTCTTTAAAATACGTTTTTTATGTTCATATGTAAAAAAAGATGAAAATACACATGAGTCTATTATGTGTAAAACAAAACTTAAAATAAAGCGGAGTAAATTATGCAAAGTATTGTTATTGACGTTTCCTTTCACAAGTCCATCAATAAAATAACCGATTAAAGTAGCTTTGAAGAAAATAATCGTTGAAACTAAATATGATCAATTAGATATGTGATATGTCATCCATGCAGGTAATGCGCGACGTCTATTTGTTTTACATGTTTTTCCGATCTCGGAATCAAGAACAACTGTGTTGATGATTGATTCATTTAGATTTTGATTCTTGGTAAAGTTTGGGTTTTTATGATTATAGGGATGTATTCTCTTAATTCCAGTATGTTTAAGACTTACAACAGCAATTATAGAGACATCCAAATGAACGATTTGCTTCACAAATACAACACGAGTAGGTAAGTATGATTGCTTATGTTTTATAAGGTATTACTTATTTTTGAAACTTAGGGGCTTATAAATCAACTAATTTCCCAACCTTATGAGCTTATTTTTTAAATTTATCTCCTAACAAATTTCGTTGGATTTAGTTTAAAATAAGCGTGAAAACCAGTTATGTATAAGTGGGTACCGGATGTGTGCTAGTGGATTTTCCTTGAGGTTTGGTAATATATCATTTTTAGTATAATCGTTTCGTCTCGGTATCTAATCGAATTGATATAACTTTTCAAGTTTGAATTTATTGTTTTTGGTTATAAAAGGCTTGATTGGTATCTATGTCTAATTGGCACAAAACAAGTAGAAATGTAAAAATAGCTATATTACGTAATATGTACTATTCTAAAACATTTAGCAAATACCGCAATTAAATGCACAAAATTAAAAAAAAATTGTAAAATACAATTTTATACTACAAATTCGGAATGCAAAATACAAAATTCAAATTTAATCTACAAGTACAAAATATAAAACTAACACAAATTTATAAAGTCTAAATTGAACAAAACTAATATTTATAAAACTAGACTTATATTTGTATAACTAAAATCTATCTAATCTAAATATATTAAAGCTAATAAGTGGCCCAGTGTGCATCCAACAAGCCAGATCCTAAACTCCTAGCCCAAAATCAAGTCCATCTAAACTAATATTTCAATGATCAGTTAAATTCACTAAAGTTATAGACGTGAATATACTCTATTTGGGGAATGAATTAGACTTGTTCCAACCTATTGACCTACTTTTTTTATCAATATTCTCACTAGAAAAAAGCATTAGCTTATTCCCTAACTGAGATCCCACGTTCATACAATGAAAGTAATACTACTATTAGTCTTATGCACTAAGAATCTAACAAATGAAAGTTCTAACATATTATATAAAAGTTGAAGTAAACTTGATACTTTCGTACTTCTCTTACCACTATTAATTATCTAGTTTGCTACTATAATCAATTCAAGATTCAAGATCAGTGGAAATCTGCTAAGACCAAACACATCTTAAAGTCTAAATAGGAAATTTAACAAGGCAAATTACATGGAACTAAACACTCATCTAATTATCAGATAACAAACATTTCACATCCATCAATTGGCAAACAAGCAGATTTAAACTAATCATTACACTACAGAAACGAAATAGCAGATTTACGCTAAAATATGCAGAAAAATAACACGTGCTTGACCTGCGAATTAAAGCTGAGACCTTTGATGACAAAGGCCAGCGCTGTGCTGCCTTGTAACTACTACCGAAAACGAAGCTACACCAAGGACTCCTCTCTGAACTACACCTGTCCGCTGGGATCAAACTTCGAACACTAACTGCTATACTCAATTCATCAATACCTGCAAATCCTGAAATATAGCAAACTATGGAAAAGAGACAATCTAAACAGATTTATCGAAACAACCCTATTGAGACAAAACCAATTTAAAAGGTTTACCGAAAGCGAGAGCTAATAAGCTTTTTACTTATCTCCTTTAACTACTTCAAACTGAAACTAAATGAAAAGTTCAACTGACAAAAATCTTTACAATCTTCTAACTAATTTTGAAAATATTAACTAACTTCTATTACTCATTCAGAAACGATAACCAAATCAGTAACTAACCACAGACTAAAAGCATGTAAATCACTCGTAAATCTGCTCGAAATATCAAAGATTTATTAAGCATTAAAAAGCTGACCACAGACTTCAACCTAATTGTTTTAATTCACTAAGAAATTTTAGAACATAGTAAGAAGCAAACCATAAGCTTTTAACATCTTATAAGCTACGAGCTTATGAAAAGTCTACAAAAACAGAGAACTTACACCTATTTAAACAAGAAAACGACACTGATACTTTGAACTCACTACTCTTACTTAAGCTCATCTAACACAACAAAAACAAAACTCAAACACATGAGAGCTTTTTATCACGAGCTTATGTACCAGTAGAAAATAGTAGACAAAATCAAAGAATACTGTATATAGAAAAGATAAGAGTACAAGATCATCAACAAATTATAACAGAAAATGGATGAGATTAACATAAAGGATTGATGTAATTCATGAATGTAGAAAAGCTTTATCTTCCATTAATGGTTAAAAGAGAATTCGGTTACAACTGATTGAACAATATTTGTAACTAACTAACAAACAATTGGAATGATTTTAAACGTGTAAAGAACTATTATCTAACCTAATCCTAACTCTAGCTATCTGTGTGAAAAACTAATCCTATGCTAACCGTCTTCAAATGAGTGTATTCTTGGTATTTATAGGCGTCAAGAGGAGGAGGTGTGACGTGTGCCATCCAATCCCTTCTTGCCACGTGTAAATACGAGGTTGAGATTAGGGTTCTTCACATCCCCAGATTGGGGGTTTCTTCGTTCTTCACTCTTGATCTAATTAAGTTACAACTTCTTGTAGAGGAAGGGATAAGGATCATTTTTGTAGTTTGAAGCTCGACTTGAATCCTTGTGTATCTTTCTTGAAATGATCTTGAAGGTATATGGTGGAAAAAGTGAAAAGTGATAAACCGTTCTCTCTCTCTTCGTTTGCTAGATGAAGAAGACGAGTATATGGGGGTGTTTGTTTTAGCTTACATAGTTGGCGTATAAGCTTATTAGCTTATATAAGCTTATAAGCCGAAACTAAGTGTTTGGTTAAGCTTATATAAATAGGCTTATAAGCTTATATATGAGGTTTTTTGTAAGCACAAAATGTGTGGCTTTTAAGGCTTATATAGCAATAATATATAAAAAGACATTTATGCCCACATTTAATAACCATATCATTTAATATTCATATACTTTTTTGTCATTTTACATTATTAAATTTGATAAGGTAAACCAAACACTAAACATGAGCTTATAAGCTTATCATATATAAGCCATCATGGCTTATATAATATAAGGCTAAGCCAAACTCATAAGTTTAACCAAACACCCCCTATGACTTGGTCTTTGAACAAGTTAAGTAAAGTTTAATAAATTTTCCCATCTTTTCTATTTAGTCCTCTTATTTCATTTCTTTTGGCAATTTGATGGTAAACTTTGGAAAAAAGGCCATATTTAGTTCTTAAGCTTGTGAAATCTTCAACATAGGCCCTTATATCTTCATGATCTTGGCAATATTAGTCCTTCCAAGCTTAGTTTTGTCTTTTTCTTCGTCTTTTATCATATAAATCCCTTGAAAACGCGGGTTTGCTCCAAAATGCATCTCTTTACCTGAAAACACATAAAACACAAATACACGCGTAATTCTGATATTTTAAAGTTAAATATAATGTATTTGGCTATGTTTTAAGTGGTTTTTGGGTCATAATTGATGAGTGTTTTCACACTTATCATTTGGGTTCGAGCTATGTTGTGGAAGAAGCTTTCGCTTATGGTTGCCAAATATGTTGTTGTACAGAAAAAGGGTATAAATTAAAAGCACGCAATTTGTCACTTATTAGAAGCTTCTAAGTAACGTTAGTTATTATAATTTAATAGGTAATTTTTTACTGTCTTTTAGGAGGTAACCGGTTTATAGTGTCGGTGTTTTGTGATGACATAGATTTTGGGATTGCTATGCTCAACCAAGAAGCACTTGATCACAATATTTTATAGTAAGAATAGAGTTCATTATTATAATAAGACTAGAGTTCATTGTCTTTTACATTTGTATAATTGTGGGCGTCAAAATTTCAACAGGAAAAAACCCTGCTACAACTATATGAACATCGCCAAAACGATTCTTCCATACCCTTTGTTTACGATTAAAGGTACCACAATTCTTATTTAAGTTTTTTTATTGTTCTAATTTATTATATGCTATTGCTCATGTTTTTACCCTTTTAGTGTCTTATTTAAGGTTTCTAAAATTTAGAATAAAAGGTATCATGAGGGAAAGCGTAAGTAATTGGGTAGCCGATGCATGAACAAACAAAGGGCAATAAACTATTAAATACTTTGAAACTTATGAAAGAGTACATATAAGGAATCAAATGGGTAAAGTTGAGAAGAAAGGGGATGCATATAAGGAAAAATCTTTTCACATAACCACATCAGTATATAATGACATGGTGGTATACATGGCAATAAAGCTATGCCTAAAGTATAGCTTTGAAATAAGCAAGTCAGGACTAGCAATAATTTCCAGAAGTAAATATCAGAGCGCCTTAATTTTAAAAAAATCGGTTTTCTTGTAGCAGACATTAACTAATTGGAACTATAAAAGAAAAAGGGAACGAACAACTACCTGTTGTGCTTCAAGTAGGACTAAAAAGGATGGCACCTCCTTTGTTTAGTTATATGTTAGCTTTATTATTAACTTTTTGTATGCTACGTTTTAGAAGTGAGGTTTTGTTTGAAGAAGTTTCCTCGAAAGATGCAATAAGTTTTTTCAATTTTAGATGTAATAAAAGAATGGCGGCTGAGCATTAAGATAATAGTCTCAAGTATTTGGATTGTGTTGGTGTAGTTTTAGGCGATGGTGTATGATTTTTCCTATAAAGCTTTTCAATTTCAATGTTTCTAGAACTTGTGAGCTTCTAGAGTCATATGCGGGTTTCAAAAGGTTGTGATTATAAATACTATGGATTTGGTGTTGCTCCAAAGTAACCTAATATGCACATTTACATGAAGATTTTAGAAGTTGAGGAAGGCATTACTCCGGAAAAGTAAGCATCAAGTATGTATCTTTTTTTCTATCTGACATATGAAGTCCATCGGCACTCATTTATAGTCGGTTGGTCAATCTTATAACAAGTATGCGAATGTTGCCTACAATTGGGTGTAAGTCAACATCCTAAAGTCAAATTACAATTTATGTTAACTGTTCTACAATTGGGTGTAAGTCAACATCCCTATTCTTTTCATATTTGGAGCATTAGTTTCTCCTAGAATGATCATAAAACTTTGAAATTCATGCCACTTTAGTGTAGTTATTCTAAAAATATTAGCCAAATCAATATATTTGTGCTTAACTCTGCGGCCAACCAAATTTTAATAAGTGTTTCTTGCTAATATTTTCCCCATTGTAACATTCCACATACGGTCTCATTGCATCATTTTCTACTATAACAATGTAAATACGGTCCCATTGTGACCATACCACGTAGTGCTTTCATCAGAAGTCAATTAAGTAATCACTAGATAAAGCCCTTTTAATGGAAATGGAATTAGACTGTCGTGAAGATAGTTAGTGTTTGTTTCTTTCCTCCATTACTATCTGCAGAGAGCTTGCTTCTTTAATTGTATACCTCATGTAATCAGTTTCGTATTTTTACACTTCACATTTATAGTAACATCGATTGAAAACAAAGAAACAAGTAAAGATGAAACTTCTTATGTTTGTTTGATGGCTGATTGCTTTCCATTCTTTTGATTTTGTTTAAATTGACCAAGACCAGCAACATATAAATGGACGTTTCCATTAAATGAAGCTATATGCGCAGGGTCTGTGCTTGCTATTTCAAGATATATAAGACTGAACACCTTATTTTTGTTTGATTTATTAAAATGTGAGACTCACCAAATGCAGGTCTGCTTAAACACCAAATACTGGGGGTACTCGATTCACCAATAACTAGAATGGTCAAACAACGAAAACCAGGAGTAGGCCAAGGCCACAAAGAGACCAACACTGGAGTACTCAGGGAATCTAATGGTACAACGCTAATAGCAAAAAAATGCTATTATGAAATTTAGAAAAAAACCCGTGCGTGCACGGGTATTATAGAACAAGTTCTCATGATGGAAACTACAACGACTACAAAGTGGATGATGAACATACTAAATGGAAGCGCGACAGACATATGGTAAGATCTATTTAGTATTGTGGGCTTACATAGATATAACAGATAAATTAATTTTGTTAAAAATAAATAATTTTCTTTTTGGTTTATTTAACTTTCACCCTTTATCAAGTTTTCATAGTTCATGTCTTCAAAAAATTGTTGAAGGTGCTATATTGGGGGTGTTTGGATATGATTTAAGATTGTTACATGTGTAGTATGTCAAGTTTGTAGTTTTGGTTTGTTTTCGTACCTTGCTGATATGAATTTAGATGTTTGTTGGAGTTAACAATTTGTTTATAGATTATATAATGGATGCCTAGATCTATGTTTTTATCGTGGTTTCTTATGTCTAACTTAGAGTCCGGTTTGCTTTGTTACCTTATTGCTTGATATAACATTGTGATTACTATTTATTTGAGGCGACTACATAAGCCCGATATACAAATTGCTTTAGAATTGCCAACCTGATAAACCCATGCTTAACTATGTATCATTTATAATTATTTTATTTAATTGCCTTAAAATCATCACAACTATATTTTTGTATATCCCCTCCGGGTTGTAATATTTTTGGTTCAGGTAAGTCCAAAACTTAAAATTTAAATGCAACCAACCTAATGGTATTGATTAAGATTCATTAGCTACAATTATTACTATAGGCATCTAAAACGTTGTAAGGAACTAGAGTGAGTAATTGATAAGAGTGGTACACCAACTTTGCCATGACATATCTTGACCCAAACAAGCTCAAATTAATTTATTCTGACCCGTTTTATATTGAAAAGAAAGAATCTGCACATACACGGATTTGGTGTTACCTTATGGAAAGTACCGATGTTTATATGTCCCTTTATACTCACTATTGTATTTTTTGTTTTTTACGACAATTAAAATTGTGATGGTGTTATAGGCCATCAAATGTGACGGTTATAAAAACTTCATTTATGGTGCTATATTCAACGCCTTTTCAAATACTTCCGCAAAAAATGTAAAAATTAACTTTAACCAATAACAAAAGAATTTGTTCATATAAGATAAAAACATCCCGGTAAAATACTAAGATAAGACGATATCTTGTCAATCAGTGGTAGTTTACTGATTAGTCAACAGAGTGAAATTTATTATCAAAAGTGAAATTTATAATATCAAAAGATTAATAGTAACTTTGGTTGGTGTAAACTCATCTAGAAGTTGTAATAGTGGATCGTCTGCGACGATGAAAGTGTAATAGTAGTATGCAGGCGAGTGCAAAAAATGCATATGATTACCAATGATTAGTTTACAAGCATTAGTATGGATATTTATTAGATTGTAATATTAAATTTAATTAAGGGTTACGTTTGTTTGGTTGATGTTTCAATCGATGATTATTGAACTCGCGTGTTTGGAACCAAGAGTTCTAATCGGCCAAAAGGAAAGGAACAAAACTAGTTGGCCTTCTACGGATTCGTGAAGACCGCAAACACACCTAAGTGAATATGAAGTACACCATTACCTCATCTTAGATACTGTCTACGGTTTGGCAACCCATGTAACTAATCATGTGCACTATTTTTGCAGTTACTATAAAGGAATTGAATGTGCAGAATCAACTCATCATTTAGAGCTGTTTAGACTTCAAAGGAATGAAATTACAGGACCATGCAGCCTGACACTGAGTTCAAATCTCCATTTCCGTGCATCATCACAACGGTTAGGCTCCAAAGTCATTGTTAACTCTTCAAATTCAAAAAGTAAAAAACTTCGAATATGAACATATATACAAATATACAATCTAGAGAATTTTATCTTTAAATTAGGGTCTAAAGTAGAAATCTAAATTTGATCAGTCCGTTCCTCATATGCCTTTTTAGTCAAATGAGAAAATTATATCTCCAAGCTATCAAGAGACATATTTAAGTCTTTTCCAACTCCTGTAGTCGCCTTGTGCTCTTTACAGACCCAAAGACCCCCAATAACTTGCAATAATGTATTGTATAAGCTTAATTATCTATAGACCTCTTACATTGTTAACATCTCCCGCATTTGATTAAACTAGTTGTAATTAAAGTTATTCTAATTTTAAGCAAACACATAGTAAATCATATGGTTTTGGAATGTTATTAGAGCTTTCATCGCCCCAATACTTTTACGTAAAGCAAATCACATATAGACATGACATATGATAGTTTCAAAAAGATATGAAAAATAAAATAAAAAGTGAACTAACTTTGATTCCCTGTGCCTTGCATACAGTTAAAACCATTTGAGAAACGTTAATTTAGAATAAGAATTTTTAAAAAAAACCCGTGCGTGCACGGGTATTACACCTAGTTTGTTACTGAATGAGAATGACTGTTTGATAATTGTGCTAAATAAACAATCTCAATTTATCAAAATTACCAGTTTAACCTTCTATCTGGTTTATAAATATGGGCAATTTCACATTTCCTATTTTTAGTTTGAAATTATTATATATATCCAAACATGAATTAAAATATTATACATTATGCATTATGATGAGCATTTTAACCCGAATCTCGAATCCGAACCCGAATCCAATTCAGTACAGTACTGACACTACGAAATAAGGTGAAAAATACGAGACCACTAATTCGGTATGGGACTGTACCAAATCGAGAAATTCTAAAAAAACAGAAAATTCCGATTTCCCGATACCAGTACTGATACTCGGTACCGGTACCAATATCCGAATTCCCGTTCGGTAGGACAGGAGATGTGTACATTTTTTCTGAACGGTAGATTTGTATTAATGAATTAGCAAAAAGCTATAATTTACAAAGAATAAACCTCAATAGGGTATCTAATCCAATTACCCCAAGAGATGGAAGACAACTTGTTTCTCGAAGAATACCAACGAAAAGAAAAATCTACAGTCTTATCGTATAAAATGCTACATTTAGGGTGTGAATATCCAAAGATTGTACCGTTGCGGAAGTTCCATAGAGACCATAAAACAACACTACACACCACTTCAATGACGTCTTTCCGTTTCGAAGAGATATGGAGCGTATCGATCCAAGAGAACAAACCTCGTAAATTGGAAATGTCGGGAAGGTTAAGGTCTAACCATTTGAACACTTGAATCCAAATAACAGAAGCAAGGGAACACACGCACAGAGTATGATAAGAAGTTTCAACCCCATTATCACAAAGAAAGCAAGTAATAGAAGCAATCTCAACTCCCTTTCGACTAAGTTCCAGCGGGTGGGTAGACGATCACGAAGAGCTAGCCATATAAAGATATTAACCTTCTTAGGAATGAGCCTACACCATTTGGATTCTGACTCTTCATCAGGAAGATAGACATCATATATTTTCCCATGAGCATCTCTAACAGAAAAAGGAGCTTTCTTCGAGTCCCATAGCCATAAATCATGTGAATCATTAAGAACCGTACTCCTAATTAAGCTCTTAAGGTTGTCCAGCAAGTTAGCAGTATTTCCATACGCGACATCCTGAGACCATATAAAATGCCACCCATTATTCCAACAGTCACTAACCGAAGCTTCTTTGTTCAGCGCTATATGAAAAAGGCGAGGAAATTGTTGCGTAAGAAATGATTCACCGATCCAAGTGTCATACCAAAAACTAGTAGAACTCCCATTATTCACACGCCTCTGCATTGATGAGTAGGGTATAAATCCCTTTTCATGCATAGATTTTATTGAGCTAACAATTCTACTCCAAACTCCTTTAACTTTGATGTGGCTAAAGAAGGATGACGGGTCTTCGTTCTGGCTATGAATATCAACAAGCAAACGCACCCAAAGAGCATGAGGATTATGAATAAATTTTCATCTCCATTTTTGGATGAGAATGTGGTTTAATGAATAAAGACTAGCTATACCTAGGCCTCTGAAATTAAGATTTTACTAGTTGAAAAAGTTCGTTTTCTCGGTGTCTAATCGAATTGATTTCCGGTTAAATGTGTGACTCAGTTGTTTTTAGTTAAGAAAAATGGAAGTTGATTATCTTAAACTAATTAAAAGTAAATGCGAAAAGTATTTAAAAAAATAAACTAAAGACAAGTATAAATAATAAAAGTAAAACAAGGTGAATATTAAAAACTAAAAATTAAAACGATATTAAAACGAATAATAAAACAAATAATAAAACAAAATTTAAAGCGAAACAATTAATAAAAATAAAACTAAACGAAGAAATTAACTTTCGACTCGAAAATAAAGTTTACTAAATGAAAAAGGAGAGAATAAAACTAAAATGGTACTTTAAAGCTAAACGAGACAAAACCTAAAGCGGGTACTAAATAAAAGATAAAACTTGAACTTTACGAAAAAATATTAATTTTAAAATTAGAAGAAAAATATAACTAAAAATACGTAACTTTCAGAAATAAAATCGGAACAACTTTCAGATTAAACTAAACAATTACGGAGCAAAAATAATAAATAGATAAGCAAGCAAGCTAGCTAGCTAGCTGCTCACTTTTTTTTTTGTTTTGGCGCCAAAGATTCCATCGCAATGTTATTGTATCGGAATGTGTTTTCATGTGTCGCAATATTTTTTTTTTTTCTTTTTTTTTTTTTTTTTTTTTTTTTATTTCTTAAACTATCGGAATGTAAGCTAAACAAAACTATCGGAATGTCTAAAAATAAAAACTGTCGGAATAACTAAAGTACTAAAATCCATCGGAAAGTGACTATAGAAAATTGGGCAGCACTTCGTCGCAATACAAACCTAAACCCCGTCGCAATCCAGATCGCAAAGTGCGATCGGAATCACGATCGGAATAGGGGGATGAAAACATAACCCATCGCAAAGTAGAACCCACAAGGGTTATTGCGATGGAACATAAGCTGCCCGTCGGAATGTGGTAAAACCCCAATATTGCGATGAAAACAAGCAATAATCCGAAAATGAAGTTAAGCTTAAAAATCAATAAGCACGGCCAATAAGCTACTACACCAAAACTTGAACAACTTAATAAACATAAATTTGAAAGCTTTTAAAAAGCGAAATTCATAAACTTTATAAAAACACAAAATAAGAAAACAAAATAAGCAAACTTTAAAGAGACAAACTTTTTAAGAAAACTAAAAAGCAAATAAGCTAAGTACAAAATAAGCCAATAAGATTGTCAAACTTATAGCTTATTTCATACGAAAACTTATATAGAAGTAAAAAGGTGAACTTTTTACTCAAATAAGCAATATGATTAAGCAAAACCAAAACTTAATCCGAACCAAAATCAAATCAAAAACAAGAAAAGTAGGATGAGAAAGATAAATAAAAGCTTGATAAAAGGGAAATTAAGATCCAACAATTAAATTAACTTACTTGGAATTAAACGGTACGAAATTTAAGACATGAAATTAAAGTGACAAGAAATTAAAAGGTACAAGTAATGAAAATGGTGGAAAGACTAATTTTGTCAAAATTAGCTAACAAGAAAGAAATGACTATCCTAATGACTATTTATAGGGGAGGATTAAGGAAGCTTCCTCCCCTCTTTCCTTTTCTCTTAATTGCAAGCTTAAGTCCCTCCTTTTATTAATCTTCATTAATTGCGTCATTAGTCCTTTTCTTCTAATCTTCTTTAAACTTGGACTTAAGGGACTTTTGGCTTCGGGATTTCTTTGAACTCGTCTTTAAATTCTTCAATAAAATAGACTTGAATTCTTCGGCTTTTGATAAACTTCCGTCTTTTGACTTTTTCTTCGATAAATCTTCAGAATTGGTCTTGGACTTCCGTTCTTTTTGCACTCTTGACTTCTTGACTTCGTCTTTCATCTTTTTCTTCAATAAAAGTCCGTAAATGCCCGTGAATATCCGTGTTTTCTCCACTTCTCACCTTTTCGTCCTAAATCACAACAAAAACACAAACCACGCATAATTCTGACATAAAAGACATAAAATACACGTTTTGGCTCGGTTATTATTGTAATTAAGTGGTAAAAAGGATGGGTGTTTTCACACCTATCAAATCCCCTACACTTAACCATTGCAATGTCCTCATACAATGCATTAGTTACAAAGCACGTTTTACACTTTCCATCATAATCAACCTACCTTGACCTTTATTAAACAACTAAGGAAAATCACAAAAGATAGAAAATAACAAGATGCAACAAGGAAGAAACTTGTAAAGAAATCTAAGACTTACATTAGGGCTTGTGTGTCATGAATGTTCATCACCCTCAAGTTTCACGTTCCCCATGCCAAGCTTAAAAACAAGATCATTGTTAGTACAAGTTAGCATAACAAACATTTACTCATGTGGTTCAATTAATCACTTAAACTCCCTTATTCCTACGAGTATCTCTTATATTTTATTGATGTCTTGAATGATCACGAGGATGCATTGTTGACTCATTTCGATAATTTATTTAGGCTGAAAGCAAAGTAGGACGATTTGATCAATAGTTAGCTAAAGGACAAAATCTCTTAAAACTGCTTCTCGGGATATCAAAAAGTTCATATCTTGGCATAACTTGGTTCACGATTTGAGACCTTTCTCGGGCCGATATTTGGCATGTACTTCATAGTTCATATCTTCGAGAGACGTTTTTGAGATAATGGTCTTCTCTTCGTTATAGAGTTTCTTCACTTGGAGACTTTTGAGGAGTACTCCAGCTTTGTTGACCACGACTTCATGATTATTCTTCAATCTCTAATTGGGATTTTGAGATACAACGATCCGCCTCCTTTTTGGACTTGGATCTATTTATCCTCATACCTTGTTAGGGTCTTTTTGGATAGACTTCTCCATGATCTTTATGGGAGTTGATTGCTTTTCGTCGTGAGTCTTGATCCTTCATATTGATTTTGGGAATAATGCTTTTCACATCACTTTGGATCTTCAGCAATAAAATGGAATCCTCATGCCTTGTTAGGGCCTTTTCGGACTCGCCAATCTTCGCGCCCCGCTTCATAAGTTATGCCTTGGCTATGAACTCTTATCATTACCGAGCAACTTTTAAACGATCTTGGGCTAGAAGCTAAGTAACTTTTCAAATCGTACGACCTTACTTATTGCAGATAAATTATTAGCAAGTGATGGGAGAAAAAGATCATAATTAACTCACATAAGTTAATGAGAGAATACCAAACTTGTAACCAACTCTATCATTTCTCGTTCTCCACAATTTAAAATCTCAAGGAATGAGACTCGTGGATGCTTAGCCTAATAAACCAATTAAGGTCTACATGGTTAAGGATACTAGCTAGAGTGAACTTGGATAAGTAAACTCGGGTTGAGTCAAAATATTCACAACAGGCCTAATATATCTAAGATATCTAAACTTGCTAAAACCATTTTATTAAAATAAGAGAAAAATAGCAAAAATAATGGGAACTACAACTAGGCCAAAATAGATTAAAAATTTTGAAAAATGTCGAAAAAATGATTTTCCGGTTAAAATGAGGACAAATACAAGGAAAAGGCCACTTAACTTCGATAGAAGTCCCACTACACTTAATATAAACATTGTCCTCAATGTTTAAGCATGTGGGAGTAAACTCCCCTACACTTAGGACATTGTGCACTTTGTTTAAATCTCGTTAAGGAAAAGACAACTAAAGAGATTCCTATTTTAATATTGAGAAATATAAAATAGTGAATCGAAAAGAGTTTAGGATAGAACCGGGAAGAAAGGGACACGGAATCACGGTTCGTCAAAAGTCATCAAGAGTGTGTCGTTGAAGCTCTAATCCCTGCACATGATAAGAAAGAAAGCAAGAAACACCAACGGGGCTCCCCCTACACTTAAGGTGAAAATAGATAGATAATTGGGTTGCCTCCCAACAAGCGCTTGTTTTTGTTGACCGAGTCACGAGCTTGACTCGTCCCCGAATTAAATGGTCCATGGGGAAGCCTCGAATGTGATACCGGGATCAAAGACCTTGTCCTCGTTCCCGGTTGATATTAACAGAGGAGAGGCTGGGGGATAAGTCTTGAATGGGAGGAAGGTCCTTTCAACATACGTAAAGCATGTGAAATCAAGATCCACTGGGGGTGGGGTGGTTAAAGTAAGCACATTGTCCTCCCCCAAAGACAATGGAGGCTGAGCATTCGGCAAAGCCGTGATGTTATCAATGATAGCATAAGCAATGTCACCTCCCGGGTCAAAGCACTCATCCTCCGAGATAGTCTCTAAAGGGGAGGATGAAAGGTGCTCGGGAGGGGGACTTGGGTCAATACTTTCCTGCAGCAGATTATCACAAATAATGTCACCCTCCATGTCATTGTCATCAATACCTGGAGGCATGGAGTGAATGTCGATTTCTTCCAGCAATGGGTCATTATCTTCAACGGTAGGAGTAGATGGAGGTAAAGGCTCGGAAAGAGGAGGAGAAGTCAACGCTTCAATTTGAGCAATAAGAAGGTGCACTTTTCGTAATCTATCGCGAAGAAGCACGTCGTCAACCTCATCCACAAGATCAAGTTCATAGGTGAACTTCTCGTAGGCCGAAGAGAATAAATCGTCATCACCCGCATCTCCCGGTAGAGATTGAGAAATTTCAAAAGTGAAATTCTCATAGCAGAGAGAAGAATCGTCATCACTAGGATCGACCTCTACCGTAAGAGCAACGTCGTCCTCAGGCTCCATAGCAGGTAAGTCACAAACCTCATCATCCAATACTTTGTCGAGACCAACATCACCAAGCTCATGCAATGTATCACAATCCGTAGACACGTTTGGGATATTGAGAGGAGGGATGACAATTGCACTAGGACATTGAGCAGTAAGATCATTCCAAGAAATAGTAGGCTCATCGTCATCATCATCATCATAATAGTATTGACGCACAGGAGGAGGGGTATAATCATTAAGATTAGATACTTGCTCTTGTTGTTGTCTCTTCTCTTTTTCCCATGCTTCTTTGAACCGAACAAAGGCTTCTTGAATGTCCAAAATAATGGCGTGCCTTTCTAGAGTAGTGAGTTGTTGATCAATATGAATTCCCTGAGAGGATTGATGATTGAGGGTGTGATGTGGGGGCTCAAAATGTTGAAAACCTGAATTATAGCATGGTTGTGGCTCATAGTAGTTCATCGGTTGGGAAGAATTAGGAACCGTGTTTGGTTCATAATAATCCATGGGTGAAGAAAACTGAGGACACGGATTTTGCTCATAATAATTCATTGGTTGACAATAGGAAGTATCGTGAGGACCCCCACAGTTGTTGCAGAACGGTTGAGGAGAAAGACTGGGTGCGTCTTGTGGATAGCTATTATCATAGTCATAATTGTACCTCGGTTCTTGCCCGTGATCATACGGGTATGGAACCGGGCACGAAATATGCCAATGAGAATCGCTTCCACAATAGGTGCACGTGGGAATAGGAGGTGGGTTCAAAAAGGACGAATTAGTCGAGTTGCACAAAGGACAAAATCCGAATTGTGTGTTGTCGATAACGTTTCCGCACCGCTCACATGTACACCATTGACAAGAGTTGTTCCCAGATAATTGTTTCCCACACCGGACGCAATGGACATAAAAATCCATAAAGAAAGATAGATGAGCAAGAAGAATATTTTTGGTGCAAAACTTAGAAAAAGAAATGCTTTTTATAATTTTTCAAATGTTTTTGAATTTTTGAAAATTTTTGGACACGAAAAATAACGTTCACGAGTGAACGGATCCCAAAAGCCAACGCGTCTCTCACAAAAAACCGTTAATCTTCACGAAAAGAGCCGGCAGCGGCGCCATTTGAAATTAAGATTTTACTAGTTGAAAAAGTTCGTTTTCTCGGTGTCTAATCGAATTGATTTCCGGTTAAATGTGTGACTCAGTTGTTTTTAGTTAAGAAAAATGGAAGTTGATTATCTTAAACTAATTAAAAGTAAATGCGAAAAGTATTTAAAAAAATAAACTAAAGACAAGTATAAATAATAAAAGTAAAACAAGGTGAATATTAAAAACTAAAAATTAAAACGATATTAAAACGAATAATAAAACAAATAATAAAACAAAATTTAAAGCGAAACAATTAATAAAAATAAAACTAAACGAAGAAATTAACTTTCGACTCGAAAATAAAGTTTACTAAATGAAAAAGGAGAGAATAAAACTAAAATGGTACTTTAAAGCTAAACGAGACAAAACCTAAAGCGGGTACTAAATAAAAGATAAAACTTGAACTTTACGAAAAAATATTAATTTTAAAATTAGAAGAAAAATATAACTAAAAATACGTAACTTTCAGAAATAAAATCGGAACAACTTTCAGATTAAACTAAACAATTACGGAGCAAAAATAATAAATAGATAAGCAAGCAAGCTAGCTAGCTAGCTGCTCACTTTTTTTTTTGTTTTGGCGCCAAAGATTCCATCGCAATGTTATTGTATCGGAATGTGTTTTCATGTGTCGCAATATTTTTTTTTTTTTTCTTTTTTTTTTTTTTTTTTTTTATTTCTTAAACTATCGGAATGTAAGCTAAACAAAACTATCGGAATGTCTAAAAATAAAAACTGTCGGAATAACTAAAGTACTAAAATCCATCGGAAAGTGACTATAGAAAATTGGGCAGCACTTCGTCGCAATACAAACCTAAACCCCGTCGCAATCCAGATCGCAAAGTGCGATCGGAATCACGATCGGAATAGGGGGATGAAAACATAACCCATCGCAAAGTAGAACCCACAAGGGTTATTGCGATGGAACATAAGCTGCCCGTCGGAATGTGGTAAAACCCCAATATTGCGATGAAAACAAGCAATAATCCGAAAATGAAGTTAAGCTTAAAAATCAATAAGCACGGCCAATAAGCTACTACACCAAAACTTGAACAACTTAATAAACATAAATTTGAAAGCTTTTAAAAAGCGAAATTCATAAACTTTATAAAAACACAAAATAAGAAAACAAAATAAGCAAACTTTAAAGAGACAAACTTTTTAAGAAAACTAAAAAGCAAATAAGCTAAGTACAAAATAAGCCAATAAGATTGTCAAACTTATAGCTTATTTCATACGAAAACTTATATAGAAGTAAAAAGGTGAACTTTTTACTCAAATAAGCAATATGATTAAGCAAAACCAAAACTTAATCCGAACCAAAATCAAATCAAAAACAAGAAAAGTAGGATGAGAAAGATAAATAAAAGCTTGATAAAAGGGAAATTAAGATCCAACAATTAAATTAACTTACTTGGAATTAAACGGTACGAAATTTAAGACATGAAATTAAAGTGACAAGAAATTAAAAGGTACAAGTAATGAAAATGGTGGAAAGACTAATTTTGTCAAAATTAGCTAACAAGAAAGAAATGACTATCCTAATGACTATTTATAGGGGAGGATTAAGGAAGCTTCCTCCCCTCTTTCCTTTTCTCTTAATTGCAAGCTTAAGTCCCTCCTTTTATTAATCTTCATTAATTGCGTCATTAGTCCTTTTCTTCTAATCTTCTTTAAACTTGGACTTAAGGGACTTTTGGCTTCGGGATTTCTTTGAACTCGTCTTTAAATTCTTCAATAAAATAGACTTGAATTCTTCGGCTTTTGATAAACTTCCGTCTTTTGACTTTTTCTTCGATAAATCTTCAGAATTGGTCTTGGACTTCCGTTCTTTTTGCACTCTTGACTTCTTGACTTCGTCTTTCATCTTTTTCTTCAATAAAAGTCCGTAAATGCCCGTGAATATCCGTGTTTTCTCCACTTCTCACCTTTTCGTCCTAAATCACAACAAAAACACAAACCACGCATAATTCTGACATAAAAGACATAAAATACACGTTTTGGCTCGGTTATTATTGTAATTAAGTGGTAAAAAGGATGGGTGTTTTCACACCTATCAGCCTCCTTTGTCTTTTGATGTGAGCGTTGCTTTCCAATATATCCAAGGAATTTTTTTGTGCTACCATTACTTCCCAAAAAAAATTGTATCTAACAGACTCCAATTTCTTGTTCACCAACACAGGCATAGAAAATAAGGAGAAGAAATACATACCGAGTGCCCCAAGGACAGAAGAAATGAGAGTGGTTCTATCACCGATAGAGAAAATAGAAGCTTTCCAATTGTTCAGCCTTTTGGATAACTTTCCAATGATAGAGTCCCAACTCTTCACCTGAGCCATATTGCATCCAATATGAAGACCTAAGTAGCTGAAAGGGGTATTCGAGGCATTGCAACCAGTAGACAAGGCCATCGTTTTAACTTCGTCCATAGATACACCTACCTCAACGTAATTGGATTTATGATAGTTTATTTTGAGCCCAGAAACCAAGTGAAAACAATCTAAAATCGCTGTCAAACTAGCAATATTATTCTTCGACCATTTTCCAATGAATAAGGTGTCATCTACAAAAAATAAGTGAGAAATGTTCACTTTATTAATTTTGAAGCCATTGTAAAGACCAACAGCCATTGCATCTTCCATAGCAACATGGAGACCTTCCATAACTATAATGAAAAGGAAAGGCGATAATGGATCCCCTTGACGAAGACCACGTAGTATGCTAAATTTACAAGTAGGGCTGCCATTGACAAGAATCAAAGCCGAAGCAGAATGAAGACAACCTGAATTCCATTTGATCCATGTTTCATTGAACCCCATGAAGTGCATAACTTGGAAGAGAAAATCCCAAGAGATAGAGTCAAATGCCTTCTCAAAATCAATTTTAAACACCATGAGTTTAGACTTTTTATGTTTACACCATTGAATCCCTTCATTAACCATAAGAAGACCATCAAGGATCTGCCTTTGTTTAATGAAAGCCGATTGTTCTGGGCTAACAATGTTATGCATGACACAAGCCAATCGATTTGCTAGAACCTTACAATAATCTTGTATTGAGCCCCTATTAAGCTTATAAGACGATAATCACTAATCACCATTGGACTTGGAACTTTAGGTATAAGAGTGATGAAGGATGTATTACATCCTCTAGGGAAAATACCAGTGGTGAGAAAATGACCAACAAACGCTAGAATGTCATTTAACCACGTCCCAGAATTCTTTGTAAAAAGCAAAAGTGAATCCATCAGGCCCTGGAGATTTATCAGAGCCACAATCCCAAATAGCAGCTTTGATATCTGATTCTATGATATGCGAAATGAGAAGATTATTCTGTTCAAGGGATAAAGATTATAAAAGGGACTTCTATTGAAAATTTAGCAACATCGATATGCTAGAACTTCTTTTCATAGAACGAGTGAAACGCACCTTTGATATCTACAGGATCCTCGATCCAACTCCCTTCAACTTTAATCCCTGGGATAGAAAAATATCTTCGTCTTTGATTAACAATTGCGTGGAAAAATTTGGAGTTTTCATCCGCTTTGATATCCCACTTAATTTTAGCCTTCTAAGAAGCATCAATACTCTCATTAGCTTCAATAACCCGTAATCTGTCAATCCATTCTGCCTGATGTGAGTCAATAAGGGGACCAACGTTCTGAGAACCCATATTATCATCAAACTCTTTAATCTTATTGATAAGATCTGTTGGGAATAAAATGTAGCCAGACCACTTGAACGCTGACAAGAAGAAAACAAGCGTTGATAAGAAGAAAACAAACGCTGACAGATCAAGCGTTGACAGGAAGAAGTCAAGCGTTGATAGGTTGAAGACAAGCACTGATAGAAACATATGGTCTACGCGTATTATGTTTCTAGTTTGTTTCTAGTAAAGATAGGATCAACATTGTATTTTCTATAATTATCTTTACCTAGAATAGTTGATACGTAGACTCTTGTACAAGGCTTCTTATGTCTATAAAAGAAGAACTTTAGGTTATGTTTCATATAAGTTTTTCATACGTTAAACACTTTCATTGTAAGCAAGTTCGTTATTATCAGTCAAGTGAAAGTTTGGTTTACAACTGTTTGTGTGTTCTTGCTTAAGTATTGGTTCTGCATTATACTTGAATTGTTTTATACACAACAAAGTTTCTCTACGTGTATAACTTGATCTAATCTCGTTTACACAAGCTAAATCGATCTAAGTTTGGGATCAACAAGTGGTATCAGAGCTTGTTGAGAAACTTTGATCTAAAAGAACACAAGAACCCTAAATCACCAAAACCCTAATTTTCACAAAACCCTAAAAACATCATGTCCACTCCAGAAGTAACCTCCTCCTCCTCAAACCACAACATCAAGATTCCCATGCTAGATGTAGACAATTTTGAGCTGTGGAAGTTCAACTTTGAGCAATATCTGCAAATCTATGACTACACTCTCTGGGAGATTATTAAATATGGAAACACCTTCAATAAAGCTCAGAAGATTGCAGATGCCATTGCTACAAGATCAGCTGTTCAAGGATGCTCTGAAGCAGATAAGAAAGAAAAACCTGAAGATGGTAGAGCTGTGTCTGCTGATGACATAGCAAGGAAAAGGGTTGATATGAAAACCCTAAGCATTCTGAAACTCTCTTTGGGACAAGAAAATCAGCACAAATACAGAGGTTATGAGTCTGCAAAAGACCTTTGGGCAGCCCTTGAATTTGCATATGGTGGTAATGTTGATACTGTAGAAGAGAAAAGGAAGCAACTCTTACATGAGTATGTTGTTTTTAAGGCTCAAACTAATGAGAAGCTAAGTAGTGTGAGGAGCAGACTTCTTGACATTACAAGCAAGCTGTCCTTCATGGGGATAGTAATTGGTGATGTTGACATTATTGCCACTTTTCTTAAAAGCCTTGGTGATGCATGGAAGATTGAGGCAAGATCTATAATTGCCAACAACACTCACAAAAGTTCTACTTTTGATGATGTTTATAACAAACTGAGGCTGTTGGAGAATGAAACTCTTCTGGATCATGGAAGTAAGTCTACCAATAGTAACATGGCCTTTTTCTCACATAGTGAAGGCCAATTTGATCAGAAGGATTCATACATGCACCCAGTTACTGGATCAACGCGTGTCAACGCTGGATCATATCCTGTCAACGCCTCATATTCAAACACTGACACGTACAAAACTGACTCACCAAGAGTTAAGCCTGCTGGTATTGATCTGGATACTGTGTGTGCATACATTGCTTCATTGCCCAATGGTTCAGTGATTACATATGAGGACCTTGAGCAAATAAGTGATGAGCATTTGGAGGAGATAGATATAAAGTGAAACATGGCTCTTGCAAGTATAAGAGCAAACAGATGGAATAGAAGGTTCAAGAATAAGATGACTTTTAATGCTAAGGACACTGCTGGATTTGATAAATCCAAGGTTGAGTGTTACAATTGTCATCGTATGAGGTAATTTATGAGAGAATGCAGATCTCCAAGAAGATCTGATGCTGGAAAACCCTCAAGCCAAATTGTTAAGGCTCAGGACCCTAAGGCCATGGTGGCAGTACAAGAAATTGATGGCATTGGATGGGACTGGAGCTATTTGGCTAAGGATGAGGAAGAGGATAAAGCTTTGGTTGCTGAGATAGAAGAAGAAGAGCATGTTCAATATGCTCTCATGGCACACTCCTCATCTTCATCAGACAATGAGGTATATGATGATGATTTTTGTAGTAAGGGTTGTCGTTTAAATACTGAAAGACTTAACAAAGAGGTTTTAAGATTGTTAGGAGATGTGAGTACTGAGAGATGCAAGTTATCTAACTATCAACTTGCTCTTACTCAAACTGAAAAGACTGTAGCTGAGTATAAGAAAATGGAGCTTGACCTAAAAGATAAAATAAATATCTTAAAACATAATTTAAATGCTAGTAATGATATTAGAAATATCATGGAAAGGGTCAATGCTGAATTACAGGCTAAGTTAGATGAGGCTATCAAGAATAAGGATAATGTAGACCTTAAGATTCAGAGATTTGATAAGGCCTCACAAACCCTAGGAGAATGTGTTAGTAAACAAAGGGGTTCTAGGGACATGACTGGGATTGGGATGAAAGAGTATTCTGGTGTTCCACCACCAGCTGGGGACTTCTATGGTGTTCAAAGAAAGGACTTATCTTGGACTGGTTTACCAGAACTCCAAGAAGAGGAATTTATTCCTTCACCAAGAGTCTTTACCCCAGTAGAGGAACATGGGCAAAAGTTGACTGATTTAAATGAATGGAAGAAAGCCAACCCTACCTTGTTTGTCAAGGGTGGCATGCTTTGTGATAGTCCAAATGAGTCGACCCTTATCAAAGTAACAAACCCAATCACTGGCAAGACTGTTGACCTTGGCTCAAACACTATTAGAAAACCTAGCATTAAATATGCAGAAATGTATAGAAATACTAGGTCATCAAAAAGCCAAGTTAGTGATACCAATTGTGGAAACCTTGATAATGGAACAGGTTTCTTTTCTTCTAGACCTAGAGTTGTGTCTAGAAAAGCCTGTTATACTTGTGGTAGCTTTTAACATTTAGCCTATAAGTGTGTCAACGCTTCCAAGTTCAACGCTGACAAAAGGTCAAATACTGTCAGACCCAAAACTTTTGTGGAGCAAAGTCCACAAGTTGTTAGACCATCCCCATTCTTCACTAAAGGGTCTAACACTTATGGACAAAGACCTTTTCAGAAGACCAATACATGGTCTAATAGGCAATGGGTTCCTGTAGCAAACCCTAGGTTCAACGCTGATAAGGGTAATTTCAGCGTTGAGAAGACCAAATCAAACGCTGACAGAAACGTTGCCAGACCAAATAATGGTAAATATTTGCAACCACAGGGAAAGGGGTCTAGAGCTTCTTTTAGCTTGACATGGAGACCTAAGCAAGATCAAAACCCTAATTCTAATGGGATTTCTATGACCTGCAATGGATTTAATTATATTTCAAAGGTCATCACAAAACCAATTGGGGTTAACTGGGTGTTTCATCCAAAAAGGGATGAACAAGGGGTTGTTATGAGAACTAAGTCTGTTCTTGTTGAACAACCAGATGAATCCAAGTCTGCTCAGGCTTGGGTTCCCAAAGAAAACTAATTTGTTTTCTTTATGTGCAGGGCATTCAAAAACAGGTAAATGATTATGGATATTGGGATAGTGGATGCTCTAGGCACATGACTGGGAAGGAAGATTATCTCACAAACTTCACTCCCATTAAGGATGGTGATAAAGTTTACTTTGGAGGCGGATATGGAACTATCACAGGCAAAGGAACTCTTCTCACCAAAAACTTGCGTTTTGAAAACGTGTTTCTGGTAAAAGAACTTGATTATAATCTTTTCAGTGTATCACAAGTTTGTGATAACAAAAATAAGGTTCTTTTCACTGATACTGAATGCTTGGTGTTGAGCAAGGATTTTAAAATGCCAGATGAGAAATTTATTGACTATAGAACACCTAGGCATAAGGATATTTATAATGTGAATCTTAATGGTATTAGGATGAATAATAATATGTCATGTTTTTATGCTAAAGCTTCAGTTGATGAGAGTAATCTATGGCACAAGAGACTAGGGAACATTAACTTTAAAAATATAAACAGACTTGTGAGACTTGGTTTGGTTGATGGTTTGCCTGAAAAGGATTTCTACAATGACCACTCCTATGTTGCATGTCTTAAAGGCAAACAGCACAAGGTCTCATTTAAGTCTAAACAGGTGCACTCTAGTTCTAAACCACTTCACTTGCTGCATATGGACCTGTTTGGTCCAACTAATATAGAGAGTTTGAATGGTAAATCATATTGCTTTGTCATCACAGATGACTTTTCTAGGTTTACTTGGACTTTCTTTTTAGCTATGAAATGTGACACTGCTGATACTTTAATTAACTTTATTAACCAAATAGAGAAGAAAAGTGGTAATGAAGTTAAAATGCTTAGAAGTGATAATGGTGGTGAGTTTAGAAATAAACTGTTGGATGATTTTTATGCCAAGAAAGGGATTACTAGGCAGTTTAGTATTTCCAGAACCCCACAGCAAAATGGGGTTGCTGAGAGAAAGAATAGAACCCTAATTGAAGCAGCAAGGACTATGTTGGCTGATGCTCACTTTCCTATAGCTTTTTGGGCTGAGGCTGTGAATACAGCTTGTTATGTTCAGAATAGAGCATTAGTCAACAAGATACATAACAAAACACCTTATGAGTTACTTTGGGGAAGGAAACCTAATATTGGTTTTCTTAAACCTTTTGGTTGTCATGTAGTTGTATTAGATACTAGTGATGCCTTAGGTAAATTTAGTGCTAAAGGTGATGAAGGCTACTTCATGGGTTATTCAGTGCAGAGCAAGGGATATAGGGTTTACCTTAAGAAGGAAAAACGTATACTTGAAAAAGTACATGTTAGGTTTTTAGAGAGTAAACCTAGTGATCCTGAAAGTGGTCCAAATTGGTTGTTTGACTTGGAACCTCTATCTAGGACTTTGAATTATATGCCTGTTACTAATCCAGACATTGTGAAGGTAACTTCAAATGTAGTGGAAGAACCAGTTGTTGATGTTTCAGGTACACAGGTTAATGAAGAGGTTGGATCACAAGCAGACAAGTCATCTCCCATACTTGAGTATGTTACTATTCCCATATGGACAGATGCTTTTGCTGCTGCTGCTGCTGGAAAGGAAAATGGTGGTCCCCAAGTATCACCAGTTAACAACATGCATGGTCCTTCAGGCGCTGACAAAGGAAAATCTGGCGCTGACAGGACAAATTCAGGCGTTGATGGCTCAAATGTTGACAACACCATTTCAGGCGTGGATGGATCAAACGCTGACAACCTTGGTTCAGGCGTTGACAACTCTTTTGAGCATATTTTCTCTTCCAATTTTGAACAAGGTGAACCTTCAAGCAGAAATGAAGAGGTTCATACAGATATTGATGGAAGAGAGTCTGAAGAAGATATTGGTAACTTGGATGATGAGATTGAAGACAATAGACTTTTTGAGGGAGGAGTTCTCACTTCTACAATGAAGAATCACCCCTCTTCTCAAATTATTGGGGATGTCATGTCTCCTGTTCAGACTAGAAGATCTCATCAGAGTCTTGGAGGATTTATTGTCAATATACACAAGAAGGTTGATACCCCTCTTGTTCAAGCATGTTTGTTTGCCTGTTTTCTGTCACAACAGGAACCCAAGAAGATTTTTGATGCTCTCAAGGAACCAAGTTGGGTGGAAGCAATGCAGGATGAGCTTCACCAATTTTCTATTCAGGATGTTTGGGAGTTGGTTGATTGTCCCAGATATGTTAGACCTATTGGGACAAGATGGGTTCTAAGAAACAAGAAAGATGAAAGAGGCATAGTGATCAGAAACAAGGCACGTTTAGTGGCTCAAGGATACACACAAGAGGAAGGGATAGACTATGAGGAGGTCTTTGCACCAGTTGAAAGGATTGAGGCTATAAGAATATTTCTAGACTATGCTTCCTACATGGGCTTTACTGTCTATCAAATGGATGTGAAGAGTGCTTTCCTGTATGGCACAATTGTTGAGGAGGTGTATGTTATGCAGCCTCCTGGTTTTGAAGATCCAAAGCATCCAGACAAGGTGTATAGAGTCAAGAAAGCTATGTATGGACTTCATCAAGCACCAAGAGCATGGTATGGCACATTGTCCACCTATCTGGTGGAAAATGGATTCAAAAGGGGCACCATAGACCAGACCTTATTTACAAAGAAGACTGGTAAGGATGTCTTACTTGTTCAGGTTTATGTTGATGATATCATCTTTGGTTCTACCAATCCAAAGATGAGTGAAGACTTTTCCAAGCTTATGATAGACAAGTTCAAGATAAGTGCAACGGGGGAGATGAACTTCTTTCTAGGGTTACAAGTTCAGTAGAAAGAAGATGGTATCTTCATCTCTCAGGATAAATATGTGGTAGAAATATTAAATAAGTTTGGCTTTTCTCCTCATGAAAAACGGGCTAGTACTCCTATGGATAGAGAGCATCCTTGGGGAAAAGTTGGAGATGGAAAAGATGTGGATGTCAGGCACTATAGATCAATGATTGGTTCATTGATGTATCTCACAGCCTCAAGACCTGACATTATGTGTGCTGTGTGTGCATGTGCACGCCATCAAGTGACTCCCAAAGAGTGTCACCTTCATGCTGTCAAGAGAATATTTAGGTACCTTAGATGTTATCCAGACCTTGGATTGTGGTATCCAAAAGATTCACCATTTGAGCTTATTGCATATTCAGACAGTGACTATGGTGGTGATAAATTTGATAGAAAATCCACAACTGGTGGATGTCAGTTTCTTAGGAGTAGGTTGATATCTTGGCAATGCAAGAAACAAACAGTGGTGGCCAATTCGACAACTGAAGCAGAGTATGTAGCTGCAACTGCTTGTTGTGGACAAGTCTTATGGATTCAGAACCAGCTGTTGGATTATGGGTATATTTCATGCATACCAAGATTTTTATAGACAATAACAGTACTTTATGCATTATTAAAAGTCATGTACATCATTCTAAAACAAAACACATAGAAATTAGACATCATTTTATAAGAGATTGTTTTGAAAAGGGTTTAATACAACCAGATAGGGTTGACACAGAAGAAAATGTGTCTGATTTATTAACTAAACCTTTTGATACTGTAAGGTTTCAATACTTGATCACAAGTATTGGAATGATCAATCTCACTTAATATGTGTTTTGGGGTCTTTTTGTAAAAGTATGTACGGGATATGCATTGTTATTGGTCTTTTTGAAGTTAGATTTTCCACTATATTTGTCTAACGCTAACAAAGGTTATCTTAACGCTGATAAGTGTTATCGTGACGTTGTCAGCAACATGTTAGTTTTGTGGTTTTTGATCTAAGTGTGCAGGCGTTGATAGCATTGTACCATTGGATACAGAGTTGCTTATGGATCTTTGGAGAATCATTTGAGCATGTTTTAGTTTATGGATGATGGTTAGAATTTTTTATATTCCTATCTTAACATAAATTTTTATATTCATGCATATTATTGGGCAACATATGTATCACAGTTTAAGGGGAGGTTTTAGGAACCTTTAGGACTTTTGGGTATTCTTATAATACTCTTATCACAATTCTAGATTGTGTCCACAGGTGAGTATGAGTTAGTTTACTAAATCATGAGGCACTGTGGCATGCAAAGTTGATATACTATGCATGTTGCCAAGACATTTTTGGCCTAGAATTGGATGTGGTCTGTTGGGAGACTTGGGAATGATTTATAATGGGTTTTACCTGGGATTTACAAGGAAGTTTATGAGATACCTTAGTTGTTAAGAATTTTGGTTAGCAAGGGACACTAGAGGACTGTTATGTCTATCTTGCATAAGCAAGTGTGCATAACTGGACAGTGCTTGCCGCCCTATAATAATTATCAATTTATAGGTTATCTTCACTAGGATAAATTACTTTGTTAAGGTTCTTTTTCATTTTTATTACTTTTATTTTTGGACGTTGACAAATATTTTTCCAAGCGTTGTTATGACCAATTTAGATGCTGACATGGCTTTGGCAAACGTTGACAAGAATATAGCCGTTGCGCGTTGATGGGTTATTTTTGACCGTTGACACTCATTGGGACCTACTCGGTTGTTATTTTTGACGAATTTTGGGGCCGTAATTTTGGGAGCAGATAACTTTTAATTAATGCACAAGATAAATTATTTTCTTTTCAAGATTTTCATCATTATATTTTGAAAATAGTTGCCTAATTTTTTGACCAATCACATGTGCCTATCTCTCCTATATATTTGGCTCCCATTTTTTAAACAAGGTACCTTATATTCTTGTCAAACAAATTTCTCCTATAATTCATCTTTCTCAATAATTCACAAACAACTTTCTTCAACAATGGCACCAAAGTTTAAACCAAGTGACTTGGTATTGGGATTCAGGAGTCAACACAACATGATTGCTTATTTGGACGCTGATGATACTCTGTTTCCACAATACACCCAGATGGTGGCGTATTTGAATGCATCCCCTATTAGGTATGCTCTTTCTCATGCTCCTCTCATCTCTGTCACTCATATTAAGCAGTTTTGGAACACTGTCAGTTCCTCAACAATTAATAATGTAACTACATTATCAACTATTGTTCATGGGCGTACTTGGGTGGTTACTGAAGCCTTGGTTCGCCAGGCTTTGCATCTTGATGATGCTGATGGTATAACCACCCTCCCCATTAATGAAATAGAACAAGGACTTCGGGCTTTGGGGTATCCTTTCCCTGATGAGGGCACTTTAAACAAATATCATAAACAAGAGTTTCCCCCAGCCTGGAAGTATCTCATACATGTCATCCTACAATGTTTGAGTCCCAAATGTACTGCACACAATGAAATTAATAGATCAATTGCTAGTGCAATTGTGTGCATTGCGAATGGGCAAAATTTTAATTATTCATAACTTATTTTTGATGGCATGTGTAAAAACAAAGGGAATAAGATGACTTTGGCTTATCCCAGATTTTTGCAAATGGTTTTTGATGTGCAAAATTACTGCACAAGGGATCATGATGATTTTTATGAGATCCCTGTGCAAAAGAAAGCTATTTTTACCAAGATGAATTCACCCCCTCACCGTGAATTACCCCTCACCCAAGCTATGCTTGCTGTTATTGCAGCAACACAACCCCAACCAGACCCACAACCACAACTTGACCCCATACCAGAACCTTTGCCTTCACCTCAACACATGGAAATTGACCAAGAACCCTTCAACGCTGACACGTTAAATGTTGGCGTTGACACAAGTAATCCAAACGTTGACACCTTTCCTTCATAGACCCAAACACCCCTTAACCTTCCAACATCCACCCAATCCACATCATCCTCTACCCCACATGAATATAGGTTGCAAAAACGCCCAAAGACTACTGGAGTGTTCTCCTCTAGTGGTCCTAGCCATGTAGCAGAGAGAACCACCACCACAAGTGTGGTTGGTGCTATGGATGAGGCTGGGACTATTGGTACTGGCTTAGATGCAGGCCAAGACAGTCCTAACATATTTAAGACCTCATCCATGCCCCGTGACTCTACTTTGGGAGGTCAAATACCCATTCTAGAGGAGGGCAGATTGGAACCATACACATTGATGGAATTGACGGCTGTCTGCATTAGCTTGCAAAAGAAAAATGCAGACTTGGTACAAACAATCAGTACACAAGGCCTTGAACTCAAGCAATTGAGGGAGAGGATTGTTATTTTGGAAACTGCTGAGTCTAGGAGGAGGCGGACAAGAGTCCTTTTATCAGAGGAGGATTCTTACAAAGGGGAGGAAGCTGCTACAGAGCCTGTTAATTTGAGTGATAAAGGCTCACATGAAGCTGCTACAGAGCCATTTGATTTGAGTGGAAAAGGCTCATATGATGGAGAATCTTTGGGTGTTGCTGAAGCACTCACTGAATTGAAGAAGCAATCAGGTTTTGATACGTCTCTGATTACTCCTACAAATTTGAACTTGTCTTTTATAACTATGATGGAGCAGTTCACTAGAGACGCTGAGACAAGTAAGTTGGGCGTTGACAAGCAAATTTTGAACGCTGACACGAGTAATTTGGGCGCTGACACTAGGAATTTGAGCGTTGACAGACCTGCAGATATGGTTGATGTATTCTAGTCATCAGCTATCATCAAAGAAGTGTCTTCACAGGTATTACCATCATCCTTACCCATCATTGATCCATTAGATAAGGGTAAAGGAATCATGGTAGAAGTAGAAGTTCCAAAGGATGCAGCACAAGTAGAATTTGATTCAAGGTTGGCTGCACAACTTGTGGAACAAGAGATGAAGAAGGTTGGTGAATCATCATTTGTTGTCACTTCAGAGGAACAAGAAGGAAGTGATGAAGAAAGTTCAGATTCAAGTGTGATGATAATTGAACAACCAGAAAGACTTGAATATGGTGATGACTTGGCAAGAGAGAAGCTTAGAGAGTTAAAATTGCAAGTAGACTTTGATATGCCAGAAGTAGTTCAGATGTACCATGCTTGGGAGAATAGGATTATGGAGAATCCAGATTTGACAATTTCAGACCAGATTTGGGGATTGGAGATTCTTTTAAGAGTTTAAAGAGACTGCAAGGTTATTCTGAAACACAAGGCTAGCAATGTTTTCTCACTGCTGAAGAGGGATAGAAGAGAGCTTTATTACATGCTACTCAGATGTCATGGAACTGGATGTACCTTCAAGAAATTGCAGGGATTATCTTTTCAAGAATTAGAGAACATGTGACAATCTAACATTTTCAGGTAGTGAATTATTTTCTCGTATAATATTTTGAAACTTATTTTTGTGTTGGTTGATGAACTCACAATTTACGGATTTAAATTTGGGCTTACGTGCATAATTTAGCGTCCTTTACGACTAAACCGGAAACCTTAGGATTACGTATTTACGTTTTTGAACTCTGTTTTTATGAGACAATTTTTATTAGATTCGTTTTGTGCCGTTGATTCATAATTTATAAAAACATTTTTCGTAAAACGACCCGAGGGCACGCAAATCGAGGAAACTAGAATCAAGGAATACCCGTAAATTAGCGGGATGGGACAAAACAAGTTTATCCCACCCCACTAACACATGGGACGGCCAAAGAGGACACCACATCCATGATGTGGCACCCTTATAACATGTAGCTTACACTTGTAAGCCTAAGCTTAACAAGTAAGCTACTTATCCCACCTAAACTAGCAAAACCACTAACCCTTTACCATTTACTTCCATACTAATGCAAAACAACTCACACATACTCTCTCCCACCTCCCTTGCCGTCCCACTTCACCATCCTACACCACCATTTGATCTTTTCTAGCCACAAATTACAGGTTATCTAGCCATATTATGGAGAAACCTTGAAGCCTTGATTGATTGGTGGCCATATTAACAACAAAGGAGGTGATTTGCTTGTGTCCTAGGGCTAATTTCTCAACAAACTATCTTGGTGGTTGATGATCTTGGAGATATATTTGGTGTTCATCAAGTTGTTGTCATCCAAAAACAAGATATAATCTTGGTTGGTAAAGAAGATCATCCTTTCCATTTCTCTTGTTATTTTTGTAAAGATCAAAAGTATTTTCTTTCTTATTGTATATGTATATGATGAATATATGATGATAAAAATGTTGTGTGGGGATCAAGTGTTGATAAATATGATTAAAAAGATGAATAACCATAAGAAACAAGGTTAAAATCTTGCTTAAATTGTTGGCTGTATAAAAACAGTAAATGTAAAACCCGCATGCTTTGACCATGAATAGTATTCTCAAGATCGTATGTACTAGATTAAAACTTTCCTATTATAGCATGATTACGATTACGTGTTAGGATTTTACGTATTACGTACGTGTTAGAACACGATAAGTATTTACTACGCACGAGCACGCAATAATTATTTGACAATAATTAATCACGAACATGCGATCAGGAAATCATGAACGTAATTAAATCACGAACTATTATTAATTACGTATATATATTTATTACGAGCGTAAATAAATATATTAGGTCACGATAATTACTTAACGAGAACACATTAAATGCGAACACAAATAATCACGAACGAGTAATTAATCAACGAGACACGAAAAACGGTACGGGTACCCCATGTGGGGCCCCTACCCGTGGCTACAAGGGAAAGATGGGCCAAGCCCATCTCAATTTTCACTAAGGAGGGTAAAAGGAAAAACCACTACTCATTTTTCACTTTTACAGAAGAATTTTACAAAACCTAAAAAGTTCTTCCTCCTCCTTCTTTGTCTTTTTAGCCGCCACCCATAAACACACCAAAGGGGTGTTTATTTGATCTTTGATCTTGGATTTAGTGCTAGTGTTCGTGTTTGTTCATCCTTGTTTAGATCCACGCATTCGGTAATTCTTTTAACCATTTTCTTTTGATTTGATCTTTTAAATAATTATGAACATGATATGTTTTTCTTAAAAACCTAATTAAATCATAGATCTAACATGAAATTGGTTTTGGAATAAATCAAAAGGGTGTTTTAGGGGTGTTTGTTCTTGGTCGCCGCCTAAACCTAACCCGATGGGGTCTCGGTTTGGCTATTCGACCACCACCGAGACCATATGGTCCCGGTTGGTTGGTGTGGGTCCCACGACAGCAACAAGACAAGGGGAACCCCGATGTGGTTCGGGGTATGGTGTCGATTTCATGTCCGGTTCATGGTTCTTAGTCAAGATCCGGTTCACGGTGTATGTTAAGATTTTCATTTTTTTATCTTATGTTAAAATTAAATTAATAAACATGACATGATTAATTTAATAACATGACTTAGGTTATTTTTAAATCATGAAATTATTAACCTAAGTATTTTATATTTTTAGACTTATAAATTAATTAATTATTTAAAAACCATGGTTATAATTAATTAATTAACATGACTTAGGTTATATTATTAATAAATAATAATACATGTTTTAACCTAAGTATTTAACTTTATTTAATTAAAAACATGATATACTTTAATTAAATATTTTAACCTATAGTTTATTTTAATTACATGAAATGATTATTAAACTATACATTATATCATATGACTTAGAAAATAATCATGAAAACACTTAGGCTTATATACTTAGCTTATTTAACCAGCTTATATCTAATTATGGAAACGTTCTATTTTTAGAAACTTATTTAAATAAGGCAGCTAATCTATTTATGGAAACTTTCTATTTTTAGAAACTTATTTATTTCAGGCAGCTAATCTATTTATGGAAACTTATTTAAATAAGGCAGCTAATCTATTTATGGAAACTTTCTATTTTTAGAAACTTATCTATTTTAAGCAGTAATTCTATTTTTGGAAACTTTCTATTTTTGGAAACATTCTATTTTTGGAAACTTTCTATTTTTTGAAACTTTCTATTTTTGGAAACTTTCTATTTTTGGTAACTTTCTATTTTTGGAAACTTTCTATTTTTGGAAACTTTCTATTTTAGGAAACCTGCTATTTTTGGAAAGTTACTTATTATTACACAGTAAGTATAATAATACATGAAATACCAGAAATACTTAATCAGAGTAAACAAAATATAAGATAAACACAGTTTAAGGCTTTAAACAGTAAAACATGATATGAACATATAAAATAAGCTAAGACATGACATAAAACCAGTTACGTATTTAGTAAGCATATACTTATTCATGTATGTATTTATGTAGCATTAGTGATACGGAAGTAGGATTCCTCTCAGTTCATCTTCTTCGTTCACTGGACATAAGGTACGGATTCCCGTCCTTTCAATATGGACATTCTTTCCTTATTAGGATTTCCCCTATGCAGCCAAATGTTTTCCCTTAGTATAAGTTATGTGTTTGAATTGCTTATGTTTAATTTAGAATACCTACAGCCATATACATGCATGACCAGTTTCACCTAGTTATGGAGGTACCATAACCATAACATTAGAGGCACTGATGTTATGACTTCACCACGGCGGAGTGATTGCTCGTGGCGTCCCTTCAGATTTTGGCCATTTATATTATATTTATCATGTGGGGCGTATGGGTGCATCCTAGTTACATGTTTTCAGTCAAGATTTCATGGTGAATGTGGTGTGTGCCTTGCATCCTTCACAAGGAGCTGATCCCTCCTACCCAAAAACCAGTATATTAAATTAGAGGCAGCCCCTCTAATTTGCATGATAAGGTCACCCCTCCAAGTATTCATGCACGATGGATTTTCATGACCTATATTGGCTAATGGTAAAATATGATAAATAGTTTTTACAAGATAAACATTAAGCTTTTCAAACTATAAAACCAGTTTTATCAAGACTTAACCAGATTACTCGGGACTTAGTTTCTTCCGCTGTTATATGTTATATGATTATCCTATTCATGCTTTATTGTACATCCGTGCACTGAGCATATTGCTCAGCCGTTTTCCTTTTCTATGTTCCCAAAATGGCAGGTACTCAGGGACGCTCGTAGACTTTAAGAGTACGTGCATATGGACTGGAAGCTTTCTAGCCTTTCTTTACTTTATGCATTTCCTTTCTTTTGATACATTGCTATGGACATTGTTTAGCCCTTTCCTTTACTATACTTATGTTTGTGTGTGATGAGCTTTACTTTTAGACTACCGATGTTTGATTCCGGTATCTTCCTTTTATGGTCATGTAATGTTTAGACATTTTTCCTTGTATGCTTTGATGACACGCCATAATTACGTGTGACATTTCCATTATCAAAATGGGGTGTTACAATTATGGTATCAGAGCCAAGGCTTCGACCTGTAGGCTCTCAAATATGACCTGTGATTAGTGGGTACTCACTACGGTCTTCCTAGAACTGACAGTTGTTTTCATGCATTCATCATTTTAAACATACATATATATGTCATTGTCGCAGATTTATGTCTAAGTAATGGTTGGTACAGGACTGGCCCTATTTAGTCGCATGTGTTTTATCGAAACTTTTAAATTTGGGACCGACCCATAGGCGTCCCCTCGCCATGTCTTTTGTTTTGGGTGAACTGACCATAGGCTTTCACTCTCGAGCATACAAAAGTTTTCATAAAACTGCATCATGCATTCATACACAAAATTTTCTTGCATAAAATTTTTCTCTTGAAATTTTGGTACAAATTTTTTTTTTCATGAATATATATATATTTTATGTTTTGATTTGTTTAATCATACGTTTTATGTTATAATGTCAGATGGTTGTCACACGCGAACAGGAACAGCTCAATGCTGCAATTCAAGCTGTTATGCAAGCTTTGCTTCCTCAACTGAGGAACGACATCAGGGCTGAAGTTCAAGCTGCCAATAATCAGCAGCATAATCAGGCACCTCCTCCTCCTCCTCCAGTGACATTAGCAGTATGGCTGGAGAGATTCAACAAGCTCCGTCCTCGAGCTTTTGAGAAGACAGATAGCCCCAGTGATGTTGAAAGCTGGTTGGCTCACATCAAGAAGATTTTCAATGCTATGGGTTGTGACCCCGCATACAAGGCGAGGTTGGCATGCTATCGGTTCGAAGGCGATGTGCTAAATTGGTGGTTAGCATTGATGCAGTCTGAGGGTGGTGACGAGTGGGTTGCTGGTTTGACTTGGGCTCAGTTTAAGGACAGGGTGATGGAGCAGTTCTTTCCCAAGGATGAGCAGGACAAGCTCAAGAGAGAGTACCATGGGATCCGACAGAGAGCTGGGGAGAATAGCAACGAGTTTATGCAGCGCTTTCTTCGCTTAGCTGGTTTCCTTGGTGCGGCAGCAGGTACTCCTGAAGAGCAGGCACACCACTTTAGGTGGGCTCTTCGCACATCGGTCGCGAACAATCTGGTGTGTGCTACGTTCAACACTGTAGCACAAGTGGCCGATGCAACACGTAAACTGGAGATGCTGCAAGAGAGAGATGAGTTCGAGGAAGCTGAGAGACCCGACAAGAGGTAAACATTCGTATTCAAGCGGTAATCAACCCGTATTCTTTCCATATATGTCAATTATTCATCTCTTTAAATGTATCTTCCAGGCAGAAAACTGGGGACCGGTCTCAGCCGGCTACTCAGCAGCAGCCTCATCATCCCAAGGGAAATGGTCAGACTAACGACCGTTCTGCTACGGATAGGCGTGGCGGTAATGATAATTACTGCAACAACGCTGGACACTCCAACAGCAGCAGGTCCTAATACTTACGCATTTCATTATGATTTCATGTTATAACTCATATTCTGACACTTTAGCAAAACTTCTACCAGGAACCATGGAAACGGTAGGGACCAGAACCAGAGAGGTTCACAGCCTAGCCGTCCAGCTATCACTGGTATTTAATCTTACGATTTCCGCATTGTCCTTTGTACCCTATTATCATGTCTCATGTAAAATTTTTTATCAGGTTCCCAGCCAGCCAGAGCACCTGCTGGAGGATTTACTCATCCTCTTTGCTCCACTTGCCACCGTAGGCACCCAGGGCCATGTCGTCGTAACACTGACGCGTGCTTCAAGTGTGGTCTTCCTGGCCATATCATGAAGGATTGTCGTAAGGGCGAGATGAAGGGTACATCGGGACATGCTGATTCCAAGCCGCCTCCTACCACCGGGCGTGTCTACACGACATCTCGAGACCAGGCCAACAAGTCTACAGGTACCATCACTGGAATCTTGTATATGTATGGTCAAGCTGCATGTATTCTTTTCGATACGGGTGCTACACACTCGGTTATTTCTACTGTTTATGCTAAGAACATTAGGATGCTCCCCATGCCACTAGAAAATAGGCTTACTATTTCCACACCTCTGAGGGACTCTGTATTAATCACCCATGTATACAAGAGTCTTCCTCTAGAATTTGACGATAAGGTTCGACCTGTTGACGTACTTCCGCTGGACATGAATGACTTCGAAATGATTTTGGGCATGGATTGGCTATCCAAGCATCATGCTACCATAGATTGTCATTCATATCGAGTTATCTTCGGTGATGTTAATACACCAGAGTACATTCATAACGGGTTCATACCCGGACGGTCTGTACAAGTCATATCTACCCTGCAAGCGCGTGCACTACTGTCACATGGCTGCGAGGGTTATCTAGCAACGGTTCACGACATGGATACTGAATCCCCATCAATTCAGGATCAACCTATAGTGTCGGAATTACAAAATGTTTTTCCAGCAGAACTTCCGGGCATACCACCTGCACGAGAAGTGGAATTCAGTATCGAGCTTATTCCAGGAGCTAAACCAATCTCCAAGGCTCCTTATCGCATGGCTCCTATAGAGCTGAAGGAGTTGAAGGATCAAATGCAAGAACTTCTTGAACGAGGTTTCATTCGACCGAGCGCATCTCCATGGGGCGCACCGGTCTTGTTTGTTAAGAAGAAGGACGACAATATGCGTCTTTGCATAGACTATCGCGAGCTCAACAAGATTACTATCCGGAATAGATATCCACTGCCACGTATAGACGATCTGTTTGACCAACTCCAAGGGGCCAAACACTTCTCCAAGATTGATCTTAGGTCAGGCTATCATCAGCTACGGGTCAAGGAGCAGGACATCGCTAAGACTGCCTTTCGTACACGCTATGGCCACTACGAGTTTGTAGTTATGCCATTTGGCCTAACAAATTCTCCAGCAGTGTTCATGGACTTGATGAACAGAATCTTCCATGAATTTCTGGACAAGTTCGTCATTGTCGTCATCGATGACATCCTGATTTTCTCAAAGTCCAAGGAGGAACACGAAGACCATCTTCGTACAGTACTAGAGATTCTTCGCCAGAAGCAGTTGTATGCTAAATTCTCCAAGTGTGAGTTCTGGTTAGACAAGGTGGCATTCTTAGGTCACATTGTATCAGCAGAAGGAATCACTATGGATCCAGCGAAGCTTGAGGCCATTACTAAGTGGCCAATGCCGACATCAGCGATGGAAGTCCGCAGTTTCTTAGGCTTAGTTGGCTATTACCGTAGGTTCGTGGATAACTTTTCCCGCTTAGCACTACCATTGACCAAACTGATGCGGAAAGGGGAGAAATTCGTCTGGACTGAAGAACGAGAGAAGAGCTTTGAAGACCTGAAGCAGAAGCTAGTATCTGCACCTATTCTTACTCTCCCATCTGGTACGGGTGGATTTCAAATCTACAGTGATGCATCGGGGAAGGGACTTGGCAGTGTTCTCATGCAACATGGGAAAGTGATCGCGTACGCTTCACGGCAGCTTAAGCCTTATGAAGAAAATTACCCCACGCATGACTTGGAACTTGCTGCAGTTGTGTTTGCATTGAAGATATGGAGGCACTACTTGTATGGAGAATCATGTGACATTTTCACGGACCACAAGAGCTTGAAGTATATCTTCACTCAACGTGAATTGAACATGAGGCAGAGGAGATGGTTAGAGCTGTTGAAGAATTATGACATTAATCTACAGTATCATCCCGGAAAGGCAAATGTAGTAGCAGATGCTCTTAGCAGGAAGTCCGGAATGATCAACGGTATTAAAATCGAAGAGGAAATCATAAGAGACTTGGAGCGACTTGACATCGAGATCATGGTACGTGGACAACAATGTTACTGGGCTAATCTTAGAGTAGAACCCGAGTTGCTCTCTAAGATCAAGGAAGCTCAGAAGGATGACGGAGAAATCTGGGCGATAGTACAGAATTTGGAGAAACAGACAGAATCCAGAGTAGATGCAGATGGTATCGTATGACAGGGCACGAGACTTTGTGTTCCTGATAACCAAGAACTCCGGGAAGCCTTGTTAGCTGAAGCTCATAGCTCCCTATTCTCTATAGATCCTGGATTACTAAGATGTACCATGACATCAAGCAGTACTTTTGGTGGAGTGGTATGAAACAGGATGTGGCCACTTACGTCTCCAAATGTCTTACCTGCCAGCAGGTTAAGATCGAGCATCAGCGATCTGGCGGTCTCCTTCAACCGTTCGATATTCCAGAGTGGAAGTGGGACAAAATCACCATGGATTTTGTTACTGGTCTTCCGCCTACCAAGAGGAAGCACGATGCAATTTGGGTTATCGTAGATCGACTTACCAAATCAGCTCATTTCTTACCGATTCGCAAGGAAGATCTGGTAAGTAAACTCACTGATACGTATAGAAGAGAGATCATGAGACTCCACGGTGCACCATCCAGCATCGTCTCAGACAGAGATCCTCGATTCACTTCGCGCTTTTGGAAGAGTCTGCAGAAAGCTTGGGGTACACAACTTAAGCTTAGCACGGCTTTTCATCCTCAAACGGACGGACAGTCGGAACGAACTATTCAGACATTGGAAGATATGCTGAGGTCATGTGCGTTGGAATGGACGGGTGATTGGGACGATTACATCTGTTTGGTGGAGTTTGCATACAACAACAGTTGGCACGCAAGTATCAAGTGTGCTCCTTTCGAGATGTTGTATGGCAGAAAGTGTCGCGCTCCAATCTGCTGGGATCAGGTTGGTGAGCGAACACTTGAAGGACCAGAAATCATAGAGATGACCAATGAAAAGATTGTTGTAGCTAAGCAGAAACTTCAGGAAGCACGGTCACGTCAGAAGAGTTACGCCGATAAGCATCGTAGGGACATACATTTTAATGTAGGAGATCACGTCTTCCTTAAGGTTTCGCCGGCACGTGGTGTTAGACGCTTCGGGATTAAAGGGAAGCCCAGTCCTCGTTTCATCGGACCGTTTGATATCATTGAACGAGTCGGTGAAGTATTTTACCAATTTGCGTTACCTCCGCAACTTTCGCATGTGCACAATGTGTTTCATGTGTCCTTACTCAGAGGGTACCAGTATCATCCCCTTCACATGGTTCAGTATCCACTGGAACAGATACGTGAAGATCTCACTTTTATAGAAGAACCCGAACGAGTTCTTGACAGACAAGAACGAGTCATGAGAAGGAAGACGATTCTATTCGTCAAAATCCTATGAAGGGATCATTCCGAGCGGGAAGCCACTTGGGAAACAGAGGAGTCTATCCGGGCTTCTTACCCTCATTTCATATTTTGAATTCGGGTATGTCTTCTTTTCCAGTTACTTTATCTATAATTCGGGGACGAATTATTCTTTTTAGGGGGGAAGAGTTGTAAAACCCGCATGCTTTTACCATGAATAGTATTCTTAAGATCGTACGTACTAGATTAAAACTTTCCTATTATAGCATGATTACGATTACGTGTTAGGATTTTACGTATTACGTACGTGTTAGAACACGATAAGTATTTACTACGCACGAGCACGCAATAAATATTTGACAATAATTAATCACGAACATGCGATCATGAAATCATGAACGTAATTAAATCACGAACTATTATTAATTACGTATATATATTTACGAGCGTAAATAAATATATTAGGTCACGATAATTACTTAACGAGAACATATTAAACGCGAACACAAATAATCACAAACGAGTAATTAATCAGCGAGACACGGAAAACGGTACGGGTACCCCATGTGGGGCCCCTACCCGCGGCTACAAGGGAAAGATGGGCCAAGCCCATCTCAATTTTCACTAAGGATGGTAAAAGGAAAAACCACTACTCATTTTTCACTTTTACAGAAGAATTTTACAAAACCTAAAAAGTTCTTCCTCCTCCTTCTTTATCTTTTTAGCCGCCACCCATAAACACACCAAAGGGGTGTTTATTTGATCTTTGATCTTGGATTTAGTGCTAGTGTTCGTGTTTGTTCATCCTTGTTTAGATCCACGCATTCGGTAATTCTTTTAACCCTTTTCTTTTGATTTGATCTTTTAAATAATTATGAACATGATATGTTTTTCTTAAAAACCTAATTAAATCATAGATCTAACATGAAATTGGTTTTGGAATAAATCAAAAGGGTGTTTTAGGGGTGTTTGTTCTTGGCCGCCGCCTAAATCGAACCCGAGGGGGTCTCGGTTTGGCTATTCGACCACCACCGAGACCATATGGTCCCGGTTGGTTGGTGTGGGTCCCACGGAAGTAACAAGACAAGGGGAACCCCAATGTGGTTCGGGGTATGGTGTCGATTTCATGTCCGGTTCATGGTTCTTAGTCAAGATCCGGTTCACGATGTATGTTAAGATTTTCATTTTTTTTATCTTATGTTAAAATTAAATTAATAAACATGACATGATTAATTTAATAATGACTTAGGTTATTTTAATTATTAAAATCATGAAATTATTAACCTAAGTATTTTATATTTTTAGACTTATAAATTAATTAATTATTTAAAAACCATGGTTATAATTAATTAGTTAACATGACTTAGGTTATATTATTAATAAATAATAATACATGTTTTAACCTAAGTATTTAACTTTATTTAATTAAAAACATGATATACTTTAATTAAATATTTTAACCTATAGTTTATTTTAATTACATGAAATAATTATTAAACTATACATTATATCACATGGCTTAGAAAATAATCATGAAAACACTTAGGCTTATATACTTAGCTTATTTAACCAGCATATATCTAATTATGGAAACGTTCTATTTTTAGAAACTTATTTAAATAAGGCAGCTAATCTATTTATGGAAACTTTTTATTTTTAGAAACTTATTTATTTCAGGCAGCTAATCTATTTATGGAAACTTATTTAAATAAGGCAGCTAATCTATTTATGAAAATTTTCTATTTTTTGAAACTTATCTATTTTAAGCAGTAATTCTATTTTTGAAAACTTTCTATTTTTGGAAACTTTCTATTTTTGGAAACTTTCTATTTTTGGAAACTTTCTATTTTTGGAAACTTTCTTTTTTTGGAAACTTCCTATTTTTGGTAACTTTCTATTTTTGGAAATTTTCTATTTTTGGAAACTTTCTATTTTAAGAAACCTGCTATTTTTGGAAAGTTACTTATTATTACACAGTAAGTATATTAATACATGAAATACCAGAAATACTTAATCAGAGTAAACAGAATATAAGATAAACACAGTTTAAGGCTTTAAACAGTAAAACATGATATGAACATATAAAATAAGCTAAGACATGACATAAAACCAGTTACGTATTTAGTAAGCAGATCTTCATGTATGTATTTATGTAGCATTAGTGATACGGAAGTAGGATTCCTCTCAGTTCATCTTCTTCGTTCACTGGACATAAGGTACGGATTCCCGTCCTTTCAGTATGGACATTCTTTCCTTATTAGGATTTCCCGTATGCAGCCAAATGTTTTCCCGTAGTATAAGTTATCTGTTTGAATTGCTTATGTTTAATTTAGAATACCTATAGCCATATACATGCATGACCAGTTTCACCTAGTTATGGAGGTACCATAACCATAACATTAGCGGCATTTATGTTATGACTTCACCACGGCGGAGTGATTGCTCGTGGCGTCCCTTCAGCTTTTGGCCATTTATATTATATTTATCATGTGGGGCGTATGGGTGCATCCTAGTTACATGTTTCCAGTCAGGATTTCATGGTGAATGTGGTGTGTGCCTTGTATCCTTCACAAGGAGCTGATCCCTCCTACCCAAAAATCAGTATATTAAATTAGAGGCACCCCTCTAATTTGCATGATGAGGTCACCCCTCCAAGTATTCATGCACGGTGGATTTTCATGACCTATATTGGCTAATGGTAAAATATGATAAACAGTTTTTACAAGATAAACATAAAGCTATTCAAACTATAAAACCAGTTTTATCAAGACTTAACCAGATTACTCGGGACTTAGTTTCTTCCACTGTTATATGTTATATGCTTATCCTATTCATGCTTTATTGTACATCCGTGCACTGAGCGTATTGCTCAGCCTTTTTCCTTTTCTATTTTCCCAAAACGGCAGGTACTCAGGGACGCTCGTAGACTTTAAGAGTACGTGCATATGGACTGGAAGCTTTCTAGCCTTTCTTTACTTTATGCATTTCCTTTCTTTTGATACTTTGCTATGGACATTGTTTAGCCCTCTCCTTTACTATACTTATGTTTGTGTGTGATGAGCTTTACTTTTGGACTACCGATGTTTGATTCCGGTATCTTCCTTTTATGGTCATGTAATGTTTAGACATTTTTCCTTGTATGCTTTGATGACACGCCATAATTACGTGTGACATTTCCATTGTCAAAATGGGGTGTTTCAGTAAGTAACCAAGTCTTAAACTGATAAAATTGCATGGTGGAATCCATTTACAGTAAGTGTTAGATGTCATACACATGTGAGAGTTGGCCATGCAATGGAATCATCAAAATGAGTGAGATATAATCAAAACAAGATGAGTGTGCTAATCTAAATAGTCTGTTTTGTAGGGACTGTTAAGGATATTTAGACATGGAATGAGCAGTATCTATATCTAACTTATTTGTAGCACATAATATGAAGTTTATGCCATCCAAAAATGAGCTTCTATGTCATTATAGAACTTAAGATATGATAAAAATGGTAAAGATGAAACTAAAAATCAGATTTTGAAGAATTAACGTTTAATAGTATTATATAAGCACTCACACTTATATAGTATAAAATGTGAATTAAAACCCACTAACTTATAAATTACATTTATATAAATATGTATAAGGTTAAATAAATGGAAACTTTATAAAAATGGTATTTGAATAAGATTTATAAGTTATAAAAACTATAAACATGATTTTTACAATTTTTTCGGTTATTACCGTAAAATTAACGTTTTTCGCCAATTAAAACTTAGACGATCAAACCCGTCTAATGTGAAGTTTTTAAAAGTCATATACTGATATATAAGTACCTAGTACAAGTAAAAATCGATAAAACCCGAACTATATCACATATGGACATTAACGAGCTAAGTTAGCATATTTGGACTAATAATTTAACTAAATAAGTTAAACACTTATAAAAATTACTTATTGGGCTTAACCCATTTGGGCCCAACATGTAAACTATAAATACTGATAATACAAGTATAAAAGGGATTAAAACAAGTTAAAGAACTTATAATAGGCTTATTAGACCTAAAACATATAAATAGGTAAAACTAGTAAACTAGTAAAAAGTTACCAATACATAAACACTAAAATGAGTAAATAAGAATATATAAACCCACTTGATCATCATCATATGTACAAAATCATCATATGTATATTGTTATTTTGATAAAGTCATTGGACAAAGTCTAAGACCGATTATTATTTATATAGGTTTCCGTGACCGAAGCACGCCCGTAGCCGATAATCCGCCTTTCATTATCAACGTGAGTGCATAGCCTCGCACTCTTTTAAACGTTTTATAAAATGATTTGTAAACCCCGCAAGGGAGATAACATGCTAGTTTTTAATAAAAATGGAACACAAGTAGTCTCGATGGTATGCTTAATGATATGGACCCGAATGATGCGATGACCCAATAAAAGAGATAAAAAGGATTATTAGTAGTTAGGTTATGTCACTCAAAGTCCCATTAGCATGAATTGTGAACTACCGGGATTTGGTAGACGCTTATGCATATGATAGTACTATTTGGGGACGATCACCCCAGTTCGCGCCTTGACGGTTGATCCCCGTCGTACCACATTGATTGGTAAGCGAATTTATGTATGAGAAGATTTACATAGCGTGATTTTTGTGACGACACGCTAACTTAGATGGGCAAATTGTTTGTCGGGTTCGCGGCCCGTTGTTTTGATAGTAAGGTAACAATGTCATGCGGCTAATAATAATCCAAATGTATTTCAATACAATACGATTACGATGCTAATAACGATAATAATATTACCTATAATGGTAATATTGAGGCAACGGTCTCATGGACGGTTTAGATGTATGCTTTGATTTATATATTGCCTGACTAGCAATACGAGGACTTACTTCCGATATTATACTTGTGTTCTGATTTCAACGATTGTTTTATATAACGGTTTTATTAAACTCTATGAATTCACTCGGCATTCGCTGATATGATTTTTGCATGTTTTTATCTCATGTGCTTGAAGGTAATCCGGATGGAGATCGACTGTGATGGCCCACATAATAATAAAAATGTTCATTCGATCTATGTTTTGTAAACTTAATGACCTGTATAATTTAGGACCTGTTGTACACTTTAAAACTTTTTATCGAATGAATGTATGTTGAACCTTGTACAACCATTTTTATGTGTTGTCTATGATTGGAGTTATTGTGTTATCCCGTAACACTCTAAAAGAATCTTCCGTTGTACCGATACGAAATTTGAGAGTGTTACAGTTTGGTACCAGAGCTCTCGTTATAGAGAACGAAAGATTATAAAAACCAAGGTTTTGAACAAAACTTTTCAAAATCTTTTAACTATGAACATTTGAGAAAATATTTGAAAATCTTTTGACTATAACGGTGCCAAAGATCTCCGACGTTACCAACAAGCCCTATTGAGAAGATATATATTTTGATATATATAATTTAATTTTTATATACGTATATATCGTGATTTCAGTATGTAATTGTTTAATAAGTATGTTATCCTAATACGAGATATATATATAAATGCATATTGTCATGGCTGACCCTAATATTCCTGTAGAGAACCATGCTATTCCCGAACCTAATGTAGATGATGATCCTTATTTAGACTTAGTAGATTACGATATGGATGATGATGAGGAGGAAACATTTGAGGATCCCGAGCCCGAGATAGGACTAGGAGATCAGATTGCCCCTCAGGTTGACATGGTAGAGAATGAGATTGATAATGTTAATGATGATGATGAGATTGGGATAGATAATTTAGATAATGAGATTGACGACGAGGATGTCGAAGAGGATATAGGTATAGACGATGAGGTTGATGATGATGAGGAATCCGAGCTTATTTACCCTTATGATGTTCCAGAGGGCGAGCCCTTACCCCCACCAGTTTATTTGTCTGATTCTGAGGTTGAGCTACCTAGAGATGAAATGTCTGAATCGTCTGAATCTGATTCTGAATCAGAGGAGGATGAGGATGATAATGCACCTGACGGTACTGATGGTATTGCTACTCGTAGACGTATGATAGGAGAGTCGTCTAGTGTTAGAGAGGCTACTCATATGGATGGTCTTGCACCATGGGCCTTGAGACGTGATTTAGATGCTTCCCGTGTTCAGAGTAGTATGACAGAGATTGGATTAGGTGTTGTTCAGACTCATGTTTCTTATTTGGAGTCGAAGACTAAGGTTGGTGAGAAAGAACGAGAATTGCTTAGTTTGGATTTGACTGATGTAGAGTGTGGTTTGAATGAGGCTTTTAGGAGGTTATCTGTGTTAGAAAGTGGTGAGTTTGCTGCTATGAAGAAAAAGGTGAATTCTATGAAGATTCAGTTGAATGTAGCTCGTGCGATGCGTGAGAAAGCTGAGAAGGAGTTGAATATATCTGTGGGTTAGAATAGTAGATTTTATGTTGACATGGTTGAAAGAGGAGCGATCCGTAAGCGCCCAGCTGAAGATGTGTCTAGTGATCGTCCGACAAAGATACAGAAGACGATGGATGATGGACCATCTGGCGGTTCTCAGTAGACCAGTCTGTGTTTAGTAGTGACCTTTGTATCTTTTGTACCTTTGTAACTTTGACTGAACCGACTTGTTAGTAGTAGACCTGGCACGAATTTTGAGTATGTATAGTGCTAGAACTTTGATATGAGATGTAATTAAGACAATGCTTTTGTTTCAAATCCAATGAAATATGTATCTTGTCTTGAATTCCATATTGTGCCTTATTTGTATCTTGATTATGAATTCAATCCATATTATATGAATCCCTTGTTGGGTGAATGCTTAATACTTTGAAATTGTGAAATTATAGAACTATGCCGCCCAAGAAAGCTGTGACCGAGGATGATGTACGTAGGATTATTACGGAGCAAGTTACCGCATCTATGACTGAATTTATGGCAAATGCTAGAAACGAAGCTGGCGGTAGTGGAGCTGGCGGTAGTGGAGCTAGCGTTAGTGGAATTGGTGGTACTAATGTGAATGTGAATGCTAATAATGTGAATGCTAATGCTGGAGGAAATATAGGAGGACTTGGAACTAATGCACCTGAAGTTGGTGGTTGTACTTATGTGACGTTCATGAAGTATGAACCTCTACCTTTTAATGAAACTGAAGGTGCTGTAGGATTAAGCCAGTGGATTGAGAAGATTGAGTCGGTGTTTCAGATTAGTAAGTGTAAGGAGGAAGATAAAGTGACTTTTGCTATGGCTACTCTTAAAGGTCGTGCGTTGACTTGGTGGAACGGGAGAATTGCTTTCATGGGTATTGATGTTGCTAATGCTACTCCTTGGGCTGAAATTAAGAAGTGGATGACTTTGAAGTTCTGTCCCCGTAGTGTGATCATTAGGTTAGAACAAGAATTGATTCATCTGAGAATGAAAGGTGTGGACATTGATAGTTACACAAACCGATTCCATGAGTTGGCCTTGCTATGTCCTCGATTGGTGGAACCCGAAGAGATCCGAATTGAACAATATATTAAAGGGTTGACCAAGAATGTCCGGGGGGACGTGACATCATCTAAACCACTGACCATTGATGATGCTGTTCGAATGGCTTACCAACTCATTGGACAGATAATTCAGGTTAGGGAAGATGAAGCCCGTGTTGGTGAGAAAAGAAAGGGTGACGGTGATCGTGTAGATAGAGGTGATAATAGGAAGAATTTCAATCGCCGTCAGAACCAGAGAAAGGGGAATGCAAATGTTCTTACCAACAACACACCGCGCAACGATGATAGATGTCCTAAGTGTGGCAACAAGAGGCATGCTGGCGACTGCTGGAAGTGCCGAAATTGTGGAAAGCTTGGACACAAGGTTGAAAGGTGTAAGAAGGGAACCATTTGCTTCAACTGTAATGAAGAAGGTCATAGGAAATCGGAATGCCCCAAGTTGAAAGCGATTGTACCTGGAAGAAACCCCCAGGGTGGTGTTTATCAACTTGGAACAATCGAGGTGAAGAAAGAGGATCTGAATGTCGTTACCGGTACGTTTTTACTCAACAATCATTATGTTGTTGCTTTATTTGATTCGGGTGCTGATAGGAGCTTTGTATCCACTAAATTTAGTGCCCTTATTGACATTGAACCTGTTGAGATAAATACCAGTTACGAGGTGGAATTGGCTGATGGTAAGTTAGTGAAAACTAATAAGCTATTAGAAGGATGCTCTCTAAATCTCTTGAACTATTCCTTTCCGATTGATTTGATGTTGATAGAATTAGGTAGTTTTGATATTATTATTTGTATGGATTGGTTGTCATTGAATAATGCTACTATTTTATGTGGAGAGAAGAAGGTTAATATTCCTCTTAGGAATAGGACGTTAGTAATTGATGGTAATCGAGGTGAATCCCCTTTAAAAATCGTTTCATGTATTAAAGTCCAAAAGTACATCAGGAACGGTTGTGAGTTATTCTTAGCTCAAGTGACCGGGAATGAGTCTAGGGAGAAACGATTGGAAGATGTGCCTATTATTTGTGAATTTCCTGAGGTATTTCCTAAAGATTTACCCGGACTTCCACCGATAAGGCAAGTAGAGTTTCGAATCGATTTAATTCCTGGTGCTGCACCGGTGGCACGTGCGCCTTACCGATTGGCCCCTTCTGAATTAAAGGAGTTATCTGAGCAACTTAAGGAGTTGTCTAATAAAGGTTTTAATCGACCGAGCTCATCGCCTTGGGGAGCTCCAGTCTTGTTCGTTAAGAAGAAGGATGGATCTTTCCGTATGTGCATTGATTATAGGGAACTGAATAAGTTGACGATTAAAAATCGATATCCTTTACCTAGGATTGATGATTTGTTTGATCAACTACAAGGATATAGTGTGTATTCTAAGATAGATTTGCGGTCTAGATATCACCAACTTCGCGTCCGTGAAGAAGATATTCCTATAACTGCATTTAGAACTCGTTATGGACACTATGAATTTCAAGTAATGCCATTTGGGTTAACTAACGCACCTGCGGTTTTCATGGATTTAATGAATCGAGTGTGCAAGCCCTACTTGGATAAATTTGTGATTGTGTTTATTGACAATATTATAATCTATTCTAAGAATGAAGATGAACATAGAGAACATTTAAGGATTATTTTGAATTTGTTAAAGGATGAAAGGTTGTATGCTAAGTTTTCGAAATGTGATTTTTGGTTAGATTATGTGCAATTTCTTGGTCATGTGATTAACAAGGATGGAATTCGTGTTGATCCTGCAAAGGTTGAAGCCATTAAGAATTGTTTGCACCGACAACGCCAACGGAAGTACGACAGTTCTTAGGATTGGCTGGCTATTATAGGCGATTCATTAAAGAATTTCTTTAATAGCTAAACCCTTGACTAAGCTTACCCAGAAGAATAAACCTTTCATTTGGGGAAGTGATGAAGATGGAGCATTTCAGACATTGAAGCAAAAATTATGTAGTGCGCCAATTTTATCATTACCCGACGGGAGTGAAGATTTTGTAGTATATTGTGATACATCTCTTAGAGGTTATGGAGCTGTTTTGATGCAGCGAGAGAAAGTGATAGCTTATGCTTCTAGGCAATTAAGGAAGAATGAGGAGAATTATACTACTCATGATCTTGAGTTAGGAGTTGTAGTCTTTGCTCTTAGGTTGTGGAGACATTATCTGTATGGCACCAAGTGTACGGTATTCACCGATCACAAAAGCCTACAGTATATTCTCGATCAGAAGGAATTGAACATGAGGCAACGAAGATGGATAGAGTTGTTAAGTGATTATGAATGTGATATAAAATATCACCCAGGAAAAGCCAATGTGGTTGCCGATGCATTAAGTAGGAAAGATAGAGAGCCTATCAGGGTACGTTCTCTAGTCTTGACCGTGCACAATAATTTGCCTGAGCAAATTAGAAGTGCGCAAATAGAAGCCTGTAAGAAAGAAAATTTTGTTAACGAAGGGTTCCGAGGAGAAGGAGATCCTTTAGAGGTTAGAGCTGATGGAGTGAAATGCTTAAGAGGTCGTATGTGGATACCTAAGTTTGGAGGCTTAAGAGACTTGATTATGTTAGAATCCCATAAATCTAAGTATTCTATTCATCCGGGATCTGATAAGATGTACCATGATTTGAAGAAGTTGTACTGGTGGCCGAATATGAAGCTGATATAGCTATGTATGTTCTTCAATGCTTGACTTGTGCTAGAGTCAAAGCGGAACATCAAAAGCCATCAGGACTACTTCAACAGCCAAAGATTCCTGAATAGAAGTGGGAGCGAATTACGATGGACTTTATCACCAAGCTTCCTAGAACATCATATGGAAACAACTCGATTTGGGTCATTGTCGACAGACTGACCAAATCAGCACACTTCATTTCAGTTAAAGAGCAGTTCTCACTGGAGAAGCTGACTCGTATATACCTTGATAATGTTGTATGCAAGCATGGAGTGCCTGTATCGATCATTTCAGATCGAGATCCTAGATTCGCATCGAATTTTTGGAAATCTCTCCAAAGATCTTTGGGAACGAATCTCGACATGAGCACTGCTTATCACCCCCAGACTGATGGACAGAGTGAAAGAACGATACAAACACTAGAAGATATGTTGAGAGCTTGTGTGTTAGATTTTGGTAAGAATTGGGATAAACATTTGCCTTTAGCAGTGTTTTCGTATAACAATAGTTACCATTCTAGTATTAAGGTTGCACCGTTTGAAGCTTTGTATGGTTGGAAGTGTAGATCTCCTGTATGTTGGAGTGAAGTTGGGGATACCCAGCTCACGGGACCGGAATTGATCCGGGAGATTACGGAGATGATAGTTCAGATTAAGAATAGGCTGTTGACTGCCCGTAGTAGACAGAAAAGTTACGCGGATGTGCGGCGGAAGCCGATGGAGTTTAAAGTGGGTGACAGAGTAATGTTGAAAGTATCGCCATGGAAAGGCGTTATAAGATTTGGAAAGCGAGAAAAGTTGAATCCCCGCTATATTGGATCCTTTAAGATTTTATCTAGAGTAGGTCCGGTGGCTTACAAACTAGAGTTACCCCCAGAACTTCATGGTGTTCACAACACATTCCATGTATCTAATCTGAAGAAATGTCTAGAAGTGAGTGATGAGAAAATTTCGTTGGATAAGGTTCGAATAGATAGGAAGTTGCATTTTATCGAAGAACCCGTAGAGGTTATGGATCGTGAGGTAAAGCAACTGAAACAAAGTCGGATACCTATTGTCAAGATCCGATGGAATTCAAAGCATGGACCGGAATTTACTTGGGAACGAGAGGATGAAATGTGGAAGAAATATCCGCACCTCTTTGATTTCAATAAGAAACGGACATCAAAATGAAATGGATCCCGAGGACGTTGATCCCTTTTAGGAGGAAAAGCTGTGACAATCTAACATTTTCAGGTAGTGAATTATTTTCTCGTATAATATTTTGAAACTTATTTTTGTGTTGGTTGATGAACTCACAATTTACGGATTTAAATTTGGTCTTACGTGCATAATTTAGCGTCCTTTACGACTAAACCGGAAACCTTAGGATTATGTATTTACGTTTTTGAACTCCGTTTTTGATGAGACAATTTTTATCAGATTCGTTTTGTGTCGTTGATTCATAATTTATAAAAACTTTTTTCGTAAAATGACCCGAGGGCACGCAAACAGAGGAAACTAGAATCAAGGAATACCCGTAAATTAGCGGGATGGGACAAAACAAGTTTATCCCACCCCACTAACACATGGGACGGCCAAAGAGGACACCACATCCATGATGTGGCACCCTTATAACATGTAGCTTACACTTGTAAGCATAAGCTTAACAAGTAAGATACTTATCCCACCTAAACTAGCAAAACCACTAACCCTTTACCATTTACTTCCATACTAATGCAAAACAACTCACACATACTCTCTCCCACCTCCCTTGCCGTCCCACTTCACCATCCTACACCACCATTTGATCTTTTCTAGCCACAAGTTACAGGTTATCTAGCCATATTATGGAGAAACCTTGAAGCCTTGATTGATTGGTGGCCATATTAACAACAAAGGAGGTGTTTTGCTTGTGTCCTAGGGCTAATTTCTCAACAAACTATCTTGGTGGTTGATGATCTTGGAGATATATTTGGTGTTCATCAAGTTGTTGTCATCCAAAAACAAGATATAATCTTGGTTGGTAAAGAAGATCATCCTTTCCATTTCTCTTGTTATTTTTGTAAAGATCAAATGTATTTTGTTTCTTGTTGTATATGTATATGATGATAAAAATGTTGTGTGGGGATCAAGTGTTGATAAATATGATTAAAAAGATGAATAACCATAAGAAACAAGGCTAAAATCTTGCTTAAATTGTTGGCTGTATAAAAACAGTAAGTAACCAAGTCTTAAACTGATAAAATTGCATGGTGGAATCCATTTACAGTAAGTGTTAGATTTCATACACATGTGAGTTGTCCATGCAATGGAATCATCAAAATGAGTGTGCTAATCTGAATAGTCTGTTTTGTAGGGACTGTTGAGGATAGTTAGACATGAAATGAGCAGTAGCTATAGCTAACTTATTTGTAGCACATAATATGAAGTTTATGCCATCCAAAAATGAGCTTCTATCTCATTATAGAACTCAAGATATGATAAAAATGGTAAAGATGAAACTAAAAATCAGATTTTGAAGAATTAATGTTTAATAGTATTATATAAGCACTCACACTAATATAGTATAAAATGTGAATTAAAACCCACTAACTTATAAATTTCATTTATATAAATATGTATAAGGTTAAATAAATGGACACTTTATAAAAATGGTAGTTGAATAAGATTTATAAGTTACAAAAACTATAAACATGATTATTACGACTTTTTCGGCTATTACCGTATAATTAACGTTTTTCGCCAATTAAAACTTAGACGATCAAACCCGTCTAATGTAAAGTTTTTAAAAGTCATATACTGATATATAAGTACCTAATACAAGTAAAAACCGATAAAACCCGAACTATATGACATACGGACAGTAACGAGCTAAGTTAGCATATTTGGACTAATAATTTAACTAAATAAGTTAAACACTTATAAAAATTACTTATTGGGCTTAACCCATTTGGGCCCAACATGTAAAGTATAAATACTGATAATACAAGTATAAAAGGTATTAAAACAAGTTAAAGAACTTATAATAGGCTTATTAGACCTAAAACATGTAAATAGGTAAAACTAGTAAACTAGTAAAAAGTTACCAATACATAAACACTAAAATGAGTAAATAAGAATATATAAACTCACTTGATCATCATCATATGTACAAAATCATCATATGTATATTGTTATTTTGATAAAGTCATTAGACAAAAGTCTAAGACCGATTATTATTTATATAGGTTTCCGTGACCAAAGCACGCCCGTAGCCGATAATCCGCCTTTCATTATCAACGTGAGTTCATAGCCTCGCACTCTTTTAAATGTTTTATAAAATGATTTGTAAACCCGCGAGGGAGATAACATGCTAGTTTTTAATAAAAATAGAAGACAAGTAGTCCCGATGGTATGCTTAATGATATGGACCCGAATGATGCGATGACCCAATAAAAGAGATAAAAAGGATTATTAGTAGTTAGGTTATATCACTCAAAGTCCTATTAGCATGAATTGTGAACTACCGGGATTTGGTAGACGCTTATGCATATGATAGTACTATTTGGGGAAGATCACCCCAGTTCGCGCCTTGACGATTGATCCCCGTCGTACCACATTGATTGGTAAGCGAATTTATGTATGAGAAGATTTACATAGCGTGATTTTTGTGACGACACACTAACTTAGATAGGCAAATTGTTTGTCGGGTTCGCGGCCCGTTGTTTTGATAGTAAGGTAACAATGTCATGCGGCTAATAATAATCCAAATGTATTTCAATACAATACGATTACAATGCTAATAACGATAATAGTATTACCTATAATTGTAATATTGAGGCTACGGTCTCATGGACGGTTTAAGATGTATGCTTTGATTTATATATTGCCTGACTAGCAATACGAGGACTTACTTCCGATATTATACTTGTGTTCTGATTTTAACGATTGGTATTAAACTCTATGAATTCACTCGGCATTCGCTGATATGATTTTTGCATGTTTTTATCTCAGGTGCTTGAAGGTAATCCGGATGGAGATCGACTCTGATGGCCCACATAATAATAAAAATGTTCATTCTATCTAAGTTTTGTAAACTTAATGACCTGTATAATTTGGGACCTGTTGTACACTTTAAAACTTTTTATCAAATGAATGTATGTTGAACCTTGTACAACCATTTTTATGTGTTGTCTATGATTGGAGTTATTGTGCTATCCCGTAACACTCTAAAAGACCCTTCCGCTGTACCGATATGAAATTTGAGAGTGTTACAGTACAAGGCTTATCCCATTTGGGCAAAAGTGCAAGAAATGAACACTCTTAGACTTCTTTCTGATGAAAGGAAAGAAGAACTTGCAGAAGAGATGGAGATACAGAAGGCAATGATTGTTCCAAGGCCTTTGAAGAAGGGAGTCCCACTTGAGTTTCCTAAAGATCTAAATAAAGTGGTTCCCAGTGAAGCTGTTCTTAGAAGGAGCATCAAGCTCTTACCCATGGAAGCTTCAGATATGGTACAAGTGTTGCCTCTTGATGCCAGAAACCCTATCATTAGCTATGAAGAAGATGCAAGTGGGTTTTGGAAGATTGGCAGATATGGTAAAGAGGCACACACATTTACTACTCTTATGTCTCTTTTTACAAGTATGGATAGGGAAGACTTGGTAGACCTTTGGAGGTTGTTGATAGCCAAGTATGAAGCTGAAGCTCCTACTTCAGTCAATGGAATAAAACTTTGGTCAACATTCAAGAGAATGTGTGCACCAGAAGAAGAAGATCCTGTTTGGAAGGATCTTGAGGATGATATCAGTGGTCTTCAATGGCGTTTGTATTCAGCTTCTGGTGTGTATTATTTGAGCTCTACAAAGTTTGCTGAGTATCTTCTTGTAGATGCTCAGTATCCCATGTCCAAAGAAGTGTTGGACAAGATGAAGACAACATAGCTGGAGATTGACTATTCAAGTGACGTGGTCAAATATTTGATTAGGCATGTTTATTACCAATATGATAAGATTTGTAAGATTCCTCCTAGTTCTTAATTTTTATTCAGAAACTTGATTACTAGAGTAGATCTCAAGTTTAGGGGAGGATTGTTGGGAATAAAGTATAGCCAGTCCACTTGAACGCTGTTAAGAAGAAAACAAGCGTTGATAAGAAGAAAACAAACGCTGACAGATCAAGCGTTGACAGGAAGAAGTCAAGCGTTGATAGGTTGAAGACACGCACTGATAGAAAGATATGGTCTACGCGTATTATGTTTCTAGTTTGTTTCTAGTAAAGATAGGATCAACATTGTATTTTCTATAATTATCTTTACCTAGAATAGTTGATACGTAGACTCTTGTACAAGGCTTCTTATGTCTATAAAAGAAGACCTTTAGGTTATGTTTCATATAAGTTTTTCATACGTTAAACACTTTCATTGTAAGCAAGTTCGTTATTATCAGTCAAGTGAAAGTTTGTTTTACAACTGTTTGTGTGTTCTTGTTTAAGTATTAATTCCGCATAATACTTGAATTGTTTTATACACAACAAAGTTTCTCTACGTGTATAACTTGATCTAATCTCGTTTACACAAGCTAAATCGATCTAAGTTTGGGATCAACAAGATCTTCCTTCTAGCCATAGGACTTTTTGTTTTAAGTCTCCAATCCTTAATGATAAGCTTTACGGCCTTCATTTTATTTTTGAAAGAAACAACCGGATTCTATTGATTCAAAGAGCTATAGTTGTTCCAAAAATCTGTGATAACAGGGAGAAGACTTTTATCGAGCAGCCATGAATTATAAAATTTGAAAGGAGAAGGGCCGAAATCATGTAACATTAGCGAGAGTAATATAGGCCTGGTGATCAGATAAAAGACTGTTCAATACATGCCTTGTAAACGTCTTGAAAAAAGGGGCCAAAGATTCAGAAATAAGGAACCTATCAAGTTTTCTGAGCTTATCGACATGCTTGTTAAAGCACGTAACATATGCCCACCAAGAGGGACATCCCATAGCTGAGCATCTATAATGAAATTGTTAAAAATGTTGGCAAAATCATTGTTAAAAGAAGTACCAACTCTTTCTGCAGCCGTTCTCACCACGTTAAAATCACCAAAAATTAAATGATGACCAATGTTCATATTCATGAAATCCAAGATATCCTTCAAGAGCTTCCCTTTCTTGTTGTCATCTTGAGGGGCATAAACGTTGATCATAAAACATTGGACCTGAGATGAAATCGAAGTTCCTTCTACAACAAGAAAGTGATAAAAATAAAATACTCTAATTTTGGAGAAAACGCTTGGGTCCCATATAGATACAAGACCACCAGATCTACCCAAGCAGGTAACTCATCAAACTCAAAACATGAATTACCCCAAATCTTTTGGATCTTGAAATTATCCAAATTATTAGAGTGCGATTCTTGAATACCAAGGAAAACCACTTTATATTTGATGCAGAGTTTGGCAATGCCTTTGCATTTATTCGCTCCCAAACCACACGTATTGAATGACATAATATTCATTTATAATCTTGTTTAACACCAAGACTATCGATGAACTTTTTGAGGTCATTCTTACTACCTTCCATGTCATAACCAAGAACTTTACCCATTTCTATATTTGAGACAAATGCATCAATCATAGAGCCATGACTGCCTAAAGATTTAGTTTGAGACTTACTTACTCTTGATGACTTAACCGGGGCAGATGAGAATTGAGATGGTTGTTTGGAGCTTTGCTGCTTTGAGCTTTGACAGTTCCCACCAGAATTTTTAGAAAAACAGCATGATCCATCATTTTCGTTAACTACAACAGGAGAGTTGGGGAGTTTATCTGACAAATTGTCATGTTCATTAATTCCTACCACTTCCTCCCGTGAAGTTCCTGCAACTGTTTCTTCATTAAGATCCTCCATAGGTATTTCGCCTTCTTCCTTATCCAAATGGTTAACACCACCTAGTACATCTTCTGGTTTATCCGAGTGATCAGAATCCAAATTATAACCAGAAGTTGCGTCCAAAGGCTTAATATCAGGAGTCCATCCAGCGAATTACTTTATAGAGACATTGAATGCTTTACCAAGAATTATCACTTTGCAATTCTTGTTGATATGCCCATGAATTCTAGTTCTAATACAAACCCTTCTTGTAGAGACAATTTCGTTAGGATCTTCATCGACAAAAAGAGGTTCTCCCCAACCTCCTGCAATCTTTTTGAATGCATTTGGCGTCCATGCATTAAGAGGGAGGCCACAAATTTCGATCCACACAACACGCTCATCCAATATAAAGGAGTGTTGGATATGTTTCATGTGTGTGAAGTACCATGACTGTAGATACTAGAAGGGGGGGGGGGGGGGGTTGGATAGTTTCTCTTCGATTGGTGACCAAATTAAAATTACTTTCAATTTGGTTTGTATCAAAACTATCTTTTACTTGATGCTAAGTTGCATAATGATTAGGTTCAATTAAAATGCACTAGCAAGGATAATAAGCAAGTATAATGATAATGAAATAAGTAAAGAGTAAGGAAGGAGACAACCTAGTGGGAAGACACCAAGATTTATAGTGGTTCGACAACGAGGCTCTATCCTCGTTTCTACTCCACTCCTCGAGTACGCCTACTCGATATTTCCACTATATCCACAAGCTCCCTTCTCGGCGGAGAAAACCTTACATCGTTGCTTACATTATTTTACGACACTAAGCTAAATGTCGAGACCTAATCTTTAGCTAGGACCAATCTACACGACGTTTCCTACTTCACAATTTAACGACACAAGGCTAGATGTCGAGTTCTAATCTTAAGGTAGAACCAATCTTCACGACGCTGCCTACTTCACCATTTTACGACACAAGGCTAGATGTCGAGTTCTAATCGAAAGCTAGAACCAATCTTCACGACTCTTCACTTTGAAGCTAAGTGAGAACTTCACACAACACAACTACTAATCACTTTAAAGTTTAGTGAGAACTCACAAGACACAACCACATCACTTTATAGTTTAGTGAGAACTCCTATCAAATCTATTACAACTCAACTAGACTTATCCAAGTACACACATGTAGCTTGGATTTACACAACACAAATCCAAGCAAACACATATGCAATGGATGTACACAACAAATCCAAATATCCACAAATAACTTGGATGAACACAACTAGTCCAAGTATTCATAAATACATTGGATTGACCTAAAACAAAAAGGGTATCATGATGAATATGACTAGCTCATAGATTCATCTTTATCACTACACTAGTGAGTGAGTGATCTTCTCATTGGACATGGTAAAGGAGGGGATCAAGAGGATAATCATATGTAAACATCCTTAACAATTTAAGTGATCATTTACTAATGATTATGCTATAGAAAATAGAAAGAGGGCTGAGAAAAACGTCCAAGAGGCTTGCTGGAAAATGAGATTTTACCCACTATTTAAAGGAGACAAAGTTACAACGGATCTATAACGGCTACTGTGCGCGGTACCTTATCTCACCCCGCGGTACCATATCGCTAAGGTACCGCGTAGGTACTTAAGGTACCGCCACTAGACTCCGCTCTGTTTTTTGTCTTTTAGTGGGGTGGGAATATCTGAGGTATTTGAACCCTTCAAAGGATATTCTAACAGCATTTGGAATATGCCATTTTAAAATTTTCATTTTCCATTTTAATAAATCATTTTCTAAAAAAGAAAGTTTATTAAAAAGTCTTTTGTCTTATTAACAAAAGTGAGTTTTAAGGATAATCATTTTAATGATCACTAAGTATGATTAAGAAAGGTTAGTGATATGATTATTACCTTGATGATAGTGTTAGTTAAATAATTCATTTTGTGTTTTACACTAAATGTGTTGTATGGTTTGTTGTGATCAAAACTAAGAAAGATTAGTTAACACTAATAATGTTTTTAGGCATCACTTGCATTAGCAATCTCCCCCTTTTTGATTACGACAAACGATAAACTCATTTACGTAGAAACACAAACTATGGAATTATTAACTAGTTTATCACTATCATTTCTCCCCCTTTGTCGTAGCAAAAAGGTTAGCATAAGTCTTTGAAGAACATCGAACTTTGCTAGTAGCTCCCCCTTGGTGGTTGCTCCCCCTTGCTTGGGGCACCAAGTTAGTGAGCTAAGGTGACATGCTACACAAAGGTTAGTAGAAAGGAAAGAAACACCAATGTATATATGATCACTACCTACTAAGTAACTTGAGAGGGAGAAAGAGAAGAAATCTCAAATTAGAAGCAAGTATTTTGCTAAGTATGTCCAAAGAGGTAATTGACAAAATCAAACTTCAATCCAATGAAGATGATAAGCTTGTCAATGGGTTAAAGCTTTAGAATTGATGGAATCATCCATAAGCAATTGTAAAAAATTAACCAAGATCAACTCAAAGTAGAACTAATAAAATAGCACACAAATAATACAAAGGTTACATAAATAAAAAAAACAACAAAGAAGATAGTCATACATATAGTATGAGTATCTAAAAGCAATAAATATGGAAAATAAACCACTAAGCATAAGCTAGTCTAATAGTGATATTTTCCAAGATTGCTAAAAATAAAATAAAACTAAAAAGACAACGATGCATCATTCGAAGTTTTGTCCACCGGAACGAAAACTTGAATAGGAGGTCGAGTGAGGAGGAATTCAAGGAAATTTAACTTCTCATACACATGAGCAAGTTCAATTTGTTGAAATCGGAAACAATCACACGAGGATCCATGATGCAACACAAAATCGTTTGATTGGGGTATGGCATCAAACTTAGGGTTTGGTGGTGGTGGGGTAAAGGGTTTGGGAATGTTTTCACAATGCCTTGTGAGGTTTGGGAAGGTTGCAAGGTCATTGAGTTGGGGGGGTATTGAAGGATTGTGGTGGTGGTGAAACATGTTCTTTTGCTCCGGTGATGGGGTTTATGGTGTAAGTCTCATTCCAATACTTGATTGGAGAGAAGGTAGGGTTTTTGGGTGGTTTGGACGAAGATGGTTCATTCTTCTTAACCCAAACGGGTCGAACCGAGATTTTCGGTTTCTTTGAAAGCTTCGATGAAGAAGCTTTTGGTGAGAGGGGTTGTGACAAAGAAATGTCAAGGTTAGGAATGTAGGAGTTAGGCATTGTGAGAGTGTGAGAATGATATATCAAGGTTATGTGAGAATGAATTCTCAAGGTTGGGAAGGTGTGAGAATGAAATCTCAAGGTTGGGGTATAAGTAAAATGTAATCAAGGTAAGAATTTGAATACAAAATGTGTAGTGTCAAGGAATGTTTAGTCAATTTGAGTAAACAAGGAATCTTGACTGGGAATAGGATTTTAAAATTTTTGACCACAAAATCGTCAAAAGCCACTTTCTGGCCGCGGTACCTTATAGGGGCCGGCGGTTCCATATCACTAAGGAACCGCGGGTCTTTAAGGAACCGCGTCCAGAGGACTTTAAACCATGTTTTTCCTGGGTTTTGGGAAAAACTAAGACTTTTTTAAAAAGTTGCAAATCTTGGAATTTTACCTCTATTAGAACCAAAATATGCTAGGGTTGCATAAAGCAACACATTCACAGAGAATGTCTTGACAAAGGGTGACAAAATAATTTAGATATCATTTTGAACCAATTTTAGTCAAGTTTAGGGGTTGTGATAGATTTAGGTTCAATTTTAATTTCAAATTAAAGTTGATTAGTGTGCACAAAAGGATAGAATCACACAAAGCTAAATCCATAAGACAACAACATGAAACATTCATTAATGAGGCAAGTACAAAGATAAATAAAAACTAACTAATACATAGCTAGCTTAACATAGAATCTAGATAAGTAGTTTTCTTAGGCTTGGTTTTGTTGAAAACTCTTATTAAGACAACTCCATCATTCATCTCCTAGGAGGAGGCATGGAGAACAAAGTAAGCAAGAAATCTTGCAAACCCCTATGTAGTCCATACATATCCATCCTTAGGTTTTGGATGAGGAATGGTTGTAGAGACAACATGGACATCTAGGACCATGAGTTTGTTGAAACCCAAAGTAAGGATCACCCAAGAGGAGGGAAAATGGGACACCCAAAGCAATTATTCAAGTATAGACTAAGATCACTTTCAATAATAGTCTTAGTCTAAACTAAATTATGAGCAAGGTTTTAATTCACTTTCTCTCCCACAAAGGGCCTACTAACCGTATGGGTGTAAACCATGGAAATCATGCTTGATACTTTAAGCTTCTACTAACTCACTCTACATCACCATAGTGAGTCAAGTATCCAAGCAATGAAGGTTTGAGAGGATAAAAGAAAAGAAACACAAACTACAAATAAATGTCAAGGCAAGGATGCCGAGAACAAGCACATAGTCAAGTAATGATCAAAAGAATGATCAAAGGGCGTGTAGAAGAACGAAAGCGTACCTTGGCCACAAAGAGCAATCCATGAAGGAATAAGTGCTATGCCCAATCAATGACTATGATGAGTACTAAGTCTTCAAGGACTAGTATCATTCCCAATCATCTTGGTATCATCATTCAAAGATGTTAAAGATCAATAAAGATGACTCTTCTAAAAGTGCAAGTAACTCAATCCATAACCAATTAATTGATTGATCTTCATGAGTACCTACACAAAGCAAGATGCAAACTAGTAGATACATTTCAAGAGTATACCTAAAAAGCATAAAGGCTACTAATCTTAAGTGGGATGCAATATTATCAATTAAAAGACCTATTTTCAAAGAAAACATAGTTTTGACCAAAGAGAAACTTTAGTTCAACTAGACCTTCTAATTTGAGGAGACAATGGATCGATCCAAGTTTCAAAGTACAATATACTTCAAAGATCTTGAGTGACCATCGCTCTGATACCAATTGTAGAAACTAGAAGGGGGGGTGAATAGTTTCTCTTCGATTGGTGACCAAATTAAAATTACTTTCAATTTGGTTTGTATCAAAACTATCTTTTACTTGATGCCAAGTTGCATAATGATTAGGTTCAATTGAAATGCACTAGCAAGGATAATAAGCAAGTATAATGATAATGAAATAAGTAAAGAGTAAGGAAGGAGACAACCTAGTGGGAAGACACCAAGATTTATAGTGGTTCGACAACGAGTATCCTCGTTTCTACTCCACTCCTCGAGTACACCTACTCGAGATTTCCACTATATCCACAAGCTCCCTTCTCGGCGGAGAAAACCTTACATCGTTGCTTACATTATTTTACGACACTAAGCTAAATGTCGAGACCTAATCTTTAGCTAGGACCAATCTACACGACGTTTCCTACTTCACAATTTAACGACACAAGGCTAGATGTCGAGTTCTAATCTTAAGGTAGAACCAATCTTCACGACGTTGCCTACTTCACCATTTTACGACACAAGGCTAGATGTCGAGTTCTAATCGAAAGCTAGAACCAATCTTCACGACTCTTCACTTTGAAGCTAAGTGAGAACTTCACACAACACAACTACTAATCACTTTAAAGTTTAGTGAGAACTCACAAGACACAACCACATCACTTTATAGTTTAGTGAGAACTCCTAATCAAATCTATTACAACTTAACTAGACTTATCCAAGTACACACATGTAGCTTGGATTTACACAACACAAATACAAGCAAACACATATGCAATGGATGTACACAACAAATCCAATTATCCACAAATAACTTGGATGAACACAACTAGTCCAAGTATTCATAAATACATTGGATTGACCTAAAACAAAAAGGGTATCATGATGAATATGACTAGCTCATAGATCCATCTTTATCACTACACTAGTGAGTTAGTGATCTTCTCATTGGACATGGTAAAGGAGGGGATCAAGAGGATAATCATATGTAAACATCCTTAACAATTTAAGTGATCATTTACTAATGATTATGCTATAGAAAATTGAAAGAGGGCTGAGAAAAACGTCCAAGAGGCTTGCTGGAAAATGAGATTTTACCCACTATTTAAAGGAGACAAAGTTACAACGGATCTATAACGGATACTGTGCGCGATACCTTATCTCACCCCGCGGTACCATATCGCTAAGGTACCGCGTAGGTACTTAAGGTACCGCCACTAGACTCCGCTTCGTTTTTTGTCTTTTAGTGGGGTGGGAATATCTGAGGTATTTGAACCCTTCAAAGGATATTCTAATAGCATTTGGAATATGCCATTTTCAAATTTTCATTTTCCATTTTAATAAAAATTTTTATAAAAAAGAAAGTTTATTAAAAAGTCTTTTGTCTTATTAACAAAAGTGAGTTTTAAGGATAATCATTTTGATGATCACTAAGTATGATTAAGAAAGGTTAGTGATATGATTATTACCTTGATGATAGTGTTAGTTAAATAATTCATTTTGTGTTTTACACTAAATGTGTTGTATGGTTTGTTGTGATCAAAACTAAGAAAGATTAGTTAACACTAATAATGTTTTTAGGCATCACTTGCATTAACAATCTCCCCCTTTTTGATTACGACAAACGATAAACTCATTTACGTAGAAACACAAACTATGGAATTATTAACTAGTTTATCACTATCATTTCTCCCCCTTTGTCGTAGCAAAAAGGTTAGCATAAGTCTTTGAAGAACATCGAACTTTGCTAGTAGCTCCCCCTTGGTGGTTGCTCCCCCTTGCTTGGGGCACCAAGTTAGTAAGCTAAGGTTACATGCTACACAAAGGTTAGTATAAAGGAAAGAAACACCAATGTATATATGATCACTACCTACTAAGTAACTTGAGAGGGAGAAAGAGAAGAAATCTCAAATTAGAAGCAAGTATTTTGCTAAGTATGTCCAAAGAGGTAATTGACAAAATCAAACTTCAATCCAATGAAGATGATAAGCTTGTCAATGGGTTAAAGCTTTAGAATTGATGGAATCACCCATAAGCAATTGTAAAAAATTAAGCAAGATCAACTCAAAGTAGAACTAATAAAATAGCACACAAATAATACAAAGGTTACATAAATAAAAAAACAACAAAGAAGATAGTCATACATATAGTATGAGTATCTAAAAGCAATAAATATGGAAAATAAACCACTAAGCATATGCTAGTCTAACAGTGATATTTTCCAAGATTGCTAAAAATAAAATAAAACTAAAAAGACGACGATTCATCATTCGAAGTTTTGTCCACCAGAACGAAAACTTGAATAGGAGGTCGAGTGAGGAGGAATTCAAGGAAATTTAACTTCTCATACACATGAGCAAGTTCAATTTGTTGAAATCGGAAACAATCACACGAGGATCCATGATGCAACACAAAATCGTTTGATGGGGGTATGGCATCAAACTTAGGGTTTGGTGGTGGTGGGGTAAAGGGTTTGGGAATGTTTTCACAATGCCTTGTGAGGTTTGGGAAGGTTGCAAGGTCATTGAGTTGGGGGGTATTGAAGGATTGTGGTGGTGGTGAAACATGTTCTTTTGCTCCGGTGATGGGGTTTATGGTGTAAGTCTCATTCCAATACTTGATTGGAGAGAAGGTAGGGTTTTTGTGTGGTTTGGACGAAGATGGTTCATTCTTCTTAACCCAAACGGGTCGAACCGAGATTTTCGGTTTCTTTGAAAGCTTGGATGAAGAAGCTTTTGGTGAGAGGGGTTGTGACAAAGAAATGTCAAGGTTAGGAATGTAGGAGTTAGGCATTGTGAGAGTGTGAGAATGATATCTCAAGGTTATGTGAGAATGAATTCTCAAGGTTGGGAAGGTGTGAGAATGAAATCTCAAGGTTGGGGTATAAGTAAAATGTAATCAAGGTAAGAATTTGAATACAAAATGTGTAGTGTCAAGGAATGTTTAGTCAATTTGAGTAAACAAGGAATCTTGACTGGGAATAGGATTTTAAAATTTTTGACCACAAAATCGTCAAAAGCCACTTTCTGGCCGCGGTACCTTATAGGGGCCGGCGGTTCCATATCACTAAGGAACCGCGGGTCTTTAAGGAACCGCGTCCAGAGGACTTTAAACCATGTTTTTCCTGGGTTTTGGGAAAAACTAAGACTTTTTTAAAAAGTTGCAAATCTTGGAATTTTACCTCTATTAGAACCAAAATATGCTAGGGTTGCATAAAGCAACACATTCACAGAGAATGTCTTGACAAAGGGTGACAAAATAATTTAGATATCATTTTGAACCAATTTTAGTCAAGTTTAGGGGTTGTGATAGATTTAGGTTCAATTTTAATTTCAAATTAAAGTTGATTAGTGTGCACAAAAGGATAGAATCACACAAAGCTAAATCCATAAGACAACAACATGAAACATTCATTAATGAGGCAAGTACAAAGATAAATAAAAACTAACTAATACATAGCTAGCTTAACATAGAATCTAGATAAGTAGTTTTCTTAGGCTTGGTTTTGTTGAAAACTCTTATTAAGACAACTCCATCATTCATCTCCTAGGAGGAGGCATGGAGAACAAAGTAAGCAAGAAATCTTGCAAACCCCTATGTAGTCCATACATATCCATCCTTAGGTTTTGGATGAGGAATGGTTGTAGAGACAACATGGACATCTAGGACCATGAGTTTGTTGAAACCCAAAGTAAGGATCACCCAAGAGGAGGGAAAATGGGACACCCAAAGCAATTATTCAAGTATAGACTAAGATCACTTTCAATAATAGTCTTAGTCTAAACTAAATTATGAGCAAGGTTTTAATTCACTTTCTCTCCCACAAAGGGCCTACTAACCGTATGGGTGCAAACCATGGAAATCATGCTTGATACTTTAAGCTTCTACTAACTCACTCTACATCACCATAGTGAGTCAAGTATCCAAGCAATGAAGGTTTGAGAGGATAAAAGAAAAGAAACACAAACTACAAATAAATGTCAAGGCAAGGATGCCGAGAACAAGCACATAGTCAAGTAATGATCAAAAGAATGATCAAAGGGCGTGTAGAAGAACGAAAGCGTACCTTGGCCACAAAGAGCAATCCATGAAGGAATAAGTGCTATGCCCAATCAATGACTATGATGAGTACTAAGTCTTCAAGGACTAGTATCATTCCCAATCATCTTGGTATCATCATTCAAAGATGTTAAAGATCAATAAAGATGATTCTTCTAAAAGTGCAAGTAACTCAATCCATAACCAATTAATTGATTGATCTTCATGAGTACCTACACAAAGCAAGATGCAAACTAGTAGATACATTTCAAGAGTATACCTAAAAAGCATAAAGGCTACTAATCTTAAGTGGGATGCAATATTATCAATTAAAAGACCTATTTTCAAAGAAAACATAGTTTTGACCAAAGAGAAACTTTAGTTCAACTAGACCTTCTAATTTGAGGAGACAATGGATCGATCCAAGTTTCAAAGTACAATATACTTCAAAGATCTTGAGTCACCATCGCTCTGATACCAATTGTAGAAACTAGAAGGGGGGGTGAATAGTTTCTCTTCGATTGGTGACCAAATTAAAATTACTTTCAATTTGGTTTGTATCAAAACTATCTTTTACTTGATGCTAAGTTGCATAATGATTAGGTTCAATTGAAATGCACTAGCAAGGATAATAAGCAAGTATAATGATAATGAAATAAGTAAAGAGTAAGGAAGGAGACAACCTAGTGGGAAGACACCAAGATTTATAGTGGTTCGACAACGAGGCTCTATCCTCGTTTCTACTCCACTCCTCGAGTACACCTACTCGAGATTTCCACTATATCCTCAAGCTCCCTTCTCGGTGGAGAAAACCTTACATCGTTGCTTACATGTCGAGTTCTACTTCACAAGCTCCCTTCTCGGTCGAGACCTAATCTTTAGCTAGGACCAATCTACACGACATTTCCTACTTCACAATTTAACGACACAAGGCTAGATGTCGAGTTCTAATCTTAAGTTAGAACCAATCTTCACGACGTTGCCTACTTCACCATTTTACAACACAAGGCTAGATGTCGAGTTCTAATCGAAAGCTAGAACCAATCTTCACGACTCTTCACTTTGGAGCTAAGTGACAACTTCACACAACACAACTACTAATCACTTTAAAGTTTAGTGAGAACTCACAAGACACAACCACATCACTTTATAGTTTAGTGAGAACTCCTAATCAAATCTATTACAACTTAACTAGACTTATCCAAGTACACACATGTAGCTTGGATTTACACAACACAAATACAAGCAAACACATATGCAATGGATGTACACAACAAATCCAAATATCCACAAATAACTTGGATGAACACAACTAGTCCAAGTATTCATAAATACATTGGATTGACCTAAAACAAAAAGGGTATCATGATGAATATGACTAGCTCATAGATTCATCTTTATCACTACACTAGTGAGTGAGTGATCTTCTCATTGGACATGGTAAAGGAGGGGATCAAGAGGATAATCATATGTAAACATCCTTAACAATTTAAGTGATCATTTACTAATGATTATGCTATAGAAAATTGAAAGAGGGCTGAGAAAAACGTCCAAGAGGCTTGCTGGAAAATGAGATTTTACCCACTATTTAAAGGAGACAAAGTTACAACGGATCTATAACGGCTACTGTGCGCGATACCTTATCTCACCCCACGGTACCATATCGCTAAGGTACCGCGTAGGTACTTAAGGTACCGCCACTAGACTCCGCTCCGTTTTTTGTCTTTTAGTGGGGTGGGAATATCTGAGGTATTTGAACCCTTCAAATGATATTCTAACAGCATTTGGAATATGCCATTTTCAAATTTTCATTTTCCATTTTAATAAAACATTTTATAAAAAAGAAAGTTTATTAAAAAGTCTTTTGTCTTATTAACAAAAGTGAGTTTTAAGGATAATCATTTTGATGATCACTAAGTATGATTAAGAAAGGTTAGTGATATGATTATTACCTTGATGATAGTGTTAGTTAAATAATTCATTTTGTGTTTTACACTAAATGTGTTGTATGGTTTGTTGTGATCAAAACTAAGAAAGATTAGTTAACACTAATAATGTTTTTAGGCATCACTTGCATTAACAATCTCCCCCTTTTTTATTACGACAAATGATAAACTCATTTACGTAGAAACACAAACTATGGAATTATTAACTAGTTTATCACTATCATTTCTCCCCCTTTGTCGTAGCAAAAAGGTTAGCATAAGTCTTTGAAGAACATCGAACTTTGCTAGTAGCTCCCCCTTGGTGGTTGCTCCCCCTTGCTTGGGGCACCAAGTTAGTGAGCTTAGGTGACATGCTACACAAAGGTTAGTAGAAAGGAAAGAAACACCAATGTATATATGATCACTACCTACTAAGTAACTTGAGAGGGAGAAAGAGAAGAAATCTCAAATTAGAAGCAAGTATTTTGCTAAGTATGTCCAAAGAGGTAATTGACAAAATCAAACTTCAATCCAATGAAGATGATAAGCTTGTCAATGGGTTAAAGCTTTAGAATTGATGGAATCACCCATAAGCAATTGTAAAAAATTAAGCAAGATCAACTCAAAGTAGAACTAATAAAATAGCACACAAATAATACAAAGGTAACATAAATAAAAAAAAACAACAAAGAAGATAGTCATACATATAGTATGAGTATCTAAAAGCAATAAATATGGAAAATAAACCACTAAGCATAAGCTAGTCTAATAGTGATATTTTCCAAGATTGCTAAAAATAAAATAAAACTAAAAAGACGACGATTCATCATTCGAAGTTTTATCCACCGGAACGAAAACTTGAATAGGAGGTCGAGTGAGGAGGAATTCAAGGAAATTTAACTTCTCATACACATGAGCAAGTTTAATTTGTTGAAATCGGAAACAATCACACGAGGATCCATGATGCAACACAAAATCGTTTGATGGGGGTATGGCATCAAACTTAGGGTTTGGTGGTGGTGGGGTAAAGGGTTTGGGAATGTTTTCACAATGCCTTTAGAGGTTGGGAAGGTTGCAAGGTCATTGAGTTGGGGGGTATTGAAGGATTGTGGTGGTGGTGAAACATGCTCTTTTGCTCCGGTGATGGGGTTTATGGTGTAAGTCTCATTCCAATACTTGATTGGAGAGAAGGTAGGGTTTTTGGATGGTTTGGACGAAGATGGTTCATTCTTCTTAACCCAAACGGGTCGAACCGAGATTTTCGGTTTCTTTGAAAGCTTGGATGAAGAAGCTTTGGGTGAGAGGGGTTGTGACAAAGAAATGCCAAGGTTAGGAATGTAGGAGTTAAGCATTGTGAGAGTGTGAGAATGATATCTCAAGGTTATGTGAGAATGAATTCTCAAGGTTGGGAAGGTGTGAGAATGAAATCTCAAGGTTGGGGTATAAGTAAAATGTAATCAAGGTAAGAATTTGAATACAAAATGTGTAGTGTCAAGTGATAGGTGTGTAAACACCCATCCGTTTACCACTTAATTCTGGCTAAAACGAGACCAAAACACGTATTTAATATCATTTGTTTGGAATTATGCGTGGTTTTTGTGTTTATTGTGTTTTCAGAGCCAACCGGATGGATATTGGAGAAAACATGGGATTGCACGGGATTTATCGAAGAAAAAGACTCAAGATAAAGTCTATTGTCCAAGAGATGCAAAAGATTTGAAGTCACTGGGCCTATTTGACGATTTATCGAAGAAAAGGACCAAAGATGGAAGATTTACATAAGTCGAAGAAACTCAAGTCTATTAAACAAAGAAATTAAAAGACGAGTTGAATTTAATCGACGACAAATCCCGAATCAGAATCGAAAACGGAAACTTTTCTGAAAAGACGAAAAGACAAGAAGAACGGGAGAAAGCCCACTCACCAACCAAAAGACAAGCATAAAGGACTCCCCTCACACACTTAGTGCAGTTTTTGAGTTAGTTTTTGTTTTCTTCTTCCCCACTCTTTCTCCTTCCTGTTTCGTAGCATCACCATCACCACTAGGGTGATTGGTGATTTTGATCTTTGTTTTTCCAATCTTGTTATTTTAATCCTTGTTTTATCTTGTTAAAACATTAATCATTTAATACAAAGTCTTGTTTAATCTTTCCTTTTCATCTTGTTCATCATCATTTTTCTTTTCAAGTTCTTAAGTTCTTATTTTCTTGATTTAATCTTCAAAAGTTGTTGGGATTTGTGTTTTTGTTGATGGGATTTGTAGTTTATGGTTAATAGATGCTTTGTGATTGATTTATTTAAGTTTTTGGTGAAAAACTTGGTGATTTTTGGATTAAAACTAGTTTCCTTGTTCTTCGGGTATTGTTTCTGTATCTGGGTTTCCCAGACTTCCGAACGAAGCAAAACTTCCGAACGAAGCAAAACTTCTGAACGAAGCAAAACTTCCGAACGAAGCAAAACTTCCGAACGAAGCAAAACTTCCGAACGAAGCAAAAGTTCCGAATGAGTTTTTATTTGGAAAGTTCTGAATGAGTTTGTCTTTAAAAAGTTCCGAATCAGAAGAAACTTCCGAATGAACAGTAAGTTCCGAATGAATGAACAGTAACTTCCGAATGAACCTAAGTTCCGAATGAAGGCTAAGTTCCGGATGAGTACTTAAGTTCCGAATCAACCTCTTTGTCAAAAGTTCCGAATGAGTTTCCAAACTTCCGGATGAACCAAAGTTCCGAATGAAGGGTAAAACTTCCGAATCAGCTTTCTGTTAGAATTACTGTTTCTGTCTAACTGTTTCTTTACTTTTATTTCACAATTTATAATTTATATTTCAACTTTAATTTTGATTTTAATTTTAATCTTAATTTCAATTTTAATTCAAGTCTTTATTAATTATCATTAAAGTAATTGTCTTTGATTTAAATTTTCATTTACACTTTTTATTAGATTAGAAAACCAAACCCTTTTATTTGATAACCAAGAACAATCATTCCACTTAAGGTTGAGATCAATTCGAGAGGATACCGAGAGACATAAATAGAACCCATACAAAAATCATTGTATCAAATGGCGCCGTTGCCGGCTCTTCTCGTTAAGATCAAAAGTTTTTTGTGAGAACTTGGATTTTGGGATCCGTTCCCTTGTGAACGTTACTTTTTCACAAAAATTTACAAAAACAACTAAAAAATATAAAAATTTCAAAAATACAAAAAATTAAAAAACCATAAAAACCAAAAATATTTTTGCTTTGTTTTTCTTTGTTCGTTCTTTTGCAGGTGTATGCGCACTCGATCCACGTCTTATCAAGAGCCCGAGCCTCTCGATCACTAGACATGGCCGGTGTACCACCTCCAAACAATAATAACAACAACAACCCACCTTTCAACAACATGAACAATAACAACCACAATGAGCCCCTTCCGGATAATCGCCCGATGATTGAATTGTTGCAAGCTCATGTAGATGGCAACACTGACCCAATTGTTATACCACCAATTGCCGCCAACAATTTCGAGCTAAAATCAGGCTTTATCCAGATGGTCTCCGCTCAACCATTCTTGGGACGAACCATTGATGATCCACACGACCACATCAAGAGATTCTTGCAACTCACCAACACGGTCAAATTCAATGGTGTTCCACAAGAGGTTATAAGGTTACAACTTTTTCCCTTTTCTTTAGAGGGACAAGCCCGGCATTGGCTTGCTAAGGAACCGCCACAGAGTATTCTCTCGTGGATGGATATGGAAACAAAGTTTATCAATTACTTTTTTCCACCCTCTCGTACTACCGCATTGCGGAATGAAATCATAAATTTTGAACAAAAGTACGATGAGTCGTTCAGTGAATCTTGGGATCGTTTTAAAGATCTTTTAAGAAAATTACCACAACATGGTTTTACCAAAGTACATCAAATTAACACTTTTTACAATGGTTTAAGTATGAGTGACCAAGATTCACTAAACAGTGCCTCGGGGGGTAATCTATTGGCTAAGACTTCCAATGCTGCTTGGGACATCATTGAGAATAAATCTCGTGTGCAAACCAAGAGTGTTAGGACCAATGTTGCTAGTGCTAGCACTAATGACAGCGACAAGCGACTTGACAAAATCACTACGCTTCTTGAATCGCTTGTCACCCACACCGTTAGCAACAACAACAGCAACAACGCCAAAAACGCTCAAGTGAACGCTGTCAGCCAACCTTGTGAGATATGCGGTGGTCCTCACTCTTACACCACTTGTACCGCTACCCAAGATTACCCTGCAGAGAATGTGAATGCAGCATATGGCACCTATCCTCAACCTGCTTATCAAGCTAGACCTCAAGGTGACCGTAATTTGCTTAGCTATCGATCCAAAAACTATCTTTCACCACCTGGCTTTCCTCCTACCAACCCAAACCAACAACAAAACCTTAATCGCCCTCCTCAACAACAACAACAACCTCGACAACCATACATCCCTCCTCACAAGCAGCAACAACCGCCTCAACGTAACAATCAAGTCTACCAACAACCTGCTTACCAACCACCTGCATACAATGCTCCTCCCAACCAAACCACCACTGCATTACACCAAGAGGTTGCAACCTACATGAGGACCAATGATGTGATTGTGGAAAATCTCCAACAGGAAGTGCGAAACTTGAAGGCAGACTTGGTAAAGCAAGGAAATGATTTAAGAGCCGACATGAGAAACACGTTGGATACCCAAACTAATGATCTGAGGAACATGATGGCTAGTTTCTTCAATGGTAATCAACCCTCTTCTTCGAGTACTCTTCCGAGTAACACCGTTGCGAATCCAAGAGGGGAGATGAAAGCAATCACCACTCGAAGTGGTAAAAGTACCAAGGAACCCGAGCTTCCTATACCTCCACCGGTGATTGTGACTAAGGAGAACGAGTCACCTGCTCCTATTCCTCCTCCTTCTCCTTCCCCAATTTCTCCACCTCTTCCTTCTACCCCTCCTCCACCCGTGGTTGTGAGTGATCCTATTCCCCTAAAGCCTTCTTCTTCATCCAATATACCTTATCCATCTAGGTTGAGGAAAGAGAAGCTCAAAAGCAAGGACGATATTCAGGTTTCGAATTTCCTTAAAATGTTCAAACAACTGAATTTCAATATCTCCTTCGCTGAGGCTCTCGCTCACATGCCCAAGTATGCAAAAATGTTTAAATATCTTCTGAGCGACAAGGAAAAGCTCCTCGATATTGCCAACACCCAACTTAATGAGAATTGCTCTGCAGTACTCTTAAGGAAATTGCCAACCAAGCTTGGTGATCCGGGTCGTTTTCTTATCCCTTGCAATTTCCCGGGAGTAGAGAATTGCATGGCCCTAGCCGATCTAGGTGCCAGTATTAATCTCATGCCTCTAAGTGTTTGGAAGCAATTATCTCTCCCAGAGCTAGTCCCCACAAAAATGACTTTGGAATTAGCTAACCGTACGGTTGCTTATCCAGTGGGGATAGCCGAAGACGTCATTGTAGGAGTCGACAAATTCACCTTTCATGCTGATTTCGTTGTCGTCGACTACGAGATGGACCCTCGTGTGCCACTAATTGTTGGACGTCCATTCTTGAGGACCGGTCGCACTCTTATTGATGTTGAAGCCGGTGAGCTTATCATGAGAGTGGGTGACGATAAAGTAGTCTTCAACATGAGAAAGTTGTCTAAACAGCCTTATTCATATGAGAGCGTTAATTGTATTGACGTTCTTGATGAGGCTTGTGAAGAACACTTTAATGATGCTTGCAAAAGTATTCCTACCTCTCTTCCCAATGTTGAGACCGTGTCCTCTATTGATTCATCGTTGTCTCTATTTGGAGATAGTGATTTATTTTGGAACAATCTTGAAGACACCATGGGAGATGTGAATTTAGCTACTAATGATTCTCCTATCGATGGGGATGAAGACATGAATTTCTTTGACAATCTTCTCACCGAAGACAATCCTTCGCCTCCATCTCCCACGGTCATTGCTATCGATACTCCGACTTCGAATACGCCTCCCGTCGAAAATCCTCCGGATTTAGAACTTAAGGAGTTGCCGCCCCATCTCGAGTATGTATTCCTTGAAGAAGAGAAGAAGTCGCCAGTCATCATTGCTAAGGACCTAAAGGAAGAAGAAAAAGCCCGACTTATCAACGTTTTGAAAGATCATAAGAAGGCTATTGCTTGGAAGATTTCTGATATTCGTGGAATTGATCCTCACTTCTGCACACACAAAATTCTCATGGAGGACGACTTTAAGCCCATAATTCAAAGCCAACGAAGGGTGAATCCAAAAATCCATGAAGTCATTAAAACTGAGGTTCTCAAACTTCTTGATGCGGGTATGATTTACCCTATTTCGGATTCCCCATGGGTTAGTCCAATCCATTGTGTGCCCAAAAAGGGCGGAATAACCGTTGTTCCCAATGAACACAACGAGTTGATTTCCACTCGTCTCGTTACTGGGTGGAGAGTTTGTATAGACTACCGCAAACTCAATGATGCCACGAGAAAGGATCATTTCCCTCTACCTTTTATGGACCAAATGCTTGAACGTTTAGCCGGTAATGAATATTACTGCTTTCTTGATGGTTTCTCGGGTTATTTCCAAATACCCATCGATCCCCAAGATCAAGAGAAGACTACATTCACTTGTCCCTATGGCACTTTCGCTTACAAAAGAATGCCTTTTGGCTTATGTAATGCGCCCGGGACTTTCCAAAGGTGCATGTTAGCTATCTTCCATGACATGGTTGAACAAACCATGGAAGTCTTCATGGATGATCTCTCGGTCTTCGGGGATTCTTTCTCTTCTTGCCTTGCCAATTTGGAACGTATGCTCAAGCGGTGCGAAGACACTCGCCTAGTTCTGAATTGGGAAAAATGCCATTTTATGGTAAAAGAAGGCATCGTGCTGGGACATAAAATTTCCAAAGCCGGTCTTGAAGTAGACCGTGCTAAAGTCGATGTTATCGCAAAGTTGCCTCCACCTTCAACCGTGAAGGGTGTGAGAAGTTTCTTGGGTCATGCGGGCTTCTACCGTCGATTCATCAAAGATTTTTCTCAAATCGCTCGCCCGATGACCCACCTCAAAAGATACTCCTTTTATCTTCTCCAAAGAGTGTCTTGAAGCCTTCAACTCGCTTAAGGATAAGCTAACTAAGGCACCCGTCTTGGTTACCCCTAATTGGGAGCTTCCCTTTGAGTTGATGTGCGATGCTAGTGATTTTGCTATTGGAGCGGTTCTGGGACAAAGAGTGAACAAACACTTCCAACCAATCCATTACGCTAGCAAGACAATGACAGGGGCACAATTGCATTATACGACAACCTAAAAAGAGCTTTTAGCTGTTGTCTATGCTTTTGAAAAATTCCGCCCCTATCTTGTCCTTTCTACTACAATCGTGTATACCGATCATTCCGCGCTGAAGTACTTGTTGACAAAGCAAGATTCCAAACCAAGACTTCTTCGCTGGGTTTTGCTGCTCCAGGAATTTAAAATCGAAATTCGCGATAAAAAAGGAGCTGAAAACCTAGCCGCGGACCATCTTAGCAGACTTGAGGATCCTTACCAAGGGGATCATCCGACCAAAGAAATCAATGATTCTTTTCCCTTGGAGACCTTAATGTCTATAAACTCAAAGCCGAATGAAACCCCGTGGTTTGCGGACTTTGCAAACTACTTGGCGGGTGGAATTCTCAAGGAAGGGTTGACGTCTCAACAAAAGAAAAAGTTCTTCACCGACATCAAGACTTACTTTTGGGACGACCCTTACCTATTCAAACAATGTGCCGACCTGATTATCCGCCGATGTGTTGACAGACCGGCAGCGTCGGAAATCCTTGATGCTTGCCACAAAGGACCCACCGGTGGTCACTTTGGTCCCAACTACACCGCCAAAAAAGTGTTTGATTCGGGATTTTATTGGCCCTCCATATATCGTGACGCTCACGATATGGTTAAACGATGTGATGTTTGCCAAAAACAAGGCACGATCACACATAAAGACGAGATGCCTCAGAATTTCATTCAAGAGTGTGAAATCTTTGATGTTTGGGGTATCGACTTTATGGGGCCATTCCCTTCTTCTAAAGGAAACAAATACATCCTTGTAGCCGTTGACTACGTCTTCAAATGGGTTGAAGCCAAAGCTTTACCCACTAATGACGCAATGGTGGTTTGTAACTTTTTGAAAGCTCTTTTCGCTAGATTCGGTGTGCCTCGTGCCATTATTAGTGATCGTGGGACTCATTTTTGCAATGACCAATTCGCAAGAGTCATGGCTAAGTACGGTGTAAATCATCGTCTTTCCACAGCCTACCACCCACAAACTAATGGCCAGGCTGAAATATCCAACCGAGGACTGAAGCGAATTCTTGAAAGGACCGTGGGAGAGCATCGTGCCTCATGGGCTGATAAACTTGATGATGCTTTGTGGGCTTTTCGTACTGCTTACAAGACCCCGATCGGCTGTACGCCTTATCGTCTTGTGTACGGGAAAGCGTGCCACCTCCCCATTGAGTTGGAGCACAAGGCTTATTGGGCCTTGAAGTGGGCCAATTTTGATATTAACAAAGTCGGTGACCTACGCAAGATCCAACTCAATGAGCTCAATGAACTCCGTAATGAGGCTTATGAAAATTCTTTAATCTATAAGGAAAGGACTAAGCTCATTCACGACTCTAAGATTAAGAAACGAGAGTTCCATGTTGGAGACAAAGTCTTACTTTTTAACTCTCGGTTGAAAATCTTCTCGGGAAAGCTCAAATCTCGTTGGTCCGACCCATTCACCATTGCCCAAATTTTTCCATATGGTACTCTCGAGCTCGCTCAACCTAATGGACCTAATTTTAAGGTGAATGGCCAACGAGTGAAGTTGTACTTTGGTGAGGACGCCTCTCAGGAGGTGATTCCATCCCTCACCACGTTCCCCATGAACTAATTTTGGGTCGAGTCAGGCTCGTGACTCGGTTATCAAAAACAAGCGCTCCTCGGGAGGCTGCCCGAGTATCTATCCTTTTATGTTTTAATCCCCTAAGTGTAGGGGGACTTCTATACGTGTTTGTCTTTGTGTGGTGTGATTACAGGGATAAGTGCACTCTTGGAATCTTTGAAGAACCATGCTCCCGTGTTATCCGAAATCCGGTTCTATCTCTCAACTATCGTGATTCAATTTTCTTCATACTCACATTTGAAATTGATCACTTTAGTCGTCTCTTCCTTAACTTGAGTTAACCAACGTGCACAATGTCATAAGTGTAGGGGAAACTTTTCCCACATGCATAAACATTGAGGACAATGTTTATCTTAAGTGTAGGGGGACTTCTATCGAAGTTTTAAGTGGACTTTTCCATGAAAATGCCTTCAATTAACCGGAAAATCATATTTTTCAACATTTTTCAATTTTTTATTAACTTTGGCCATTTAGTTGTAATTTTTAAATTTTTATCGTTGCTTTCATATGTATATATCCCGCAATAAAGTCAAATTTTAATAAAGTGGTGTAGCTAGTTTAGAAGTCTTTGACATATTAGGCCAGTTGCGTTTATTTTGACTCAACCCGAATAGACTTATCCAAGTTTATTCTAGCTAGTATCCTTAACCATGTAGACCTTAATTGGTTTATTAGGCTAAGTGTCCACGAGTCTCATTACTTGAGATTTTAAATTGTGGAGGACGAGAAATGATAGAGTCAATTATAAGTCGGTATTCTTGCACAAGCTCACTTGGTGTAATTATTTGCCTATTCTCCCATCACTTGTTAATAATTTATCTGCAATAAGTAAGGTCGTATGATTTGAAAAGTTACTTAGCTTCTAGCCCAAGATCGTTTAAAAGTTGCTCGGTAATGATAAGAGTTCATAGCCAAGGCATAACTTATGAAGAGGGGCGCGAAGATTGGCGAGTCCGAAAAGGCCCTAACAAGGCATGAGGATTCAATTTTATTGCTGAAGATCCAAGTGATGTGAAAAGCATTATTCCTAAAATCAATATGAAGGATCAAGACTCACGACGAAAAGCTATCAACTCCCATAAAGATCATGGAGAAGTCTATCCGAAAAGACCCTAACAAGGTATGAGGATAAATAGATCCAAGTCCGAAAAGGAGGCGGATCGTTGTATCTCAAAATCCCAATTAGAGATTGAAGAAATAATCATGAAGTCGTGGTCAACAAAGTTGGAGTACCCCTCAAAAGTCTCCAAGTGAAGAAACTCTATTATGATGAGAAGACCATTATCTCAAGAACGTCTCTCGAAGATATGAAGTATTAAGTACATGCCAAATATCGGCCCGATAAAGGTCTCAAATCGTGAACCAAGTTATGCCAAGATATGAACTTTTTGATATCCCGAGAAGCAGTTTTAAGAGATTTTGTCCTTTAGCTAACTATTGATCAAATCGTCCTACTTTGCTTTTAGCCTAAATAAACTATCGAAATAAGTCCAAAAATGCATCTTCATGATCATTCTAAGACAAAAATAAAATATAAGAGATACACCTAGGAATAAGGGAGTTTAAGCATTTAATTAAGCCATGTGTGTAAGTGTTTGAATTGCTAACTTATAATAACAATGATCTCGTTTTTAAGCTTAGTTTAGGGAACGTGAAACTTGAGGGTGATAAATCTTCGCAGCACAAAAGCCCTAATGTAAGTCATTGATCTCTTTGCAAGTTATTTCCATGTAGCTATTTTCAAGTGAAAATGGTTTTCTATCCTTTTAAATTTAAATTCTTTTAGTACTTTAATTTTTGTTTAGTAGTATTTAAATAAGGCCAAGGTTGATTAATTATGAGAAAAGTGTAAAATTGCTTTATCACTAAGCATTGCATGAGGGCATGGCAATGGTTAAGTGTAGGGGATTTGATAGGTGTGTAAACACCCATCCTTTTACCACTTAATTCTGGCTAAAACGAGACCAAAACACGTATTTAATATCATTTGTTTGGAATTATGCGTGGTTTTTGTGTTTATTGTGTTTTCAGAGCCAACCGGATGGATATTGGAGAAAACATGGGATTGCACGGGATTTATCGAAGAAAAAGACTCAAGATAAAGTCTATTGTCCAAGAGATGCAAAAGATTTGAAGTCACTGGGCCTATTTGACGATTTATCGAAGAAAATGACCAAAGATGGAAGATTTACATAAGTCGAAGAAACTCAAGTCTATTAAACGAAGAAATTAAAAGACGAGTTGAATTTAATCGACGACAAATCCCGAATCAGAATCGAAAACGAAAACTTTTCTGAAAAGACGAAAAGACAAGAAGAACGGGAGAAAGCCCACTCACCAACCAAAAGACAAGCCTATATAAAGGACTCCCCTCACACACTTAGTGCAGTTTTTGAGTTAGTTTTTGTTTTCTTCTTCCCCACTCTTTCTCCTTCCTGTTTCGTAGCATCACCATCACCACTAGGGTGATTGGTGATTTTGATCTTTGTTTTTCCAATCTTGTTATTTTAATCCTTATTTTATCTTGTTAAAACATTAATCATTTAATACAAAGTCTTGTTTAATCTTTCCTTTTCATCTTGTTCATCATCATTTTTCTTTTCAAGTTCTTAAGTTCTTATTTTCTTGATTTAATCTTCAAAAGTTGTTGGGATTTGTGTTTTTGTTGATGGGATTTGTAGTTTATGGTTAGTAGATGCTTTGTGATTGATTTATTTAAGTTTTTGGTGAAAAACTTGGTGATTTTTGGATTAAAACTAGTTTCCTTGTTCTTCGGGTATTGTTTCTGTATCTGGGTTTCCCAGACTTCCGAACGAAGCAAAACTTCCGAACGAAGCAAAACTTCCGAACGAAGCAAAACTTCCGAACGAAGCAAAACTTCCGAACGAAGCAAAACTTCCGACGAAGCAAAAGTTCCGAATGAGTTTTTATTTGGAAAGTTCCGAATGAGTTTGTCTTTAAAAAGTTCCGAATCAGAAGAAACTTCCGAATGAACAGTAAGTTCCGAATGAATGAACAGTAACTTCCGAATGAACCTAAGTTCCGAATGAAGGCTAAGTTCCGGATGAGTACTTAAGTTCCGAATCAACCTCTTTGTCAAAAGTTCCGAATGAGTTTCCAAACTTCCGGATGAACCAAAGTTCCGAATGAAGGGTAAAACTTCCGAATCAGCTTTCTGTTAGAATTACTGTTTACTGTCTAACTGTTTCTTTACTTTTATTTCACAATTTATAATTTATATTTCAACTTTAATTTTGATTTTAATTTTAATCTTAATTTCAATTTTAATTCAAGTCTTTATTAATTATCATTAAAGTAATTGTCTTTGATTTAAATTTTCATTTACACTTTTTATTAGATTAGAAAACCAAACCCTTTTATTTGATAACCAAGAACAATCATTCCACTTAAGGCTGAGATCAATTCGAGAGGATACCGAGAGACATAAATAGAACCCATACAAAAATCATTGTATCATCAAGGAATGTTTAGTCAATTTGAGTAAACAAGGAATCTTGACTGGGAATAGGGTTTTAAAATTTTTGACCACAAAATCGTCAAAAGCCACTTTCTGGCCGCGGTACCTTATAGGGGCCGGCGGTTCCATATCACTAAGGAACCCCGGGTCTTTAAGGAACCGCGTCCAGAGGACTTTAAACCATGTTTTTCCTGGGTTTTGGGAAAAACTAAGACTTTTTCAAAAAGTTGCAATCTTGGAATTTTACCTCTATTAGAACCAAAATATGCTAGGGTTGCATAAAGCAACACATTCACAAAGAATGTCTTGACAAAGGGTGACAAAATAATTTAGATATCATTTTGAACCAATTTTAGTCAAGTTTAGGGGTTGTGATATATTTAGGTTCAATTTTAATTTCAAATTAAAGTTGATTAGTGTGCACAAAAGGATAGAATCACATAAAGCTAAATCCATAAGACAACAACATGAAACATTCATTAATGAGGCAAGTACAAAGATAAATAAAAACTAACTAATACATAGCTAGCTTAACATAGAATCTAGATAAGTAGTTTTCTTAGGCTTGGTTTTGTTGAAAACTCTTATTAAGACAACTCCATCATTCATCTCCTAGGAGGAGGCATAGAGAACAAAGTAAGCAAGAAATCTTGCAAACCCCTATGTAGTCCATACATATCCATCCTTAGGTTTTGGATGAGGAAGTGGTTGTAGAGACAACATGGACATCTAGGACCATGAGTTTGTTGAAACCCAAAGTAAGGATCACCCAAGAGGAGGGAAAGTGGGACACCCAAATTTGGGATGTTTGAGTTGGGTGGAGGTGGAGGAGGCAAGTTCTCCAAGGGTGATGTGGGTGAAAGTGGAGGCATGTTCCCCAAAGGGGAAATGGGTGAGTGTGGAGGTAAATCCTCCAAGGTTGGTGAAATGGGTGAGTTGTGAGGGGTGAATGATGAAGTCACCAAAGTGTCATCAAAGTCATTCCCAAAAGGAATGCTTTGGATTGGTTGAGGTTGTGTGGTCACTTCCAAGGGTGCACTTGGAGTGAAGGGTGAAGAAAGCTCATTCATTCTAGAGTTGAATGAAGATGAGGTAGAACCAATGGAGTGGTTAGTACCATGGGTGGAGGAGGTCTTGCATGGTGCAAGAGGTGGGGAAGGTGATGAAGAAATGAGGATAGGAGCATTCTCATTCTTAGGTGTGTGGAAAGGTGAAGAGTTAGGCTTAGCTACCTTAACCCTTATTTTGAGTGTTTTCCTTGGGGTGGAGGTCTTGGAAGTGTTTGAGGTTTTGGTACACACCATGGTTGATTAGGGTGGTTTAAGGTTTAGGGAAGTATGTTTGATGTGTGAAGAACATGGCAAACAAGGTGGGTTTAAATAGGTGAGGGGATGATCCAAACTAGTAATGGGTTAAAATCATTTTAGGTGAATAATGAATTTAGGTAACCTAGTTTAGGAAATGTGCAGTTTATTACTGAAAATCATGCAAGGTTTACACAAAATTAAGAAAACAGTGTAAAGCAAAGATGTTGTCGTGCACAGTGACCGGCGGTTCCTTATCTAGGACCGGCGGTACCTTATCGATAAGGAACCGCGGGTCGATATGGAACCGCGACCAGAAGGTTTCAAAAATTTCCCTTCCTAGTTTTTGATAAACTCAGATTTTTCCGAAAAGTTTCACAAGCCAAAGTTAACTACAGATCATAATCTAATAAGCTAACTATCAAAAGGCATGCACAAAGCTATGTAAAATACAAACATTATTGCATAAGCAACATTAAGGATCAAAATAAATGGTAATCCAAGCATGCAACACAAGTTAATAAACAACTAAACCAAAGTGTTAATAACCAAATGTTTAACCATCAAATCCAAACTTTGACACAACTTCAAAGTCTTCACCTCCTTTTCTTTCCTAAACCCTTGATCATCTTTCCCAAATACTTGAACCCTTTTCTTGACTCCACTCGGTGTTCATGTAATTCTCCCCGAGTTCTAAGATTCTCACGATAAAGATGCTCCATATTGAGATCTTCAGGGACATCACTAGAAGGGTGAGGAGGAGGAGCTAAGTCTTCAAAATCATCCTCGAATTGATTTGAGGATAGATGGGAGTTACTCGAAGAATCAAAATGAGAACTAGGACCGATGCCATCACCATCACTTGGTGGCATATCGGTCTCCTCCTCATCCGGCTCTTGATGGTCGGATTTTCTTTAACCACGGTCACTTCTTGGCTTTCGTTGATACGCCTCTTTAATAGGCAACATAACCCGTTGAACCGGGTGAAAGCGAGAAAGATCGAGTTGAGGAAAATCTTGACCAACCCTTCTAAAGAGGCGAGTAAGAAGCATAGCATAAGGGAGGTTGGTTTTGGGTTTGGAAAGAGCATAATTTATACGTCGAGCGATGTAATATGCAAGATTGTACTTGGTGGAAGTAAACAGGCAAAACAACATATGCCCCATGCAAGCCGGGATATGATCCCGGTTCCCACCAAGACAAAACACATTTTCCCTAAGGATGTTTGCCCATTGGAGCATGTAATCCTTAAGGTCGCTTGAGAGCACTTCATACCTATTCACATTTCGCACATTTGTATGAAGGCTTCTCACAACGTTTCCACTACGCTCTTTCGTGATGATTTCAAGGATGAAATATAGATCAACTTTGGTGGTGTCATTTGGAGGTTTATCGTTTGACTCCAAGAGAGCATCTAGTCTCCACTTATCCGTCAAACGACAAGTGCCTTCAAATGGCACACCAAGAATATCACCAAAGTCATCGAGGGAATATTGAATGATTTGACCATTCAACAAGAAACGAATAAAGATTTGGTCGTTGATTTCAAGCATGGAGTAAGTACTGAAGAAATCAAGAAGGAACAAGGGATAAATTACCTCGTCTATGTAAAGCAAACAATCAAACCCAATAAGCTCGAATATAGAGTTGATATAGTTATCTCCCGCTATTCTTGAATCTACAATCCTACCCTCATGGAAACAACGAGAGGAAAGGGATGGAAAAGCGTTTTGGAGTTGAGGGGAAACAAAGGTTTGAGAGATGTCGGGCATATAATCTCTAGTGAATTGATGATCTTTTTGATATTGAGAAGGCATGATTAAGTACCTAAATACAAACACAAGACAATATTTCTCCAATCACTCGTTTGAAAAATAAAAAGGAAGACGAAAAATAAAAATGTGTTATATCAATTTCTTGACAAACATAGGATTGAATCCATATCATTTTCATGTTCACAATGTGTCTATTCCATCATTGACCAAGAACACATGATCTATGTTAGATCAACAATGGATTAGAACATTGGTTTTTCAAAACAAGGTTTTTAGGTAAGCATTAACAATATCATTACCTACTTGTTCATGGGTTCATCTCAAATCCATCATTCAACCAAAATCATTTAGCCTAAATTCAGATTTATTCTACAAGTGGGTTTTAGTGAAATCTTAATGAATATCAACCTAAGGAATCATAGTAAGATTACCATGTCAACCCACATTCCTATTAAGGTTTTAATTCAATTTCAATTTTAAAAATCCCCAATTATGAAAGGATGAACCCTAGAACAAAGTAGATGAAATTGAAAGAAAATACTTACAATTAATTGATGTTAGATGAAGGATGAGCGAAACCCACAACTTGGAATCAATTAATTTGAGTGATTGAAGGTTTTGGAAGCTTCAACAATGGTGGAAAAGGTAAAACCCGTCGGCTGTGTGTTTTTGGAGAGAGAGAGTTTGGTTTGAAAAAGAATAAAAACTCAAACTGGCGCTCTGACAAAAGTTACTGCCCGCGGTACCTTATCGATAAGGAACCGCGGGTTTGAGCCGCGGAGATAAGGAACCGCCTACAGAGGCAGGTTTCTATTTCTGAAAAACGCTAAATTTTGAAAATCCAGTTTTTCTAAAATACTTACAATTAAATCATGAGCCTTTTAGAATATCATTGGATTATCATAACACTAAGCAATATGCCTTGATGAAGGATTACAAGTTAAATCAAGATCGAAAAGAACCGAAACGGACAAACGACTACTCGTAGCAAAACGACTAAGTGGAGAGAAGTCAAGAGAGGTGAATCAAGACTAGGATCAATGCTCAAGGGATTAATGACAATCTTCAAGTAGTTGTAACGAAGAGCTTGTGTCATATATAGTGGTTTAAGACGTGCCTTTCCGGCGAAACGATAAACGACTTTGGTAATAAATAAGCACAAAGCAATTATTCAAGTATAGACTAAGATCACTTTCAATAATAGTCTTAGTCTAAACTAAAATATGAGCAAGGTTTTAATTCACTTTCTCTCCCACAAAGGGCCTACTAACCGTATGGGTGCAAACCATGGAAATCATGCTTGATACTTTAAGCTTCTACTAACTCACTCTACATCACCATAGTGAGTCAAGTATCCAAGCAATGAAGGTTTGAGAGGATAAAAGAAAATAAACACAAACTACAAATAAATGTCAAGGCAAGGATGCCGAGAACAAGCACATAGTCAAGTAATGATCAAAAGAATGATCAAAGGGCGTGTGGAAGAACGAAAGCGTACCTTGGCCACAAAGAGCAATCCATGAAGGAATAAGTGCTATGCCCAATCAATGACTATGTTGAGTACTAAGTCTTCAAGGACTAGTATCATTCCCAATCATCTTGGTATCATCATTCAAAGATGTTAAAGATCAATGAAGATGATTCTTCTAAAAGTGCAAGTAACTCAATCCATAACCAATTAATTGATTGATCTTCATGAGTACCTACACAAAGCAAGATGCAAACTAGTAGATACATTTCAAGAGTATACCTAAAATGCATAAAGGCTACTAATCTTAAGTGGGATGCAATATTATCAATTAAAAGACCTATTTCAAAGAAAACATAGTTTAGACCAAAGAGAAACTTTAGTATAACTAGACCTTCTAATTTGAGGAGACAATGGATCGATCCAAGTTTCAAAGTACAATATACTTCAAAGATCTTGAGTGACCATCGCTCTGATACCAATTGTAGAAACTAGAAGGGGGGTTGAATAGTTTCTCTTCGATTGGTGACCAAATTAAAATTACTTTCAATTTGGTTTGTATCAAAACTATCTTTTACTTGATGCTAAGTTGCATAATGATTAGGTTCAATTGAAATGCACTAGCAAGGATAATAAGCAAGTATAATGATAATGAAATAAGTAAAGAGTAAGGAAGGAGACAACCTAGTGGGAAGACACCAAGATTTATAGTGGTTCGACAACGAGGCTCTATCCTCGTTTCTACTCCACTCCTCGAGTACACCTACTCGAGATTTCCACTATATCCACAAGCTCCCTTCTCGGCGGAGAAAACCTTACATCGTTGCTTACATTATTTTACGACACTAAGCTAAATGTCGAGACCTAATCTTTAGCTAGGACCAATCTACACGACGTTGCCTACTTTACAATTTAACGACACAAGGCTAGATGTCGAGTTCTAATCTTAAGGTAGAACCAATCTTCACGACGTTGCCTACTTCACCATTTTACGACACAAGGCTAGATGTCGAGTTCTAATCGAAAGCTAGAACCAATCTTCACGACTCTTCACTTTGAAGCTAAGTGAGAACTTCACACAACACAACTACTAATCACTTTAAAGTTTAGTGAGAACTCACAAGACACAACCACATCACTTTATAGTTTAGTGAGAACTCCTAATCAAATCTATTACAACTTAACTAGACTTATCCAAGTACACACATGTCGCTTGGATTTACACAACACAAATCCAAGCAAACACATATGCAATGGATGTACACAACAAATCCAAGTATCCACAAATAACTTGGATGAACACAACTAGTCCAAGTATTCATAAATACATTGGATTGACCTAAAACAAAAAGGGTATCATGATGAATATGACTAGCTCATAGATTCATCTTTATCACTACACTAGTGAGTGAGTGATCTTCTCATTGGACATGGTAAAGGAGGGGATCAAGAGGATAATCATATGTAAACATCCTTAACAATTTAAGTGATCATTTACTAATGATTATGCTATAGAAAATAGAAAGAGGGCTGAGAAAAACATCCAAGAGGCTTGCTGGAAAATGAGATTTTACCCACTATTTAAAGGAGACAAAGTTACAACGGATCTATAATGGCTACTGTGCGCGGTACCTTATCTCACCCCGCGGTACCATATCGCTAAGGTACCGCGTAGGTACTTAAGGTACCGCCACTAGACTCTGCTCCGTTTTTTGTCTTTTAGTGAGGTGGGAATATCTGAGGTATTTGAACCCTTCAAAGGATATTCTAACAGCATTTGGGATATGCCATTTTCAAATTTTCATTTTCCATTTTAATAAAACATTTTCTAAAAAAGAAAGTTTATTAAAAAATCTTTTGTCTTATTAACAAAAGTGAGTTTTAAGGATAATCATTTTGATGATCACTAAGTATGATTAAGAAAGGTTAGTGATATGATTATTACCTTGATGATAGTGTTAGTTAAATAATTCATTTTGTTTTTTACACTAAATGTGTTGTATGGTTTGTTGTGATCAAAACTAAGAAAGATTAGTTAACACTAATAATGTTTTTAGGCATCACTTGCATTAACAATGACATTTATGTATTTTCTTGCAGCTTGACACACGCTTCATTTGATTTAAATTCTATCCATCAATGTTGCAAAAATCGTGAATCTCTAGCCGGCCGGTCGACCACCTTGTAGCTTGTAATCGTTCTAGGCGGGATTAATCGGATCGGCATTTTTAGCAAATTTTAGGTATTTCCTGTAAGTTTTGGGTATTTTAACGAGTTTTAGATATTTTAGGCATTACTATTCTTAGAATCCAGCTTTTCATACAAATAAATAGTTACTATAAGTGATAAACATAAGTTTATAGATAGTTTTTGGTATTTTCGGCAAGATTTACAAGTTTCCGGCAAGTTTGACCTTCCTTTAGCGCAATTGACCACAATTGACCACCATTAATCGCCTTTACATTAATCGGAAAGGTTGATGGCTGTGTAGCGATTAATCGTAGATTAATCGTCTTTGTAAACCTTGTTTTGCAACATTGCTATCCATAACCACATACCCCAATGTATTTGCATTGGAAATCATTGAAACCCTCCTTATTAAGAACAATGTTGATATTGGGTATGAGATGAGCATCTCTAACCTTAACAAGAACCACATTTTTAACCCCTGATGTGTTGACCAAATCAGAAACATCTAAGGTTACTGATTTGAGAATGCTCGTTGGTTTGGAGGTATTTGGAACAAAATTAGAGGATTCGTTCCCGTTAAGCACATTAACGTAACTTTGATTAGGGTTTGATTGTGCAGTCTGTGAGGTTTGATTCGATACGTTGATAGGTTGAGTGGAGGTTTCTTTGGGTAATGGTTTAGTGGAGGTTTCTTTGGGTAATGGTTTAGTGGTGATGTTAGGATTCTTTTGGAACCTAGCCCAAGCTGCATAAAATATGATACGATCCGATCCAAGTCTTGCTAAGCTCAATGATCAATGATTCAATGTTTTTAACTTTTAGAAACCTAACAAAAGCAAATTTACGCCCAGCCTTTGATAGTTTTCGAGCGATATAAACATCCGCAACAGTACCATGATTGCTGTAATGGTTCCATAGGTCGTTCTATCCAACAGTACCGCAACAGTACCATATTTTGAAAGAAGACAGGAGATGTGTACATAACTTTTTGGATCGAAAAAAAATTTAGAGTACTAAATCAGAACGGGTTCAGAACATAACTAATACCGGACTCATCTTATATGCACTTTGGAAATATATAAAATTAAGTAATGAAGTTAAAGTTATATTATAAAATTAATCTTATAAATAAAACAATATTTTGTTTGGCATTTATAGAAATTCACATTGTGAAATTCAAGTGTTACTTTTCTTTCTTTAACTTTGTAATAATTAATCACTAAGGTATAATTTTACAAACTACTACGTATCATATTACAATAAAATGTGCGCATGTGTCAATACGTGTCGAAGAGTCATTGTTAATGTTGTCATGTCATATAAGTAAGCATGTAAGGCAATGAAAATATTTATACAGAAATAACTGCTAAAAAAGCATTAAACTAAAAAAAGGGCGTTAAAGAGAACATATAGGTACTGAATGACTGAGCACATCCATCCGCTCTAAATGACGCAGAAGAAAAATTAATCGCTAAGAGTTTCATTTGTTTTTATCAAACACTCAAGCGCTGACCGATTTTGATTTAACCTCTTAATTGGTTAAGAAGCTATCAAACACCCCCTAAGAATTTAAAGATGAAAGTTTGTCATTCACCAAATTAAAAAGAAATTAAAATGATATCACCATCATTGTTATTGATTTTAAGTCATCGAAGCTATATAAATATCGACTTTCATAAGGTTTGGTTTTGCGTATCTAGACGTTTTTTATATCAACAGAAACGGTAACATAAGAGTTTAATTCTATTAAACATGATAAAGGATTGTTCAATATTAGTACTTTATGATTGAGGTTTGAGAATTACGAAGTACCTTTTGTCATCGTGTTAGAAACTTCATTTAAGTTTTACAGCTCACTTTTTCGATAAACGCCATATTTGTGAAACTAGCGATTAAATCTCCTTCGTAACTTTTACTGATGGTACTTTAAAGCATGCTCGTAACGTGTTATGAATAATTATAACAACCAAGATGTAGAAAAGTGCACTATATACACAGTGGCGGACGCATGAATTATCGCCACGGGGGCCATCGATCAACAAGAGTGGTTAAATGACTCGTTTAACAAATAAATCAGGTTGGGTAAGAGTAAAAATTTAAACCGTTTACCTGCTAATAAAGTATCTCACATTTATGTAATTATGTTAGTAGTTATGTGATTATGTTAGTAGTACTAGTGTACTACACAGTAAACAGAAAAACAATATTAAAAAAAAAAAGAAAACAAGACTGCTAGAATAAAAGCAAGAAACGACAAAAGAAAATCATACTAGTACCAAATAAAAAAATTTATTAAAAAATGAAGAAAGAGAGTGTTTTATTTTATCAATCATCTTCCTACTTCATCTTTACACATTTTCCTTCCACCATTTTTTCCGGTCAATCAAAATCACCAAAGATAATCTTAAAGCACATTGATTTCTGATAATCTTTGAGTGAATGGAGGGCACTCACACTATCTGGATGGGGGCACTAGCCATTTTTTCTATTAATTTAAACTTTTTTCCTATGCATTTTGTGTTTCCGCAAGAACTTCATGGGGGGCAACGCCCCCATACTCTACACGTAGGTCCGCCCCTGTATATTCATCTCGGGATATATATGATTACAAAATAAAACATTATTTAAAAAAGTCTTTTAAATATGGTAAATATATACATCATATAAATAAAAGATTATAGACATGTATTATTTATTCTTGAAAAAAAGTTAGTAAATTTCTTACTATTAAAACATGATAAAATAAAGTTGTTAGAACATTTATAATACACTAGGCGAGTACCCGCGCATAGCGGCGGGTTTCTAGTTTCGACAAGATTTTATCGACGAATAATGTTTTTTTGCAAACTGTGTTTATGGCACATCCTGGAATCGGATATAACATGCGATATTGTGACATGCAAACTGTGTTTATCGATAAGGTGTCTAGTTTCGAAAAGATTTTTCGATTTAACTATCACATATGAGATATTGTGACAAGTGCTTCGTGTCACGTTCAAAATAAAACGTAAAAATATTAAAATGTAACTGAAACCGAATATAACATGTGATATTTAAACTCAAATTTATGAGTGATTTTGGTATCGTAAATGTTGTTTACAATTAATAGTTGTACTCGTGTACCTCCCCCATTTTAGGTATATATATGTGGGTGTTTATTAAAAATGGGTAAAGTTATAGAGGACTTGTTACTATTCAAAAAGGATATTAAAAAGGATTTTTTGTATTGTAATGCAAGCTTTTGTAAAAGCTTTTTGACAATAACTTGAACAAGCTCAAGTTATTTTTTTAAATTTCTAGCCATTGAATAGGTTTGCATTGAATATCTTTCGGATATCAAGATTCGTTTCATAAATTTGTTTCTCAAGATAAATTCTTTATTTATTATTATGTGTATATTATGTATGGGTATATATGTTTTGAGATATTTTTAAATAATAATTAGGAAAAAAATTATTGAAAGAAAAAGATTGTGTTGGTAATTGAAGGAAATTTGAGAAAAAACATATCAAGAGTTTTTTTAAGACCATGCTTAGATTATGCTACACTATTAATAGAGATCAAGCTTTTATCTAATGCGTGTGCCTTCTCAAGTTTGTTTCTTAAAATAGTCAAAATACCATATATATAATACATCTCATGATTACGGAGGTGATTTTTACTCCACTTAAGTTCACACCAAATGATACCAAGACTTGACATCACTGTTTGAGTATTTAATTTCACAGCAAGCAGACTTACCTTTTGACAAATTTTACTTGCACAAACAGAGAAAATCAGCTCTAGCGCGGTTAACACGTGGAGATTCTAACACCGTTTTTATGTTACATATAGCTATGAAAAAGTGATGTGAAGCCGATATTTTGGTCACAAGGTGGCCAAGTGATACTTTTTAGTGTTAACATGTTGGTTGGAGAGTAATTTTGAATGTTGTTCGAGCCACAGGTGGTCAAGATGAGACTTATAAGTAATACTAACAGTTTATAGCTTGATAAAGGTAGTGTATGTAATGGTAAATGACAGTAGAAGGCAAATGAGGGTTAGTCCCGCTCATCTCTCTTGTAATCATTTCTCTCCCCATATGTGTCATACCTATCATCATCTCGCCTATATTACGCTCTTTTCATTTTTTGTCCCCCGCATCTTTAAGTTTGTAATCATTTTGCTTTGATGAAAGGCTCGATGACTCGCTTTTCTTTGCTCATGGTGATTATTTGTCTCGAGTTGTCTTGGCTGCTTTCTTTGTAGGTTTGCACCAGCCTCCTCATCAAATACCATACCATACCTACCAAATTCATTTTTGTTAGGACCATTGTAATAGTTATATGTAATAGATAGACTAGGACGTATGTAGTTCCTCCTGGTCCTAGTAGTAGTAGGAGCAAGTCCTGCTCCTGGTCCTAGTCGAAGTCAAACTTTATTATTTACTTAATATTCTGTTAGGATATGCATGAGATATGTTAGGAAAGGATATGCATATCAGTTTTACACGTTTTCTTTAATGCTGTATTAGGGTTTCCTTGTAGTATAAAAGGAACCTTAGGCAGAAGGGTTAGACACACCTTCACAAAACGTAGTTCTAGTAATTATCAATATTAGAAATCCTTAGAAAGGATCAAGTCTTTATAGTTATTCTGTTCTTCTTGATTACATTTATATTTTACATTCATATTGTGTATAGAGTCTCTTTGTGATTTGACTTGTGATTACAGAAGTCATTCACCGGTCCTGACAAGCTGCAAGATCTACATTTAGTAGACCCAACAAGTGGTATCAGAGCCTGGAAGGGTCTCTATACAAGAAGAATCAAGTTTTCTTATTACTGACATTTTGTTTATCATGTCTGCCTCAACTTCTACTCAAACAGGAGAAGACAGCACTCCTAAAATTGTGCAACCTCAACAGATCCTTGCTACAGTTTCAAACACAAATGGTAAATTCCCTCTTTTGAAAAAGGGTGAATATGAAAACTGGGCAATGAAGATGGAATGGTGGATCACCAATACTGATCAAGATCTTTGGAAAATCATTCTGAATGGGAACAACAGAAAGCTTACTGGAAGAGACAAGAATGGTAATATTACTCTTCTTGACCCTAAGTCTCATGAAGAAATCATAGCTATTCAGAAGGAGGTCAAAGCAAAGACAATTTTGCTTCAATCTCTTCCTGAAGATCACATGGGTGACTTCTACCATTTGGATGATGCTAGAGAGATCTGGAATGGCATAAAAGCAAGGTTCGGTGGGAATGAGGAGTCAAAGAAAATGTGAAGGTCCATGCTGAGAGATGAATTCACAGAATTCAAAATCTCAAAAACTGAAGGGGTACATCAAGGGTATGATAGGTTCCAGAAAATATTGAGCCAGTTGAATCAACTTCGGTCAAAGCCTGATGATGGTGATATTAATGCAAGGTTTCTTAAAGCCTTACCCTACTCATGGAATCAGGTGGTGATCTCTCTCAAAGCCAAAGGTGGGCTTGACTATCTCACCTTTGATGATCTGTTTCTTAGGCTCAGAACTTTCGAACCCCATGTAAGAGGATTTTCTAGTGACTCTTTTCCCACTCCTGCTAACTCTGCCTTTGTGAGTTCTATGGCATCTAGTCCCATGTCATATGCAAGTAGCCCAATCAATACTGTCTCCTCTCAGCATACTGTTCAGCATACCTCTGCTCCTGAACCTACTGCCAAGTCTGGTAGTATGGTAGAAGCCGTTCTTCATTCGTTTGTGGCTGATGTTAATGCTGAACAACAACTTGCTTTTGATGATTTCAAACAGGTTGATAAACTTGACCTGGATGAGATGGATCTTAAATGGCAGATGGACATGCTTACTCTTAGGGTTCATAAGTTTGAGAAGAAAGCATGAAGGAAATTTAATTACAACCCTCGGGAGCCAGCAAGATTCGACAGAAGCAAGGTTTGATGCTATAACTGCCAGCAACAGGGTCACTTTGCAAGGGAGTGCCCTAGCAAGAATGATCAGGAGAAGAGCAGGTACTCCGCTTTCAAGGTTCAGGAGATAAAAGATGACAAGAAGGCATTGGTATCTGTTGACTCTATGGTCAACTGGAATGATCATCAGGCTTCTACTCTGGAATTAGCTGAGTCCTCGACTGACGTGTTTGCAATGATTGCTGGGAATCTCTCTGATGCAGAAGAAGCAGACGAGTTTGCTCTTATGGGCATCTCACCTCAGGTACAACATTGTCCTCTTGGTTGTCATGATAAATACTCAGAATTGTTGTCCCAATTTAATGAAGTAAATGATCAAAATGATAAGTATTTTTTAGAGGTTCAAGCCTATAAGGCTTCATTAAATACTTTGGAACAACAAAAGAGGTGGTTACAAGATACACAACGTGCGTATGAGGATAAAATCAGGATACTAAGCATTGATTTAGAAAACACGACAAATATGCTTAAATATACAGAAACAGAAAGAGATGCTAGTATCAAAGAAAAAGAGGAGATGCAAGCTAAATTAGATGCTACAATGCTAAGATTTGAAAAATGGCAAAAGGCACCTAAAAATCTTTCAAAATTAATTGATAGTAGCATGTTTGGCAGAACTAAAAGAGGCTTAGGATTTGAAAAATATATTGATTCAGAAGATGTATTTGATTTATCTTTTTCAAGTGTCTTTGATGCCGACAAAGAGGATGAGGGCAAACCTAGTTACAATAGGTTTAAACCAGCAGCAGAAATGCATGCTGTCCCTCCTCCTCTTACTGGAACTTTTATGCCCACTTCATGGCATAATGACTCGGATGGATCACAGATGCTTGAGTCCCCAACAAGTTCTACTAATACTAATGACTTTGTCTCATGTACTTTCAGTGACAAAGCCGGTGACTCTACATCTAGTGGTTCAAGTGAAGAGTCAAGACCTACAAGTTCCAAGTTGAATGAACATGCTGCTACTGGTGCTAGGAAGTGTGAAGAAAAAGTTGCTGTCAAGTCAAGTGTGTCTGGTCGTAGTTTATTGAGTCCTAGGAAGAATGTTTTTCCTAGAATTGTGTGTAATAAAGTAGGCAGTATGAAACAATCTCATTCTAATAAAAGGTCTTTCAAACATGTTTTGTTTGTGGCAGTGCCTTTTATTTAATTAAAGATTGTGATTATTATGACACACATGCTTCTGTTAATCATGCTTTTCCTGCTCCTGGTCCACCAGGAGCTGCTTCATATGCTTCTAGAAGACTTAATCCTAGTGCTCCAACGTTTACTTCTTCTCGAGTATCCTCTCATTTAGCTTCTGATTATTGGAGAAATATTGGATTCCAAACAACCAGTAATTATTTTCAAAATTTTAATCCAATCTATCCACATAATTTGGACCACACGTATTTTGGTTCGGGAATCTTGGGAACTGCTGTTAAGCCCTCATCAGGTTGTCCTTGGTCAAATAATAATACCCAAATGATGCATAGGCAACCAAGGAACAACGGTGGATCTCATCAATCTTCTTGGCATTATTCTAAAGATCCACAAGGCAGGCTCAAACTTGAAAAGGTTTGGGTCCCCTTAAGACACTAACTTTTGCAATTTTTATCTTGTTGTTGTAGGTTACTCCATACCAGGATCCTAGTCTAGGCATTGTTGATAGTGGTTGCTCCAGGAGCATGACTGACAATAAAAGTCTTCTCTCTAACTTTGTACCATTTCATGAAGCAAGGTCTATTTTGGTGGGGGTGAAGGCAGAATCACTGGCAAAGGAACGATAAAGACTCCTAATCTAAATTTTGAGCAGGTCTACTATGTGGAAGCACTTCAACACTTCAACTTGATATCGGTCTCTCAGATTTGTGACAAGAAGCAGTTTGTTCTCTTCACCGATACTGATGCACTTGTGCTTTCCAAAGACTTTTAGCTTCCGGATGACTCACAAGTTTTACTCAGAATCCCTAGAAGACACAATCTGTATAGCATCAAGTTGAATGAAGTCAACCCTACTGGTCAACTAGCATGTCTAGTTGCAAAAGGCTCAGAAGATGAAGCCATTAAATGGCACCGAAGGATGGGGCATGTGAACTTCAAGAACATTCACAAACTTGCAAATCTAAATTTGGTCTCTGGTTTACCTCCCAAGACGTTTAGAAATGATATAAATTGTATTGCCTGCAGCAAAGGCAAACAGCACAAAGCATCCTTCAAGGCCATTACTGCTCTAAGTCTTATTACTGAACCATTGCAGCTTCTACACATGGACTTATTTGGTCCTACTTCCATCAGGAGCATTGATCACAAGCAATTCTGTCTGGTGGTAACTGATGGGTATAGCCGGTTTACGTGGGTGTTCTTCATGGCTGCCAAGAGTGAGACCTACTCAATTCTTAGAGACTTTCTTACCCTGATAGAGAACCAGTTGTCTAAGAAAGTTAAAGGTATTCGTTGCGACAATGGAACCGAGTTTAAAAATAAAGACCTCATCGCACTTTGCAATGCTAAGGGCATCAAAAGAGATTATAGTGATGCACGGACTCCTCAACAGAATGGTGTGGCAGAAAGAAAGAATAGGACACTAATAGAAGCAGCAAGAACTATGCTTGCCGATTCCAAGCTTCCAACCATGTTCTGGACAGAAGCTGTTAATACTGCAAGTTATGTTTTGAATAGGGTTTCTATTACCAATCCTCACAAGAAGACTCCTTATGAGCTGCTCACGGGCAAAGTTCCAAATATTGCTCATTTAAAGCCTTTTGGGTGTCCAGTCACCATTCTGAATACTAGTGACTATTTGAGGAAGTTTGATGGCAAGGCAGATGAAGGATACATTGTGGGATATTCAGCTCATTCTCGGGCTTATCGTGTCTATAATCTTCAAGCCAAGCGGATCATTGAAACTATTAATCTCAGGTATTTTGAGGAGAAGTCAAACATCCAAGGCAAAGGTCCAGAATGGTATTTTGATCTTGATTACCTTAGTGATTCGTTAGGATATTTTCGTTTCAAAACTAACCATGATGCAGGACCACAAGTGTTTACAACTTCTAGTACTGGTGTTCCTTCTAGTCTTTCTGATTCAGATGATGAGGATGACATTTTTGTGGTTCCATCCTATTCCACCACAGTTTCTCCTACTCCTCCTAGTGATGCAACTCCATTGGATGTACAGGATTCCCAAGCAGCTCTTGACACTCTTCTCAAACAACAACAAGAAGCTACTAAAGCAGCTGCTCAAGGTAGTTTTGAGTTTCCCTTGGTTGAGCCTACTGACAAAGTTGCTCCTGGTACTCCAGCTTCTGCTCCTAGTGCTAGCTTATCACCTACTGGTACTCCAACTAGTGAGTCTGCTTCCAATACTCGTTTCTCCAGTCCTTCTGATTTGGGGAACCATCAAAAGAAGTCTTCTACCAAGCTGGATGATATTCATAAACAACCAGTAGATGGGATTTTCCAAAATGCTTCATATGATGCTGACTTTGTTGGTGATCTCAATAACTTGGCACCAGAAGTAGAGGTTTCTTCCAATCCAGTCTTGCAATCACATAAAGATCATCCTACCACTCAAATAATTGGAGATCCTGGTTCTACTGTCAAGACACGCAGAATGCAGCAGAAGGCCTCGTCTGATCATCATGCTCTTGTGGGCTATATTAAGGATCAAAAGCGTAATAATCATACGGACTTTCAACACTGTTTGTTTGCTTGTTTTCTTTCACAGGTGGAACCTAGGTCTGTTTCTCATGCACTTGAGGATCAAAGTTGGGTGGAGGCTATGCAGGAGGAAATGCAGCAATTCTTGTTTCAGAATGTTTGGGTTCTGGTTGACCTACCAGATGGAAAGACAGCTATCAATACCAAATGGATTCTCAAGAACAAGAAGGATGCACGGGGAATTGTCGTCAGGAATAAAGCTAGCCTTGTCGCACAAGGACACACTCAAATTGAGGGCATTGACTATACTGAAGTTTTTGCTCCGGTTGCAAGGATAGAGGCCATTTGTCTGTTTTTTGCCTTTGCTTCTTATGTTGGCTTTACGGTGTTTCAGATGGATGTCAAGAGTGCATTTCTCTATGGCAAAATTGATGAGGAGGTGTATGTCACTCAACCTAAGGGCTTTGTTGATCCACTTCATCCCAAGAAAATCTACAAGGTGGTCAAGGCTCTTTATGGGTTACATCAGGCTCCTAGAGCTTGGTATGAGCGTCTTTCAACTTTCTTGTTAAAGAATGGCTATAGAAGAGGTACTATTGACAAAACGCTATTTCTTCGGAGAAATACCAAGGACATTATCCTTGTTCAGGTTTATGTGGACGACATTATCTTTGGTTCTACTAGGAAGGAGTGGTGTGATGAGTTTGAACACTTGATGAAAGGCGAATTTCAGATGAGTGCGATGGGAGAACTGTCGTTCTTCCTTGGTCTTCAGGTCAAGCAACAATCGGATGGGATTTTCATCTGTCAAGATAAATATGTCCATGAGATTCTTCAGAAGTTTGACATGGATCCTCTTAGACCAGCAGCAACTCCTTATGAAGTTGCTAAAATCAAACTTAAGAATGAGCCAGACCCCCCGGTAAATGTTCACATGTACAGGTCTATGATTGGCTCCCTCATGTATTTGACTGCATCACGTCCGGACATCATGTTTGCAGTAAGTGCTTGTTCTAGACACCAGGTGACTCCAACGGTTTCGAACTTAAATGCAGTAAAGAAGATTTTCAAGTATATCAAAGCTCAACCTAAATTGGGTCTATGGTATCCTAGAGAATCACCTTTTGTTCTAGAAGCCTATAGTGATAGTGACTATGCTGGTGCTAATAATGACAGGAAGTCTACTACTGGTGGTTGTCAGTTTTTGGGTCGTCGACTTATTTCATGGCAATGCAAGAAACAGACTATAGTAGCTACTTCTTCAACAGAAGCTGAATACGTTGCGGCTGCTAGTTGTTGTGGACAAGTTTTGTGGATCCAAAATCAGATGTTGGACTATGGTTTCAATTTTATGAATACCAAAATTTTTATTGACAATCAAAGCACTATTTGCATTGTGAAGAATCCTGTTTTTCATCAGCGGACGAAGCATATTGAGATTCGGCATCATTTTATACGGGATGCCAATGAGAAGAAGCTGATACAGGTTCTTAAAGTTCATACGGATGACAATGTTGTTGATTTGCTGACTAAAGCCTTTGATGGTCCTCGGTTTAACCACTTGGTGGTTCATATTGGGATGGTCAATCCTTGAGGTCTAGGATTGAGGGGAGGCAAAGCCTAAGGGGAGGCTTTGTGTACATATTAGGATAGACTAACGTATTCATAGATTTCAACAACATATTTTCTTGGTTCTGATGGAGTGTGGTGCTTCTGATGGAGGATTTTGCTCTCTTCTAGTGGATATGGCCTTACATGACTGGCTTCTGGTCCTCCTTGGTCAGCTTCTAGTTATATTTGGTTGGCTTCTGGTGGCTTAAAATCCTTCCATGACAAGTGGTGTTTGGCTCCTGGTACTGGTCTGGCATACTGTTCATTCCTTTTGTCCTTTGTTAATCACATTTTGCTCCTGGTCTGACAATTGTGTGCTTTGACTTTTGGTCAACGCTCCCAATCCTGGTATTTACAGTTTTAAATTAAGCATGGTTAATTGGGAGTTGGTAATTATGTTAAAAAGGGAAAGTGGTTACTATGCAATTATGGTTTAATTTGAAAGGGCAACCCCCCATTAATAGGGGTCAATGAACAGTTACCACTTTCTTTATTTATGGTCAAACTACACCCTTGACTCACTCATTACAATAAACACACACACAAAACCGCTCCTACTATCTCCACCTTCATCACAATCCTTCTTTAATCAATTCATCAAGATCCATGGCTGCTCTTGCTTACCAACCTGCTCACAACCGAGTTGCTTATCTGGGTGATGGTCCACATTAATAACTAAGATTTTACTCGTTTAAAAATTCGTTTCTCGGTGTCTAATCGAATTGATCTCCGGTTAATTGTGTGAGATTAGTTGTTCTTGGTGACCCAAATATTTTTGGTTTTGGAAAATAAATAAGCAAGACTTAATAATAAATGACGAGAAATTAAAACAAGTTAAAATGTAAACGGTGCGATATTTAAAACTTTAAAATTAAATGAGAAAAGAAAAGACGTAAAATTAAAACTTAACAAAAAGTAAATGATGCAACCCAAAAATTAAACTAAAAGGAAAGTAAATAAAAATTCAAATAAAGAAAAATGCGGGAAAAATAATCTTGAAAATAAAAGACAAAAAATTAAAAGGAAAAACAAACAAAAACAAACTGACAGAGCTTCATTCGGAACTTTCATCTTCCGGATGAAGGTGCTTCATTCGGAACCTTCAACTTCCGGATGAAGGTACTTCATTCGGAACCTTCAACTTCCGGATGAAGGTGCTTCATTCGGAACCTTCAACTTCCGGATGAAGGTGCTTCATTTGGAACTTTCATCTTCCGGATGAAGGTGCTTCATTCGGAACCTTCAACTTCCGGATGAAGGTGCTTCATTCGGAACCTTCAACTTCCGGATGAAGGTGCTTCATTCGGAACCTTCAACTTCCGGATGAAGGTCACCTGGGGATGATGAAATACAGAAACAGCAGACTCGAAGAACAGGGGCTATACAGTAACAAAGATTCGATCCACAAATTAATCAAAATCAAACAAAAGATAAAACCAAAACAACCAATAAGCATTAACTAACAATAATCAATCAAAACAACTCATCAAAACTAACTAACATAACCAAATTAATCAAAACCCACTTGATCAAAATCATAAAAACTCAAGAACATGAACAATCAAAACAAAGAACAAATCAAACAAGAAAGGTAGAAGGAGATTGGCAATAAAATAAAGATTAACAATAATTAAAGGTAAACTTACTTGGAATTAAAAGAAGATTAAAGGTGCGTTACAAGAGAATTAAAGATCATAAATTTAAAGAACAAGAGAAATGAAAATTGGGGAAGAGAGGCTTGTCAAGCCTCCAACTCCCTAAACAAAATGGCTAGTAATGTGTATTTATAGGGGAGGAAGGGATTAGTGGAAGGAAGCTTCCTCCCCTCTTTCCTCTTTTCCTTAATTGCGTCATTAGGTCCCTCCTTTCTTTAATATTCTTAAATCTTGGACTATAATGACTTTGGCTCGGGATTTCTTTGAACTCGTCTTGTAATTCTTCAATAAATTATACTTGAGTTCTTCGGCTTTTGGTAAACTTCCGTATTTTGACTTTTTCTTCGATAAATCTTCAGAATTGGTCTTGGACTTCCGTTCTTTTTCCACTCTTGATCTTTCGACTTCGTCTTTTGTCTTTTACTTCAATAAAAGCCCGTGGAAGCCGTGTTTTCTCCACTTTTCACCTTCTCGACCCTGAAACACAATAAAAACACAAACCACACATAATTCCGCCATTTATGACATAAAATATACGTTTAGGTCCCGTTTTAATGTAATTAAGTGGTAGAAAAGATGGGTGTTTTCACACCTATCAACATCGTGAACATTTTGCTGACATTCTGGATTTTATTGAAGCTTCCAATCTAAGGTTTGCTTTTACGGTTTGTCCCACCATATATGATAGTGTTATTCGTCAATTTTGGGCGTCTGCTCGACTTGTGAATGTGGCTGGTCGTCCACGTGCACTCCATGCTACTATAGATGGACGTGCATATGTGGTGACGGAGGCTTTTATTCGCTCTTCCCTTCATCTTCAGGATGAGGGTGGTGTTGAATCCATCCCCAATTTGGAAGTATTGGAGGGGATGGCTGCTTTAGGATACGAACATGGGGGGAAGTTTAACTTCCATAAAAATAGGTTTTCCCCCTAATGGAAGCTTCTGGTCCACTTTCTAATCCATTGTATGAGTCCCAAGTCTGGGAGTTGGGATGCTTTCCCTACTCCTTTGGCTACTGGTCTTATTTGCTTAGCCCAGGGTAGAGTTTTTAACTTTTCTCATTATCTATTTGAGGGGATGGTTAGTAATCTGTCTAATGCTGGTTCGAGAAAGAAGTTTCTTATGTACCCTAGGTTTCTTCAGCAAATCCTAGTTTGCATTCCTCGTGATAGGACTGAGCATGTGCCGTCTAAGCTTACAGCAAAAGTGTATTACAATATGGTCAATGGGTTTACTGGGGAATGGAGGCCCCTGACTGAGGCCATGTTGGGATTGGCTCAGGGTCCTATGGGTGAGGAGGAGGAGGCTCCTGAGTTCGTTGTGATTGATGATGACCCCATGGAGGAGGAGGCTCCTACTGCTGGTGCCACTCATGTGGTTGAGGAGGAGCTGGTTGAGGAGGTGGTGGTTGAAAAACCATCCCCTTCCAAGGCTGGTCCTTCTTCAGTCCCACACAAGTCTCCATTTGTGGAGACTCCACCTCCTAGTCCTGCCCCACACTCGACTGATAAACCGTTTGATGCTAGTACTCCACAGGTTGACCCATATGTTGCTTCGGGCTCCAATGATGCTTTCCCTGATCCAAGTTCTCTTGGTGGGCAGGCGGAGGAGCCTACTACACTGATATCTTTGCTTGATCTTATGCGCAGGTACCATGAGCGGATGATTTCTTTGGAAGCTGATTTGAACCAACATCGGAAACTTACTAGGGAGTTTGTTCTTCCTCTGGCTGATCGCATCAAAGCGTTGGAAACTCAGCAACGGCGTCGCAAGAAGCATGTGATCCATTCAGATTCTGATGAGGAGGATATGGAGAATGTTGAGGATGGTTTGACATTATTGGCAAAGGCTGCCTTTGCTGACAAAGTTTATGATGATTTGCCGGTTCCTCCGATGTCCTCCAGTGTTCCTTCTCCTGGTGCTATTCCTACTTCTATAGGTGGTGATTCTGATCCTGCTGCTGGTTCTCATGCTGGTCCCTCTCATGCTTCGAAGGGCAAGGCCCCAATGATTGATGTTCCATCCCCATCTCGCAAGCGTACCCGTCGCCAGCTTGAAGAGGAAAGGCTAGGTGAGGAGGCTGCTCGTCGGGTTCAAGCTGAGATTGATGAAGCTGATAGGGCTGCTGAGGAAGAGCTTCGAAAGCGGAGGCGTGAACAAATACAGCACGATGCCATGCATTGGAGTGATAGTGAATGGATGCAAGTATTGACTGTTCTCACCCGGGATTATGCTCAGTTTACAGATCTTTTGGGTGACGATGTTGATGAGCACAATTGTATTCCGAGGGCTATGGTATTGATGCGTAAGCACCAGTTGGCTCTTGCTGCACAACTTAGGGAAAAGAGAAAGAACAGACCTTTATCTCGGACTGAGGAGCGCAAGCAGATGCAACGTTATGTGAAATATCAGTCTGCTGCTCATTTTAATGCTCCTTGGAAGTGGGACCGGGTGCGGGCTTTGACTTTTGATGAGCTCAAGGCACTTTATGAAAATATGGTTAAGCGTCAGAGTCAACCTATTCCGGAAAGATTTATTTACCATCCTCGTGGTGTGACTTCTTCTACGCCTGCTGTTTCTACTGGTCCTTCTTCTGCACCCACTCCTGGTTCTGCTGCAAGTCCATCTGGTTTTGTTGCTACTTCTGTTGGTACTTCTACTTCTCCTTTGGTTGCTCCTTTAGGTTCTACTGCTGGTCCTGCTACCACCACCTTTGCTGCTACCACCACCACTCATGCTTCTACTACCACACCTGTTCCTACCACCACCACACATGTTCCAACAACCACCTTTGCTACCACCACCACAACTACTGCTACTACACCTGATTTGCCATCTCCATCACCACCAGTTCTTGGAACTCAACCCAATCCTACTTCTGATGCAACTCCTATTGGTCCATTGGGTGGGCACATTCATGAGTCTACTTCTACTGCTCCCCCTGCTGCTGCTGAGGTTAGGGTAAAGGTTGAACCCACACCTAGTGATCCCACACCTAGACGTTCCCTTCGCCAGAAACAAGCTCGTCGTGTTCGCCGTGGTAAGACAATCCCTTATGAGAAGCGGGATCCTGAGAATTTGATTGATGCAGCTTCTGACAGCGATTCTGACTTACCTTTGGGCAATGGGAACATTACTGGTTATACGGTTGAGCGTTCTACAACACTTCCTGGTGGCGTATCCCATCGGATTACTTTGAGTGATGGGTCTGTGCGTTTGGCAACGGGTTTGCAGGGTGTGTTGTCTTGGGCTGACCGTATGGATCTTATGGCGTTGTATGGACTTGTTGATTCTAGTATGCCTTTTGACCCGATGGCTGTGTCTTCATGGCCTGGTTTGCGAATCTGGGCTGATCTTAAGCTGATGTTGGATGCTCCTCCTAATGCTCCTGTTTCGGGCATATGAAAGGATCAAATGCAATGGGAGATTCTGCGCTGGAAGCTATATGCTGGATGTGGTGTTCATATGTTGGAATTAGAATCTGGTCATATGGTGTTTATGCTGACGGATGTGGAGTATCCTTTGACAATTTCTTCGATGGAGGCGATGTTGGCGAGTCACTTGCAAATTTCTACTGCTCCATCTGGAAATGAGTCCTCTATGGCCACGACATTGGTAGAAGGTATTCAGGCGCGGTTGATAGCAGATAAGAAGGCTGCTTCTGGTATGTGATGTGCTTGGGTTGTAAGTGGTTATGTTTTGTATTTTTGTTCATTTGTTCTTATTCTCATTCTTTTCACCAATATGTACAGTGATTGGTGAACTTTATTCTATATAGTTAAAAAAAAAACAAATAATATAACAATTCATAAAAAAAAAATTATATATATATATATATATACTTTTTATATAATATCTGCTTATACTTTTAACACAGTTTCGGTTTTATACTTGTGAATAATATCCCTTGGCTGCTTCACATTGTGGGTTCTGGTTATTGCTTTGTGCTTGTCCTGGTATTTGGCTTCACTTGGTGTTGGACGTGGTCCACACAACAAATGGTTCTCAACTTACCATGTCTAATCGACAAGAAAAAGTTGATTCACCTTGAGGGTACGGCTCCTGGTGCGATTCTCAAATCCGTTGATGGTTGCCAGGTTACCCAAAACTGGATGGTTTTCACTTGCCATAGTCTTGGACTGAAAAGTGGCTAATCCAAGGGGGTACGGCTCTTGGTAAAGATCTTATCAAATCCGTTGATAGCTGTAATAGCTTGCTTAAAGCTATAGGGTGTTCAACTCACCGATGCTTCATTGCTAAGAGTTGGCGAGTCCAGAGGGGTACGGCTTCTGGTAAAGACGCATCAAATCCGTTGACGGTTGTGATGGTTTGCCTAAAATCATCAGGGTACTCCCACTCACCATTGATTCACGTTCTAAGAGTTGGGTTGGGTTCTAGTCTCCCAGGGTGATGCTTATTCCACCAGAATGACTAGCTAGCCCAAGAGCGGGCAGCTACTTGGTAAAGGCTCCTCAAATATGCTCATGTTGCTGAAATGATTCAACACGATGCTGATTTGTTACAAGCTTTGGAGAAGCTTCTGGTGTTTCATGTTGCGGCGGTTACTCTGATTCTTATCTTGTTGATGCTGCTATTTGTTTTGCTGATACAATCCTCGGGCTTTCTTTGCACGTTTTCCAGGAAACTTGAACTCAACAGGTCAAATTCAAGTTTAGGGGAGGATTGTTAGGACCATTGTAATAGTTATATGTAATAGGTAGACTAGGAGGTATGTAGTTCCTCCTGGTCCTAGTAGTAGTAGGAGCAAGTCCTGCTCCTGGTCCTAGTCGAAGGCAAACTTTATTATTTACTTAATATTCTGTTAGGATATGCATGAGATATGTTAGGAAAGGATATGCATATCAGTTTTACACGTTTTCTTTAATGCTGTATTAGGGTTTCCTTGTAGTATAAAAGGAACCTTAGGCAGAAGGGTTAGACACACCTTCACAAAACGTAGTTTTAGTAATTATCAATATTAGAAATCCTTAGAAAGGATCAAGTCTTTATAGTTATTCTGTTCTTCTTGATTACATTTATATTTTACATTCATATTGTGTATAGAGTCTCTTTGTGATTTGACTTGTGATTACAGAAGTCATTCACCGGTCCTGACAGGCTGCAAGATCTACATTTAGTAGACCCAACAATTTTGTTAGTAAACATTACAAACATTTTGACATATGAGAGAGATGGACAGATGACCAATCATCAATTTCAACCATTTAATTCTGAATTGGTTGGTTCGTGTTTTATCTCGAGCACGTTGAAATCTTAAAGCGTTTAATTATACATAAACTTGATTACTATTTATATATAAGAGTGTAGTACATAATCATACTTAACGCACTAATCATTTATAAAATGGGAAAACGTGTTTGAGGGTCAACCAGGACCGTACTAAAAATAGCATGCCTCAACCCGGATAGTTTTGACCAATTGCCAAACCAACACGACCCACCAATCTTACAACGTCTACTAAACCTACTAACCTTAAGCTATCGTTGCCACCTTTTCTTGTAAAACTGTCATCCTTCGGGGTGTATTTTGGAGCTTGTTTCGCATAAGTGCTCCCGATACAGTCCTTTGCAATATGATCAACAAAGCCACATTTGAAGCAACCTGTACCAGCTACGACACAAAAAAATCAACAAATTTTACAAAACACGTCAATATAATTACTATGAATCACTCAAGTGCCTATACTTACTTGTTCCACAATGTTTGCCTTTACTACTAAATGTTTCCACATATTTGAAACACTCTGACTGAAATCCACATGTATATTCTGATAATCGATTAGAGCATTATCCATCTTTCATGGAAATATGTAGGAAGTTATGTCAAAATGGCATTCACGGTCTTATCACTTACAAGTTGTACAAATTGAATATTTGTTTGAAGCTACATTCAAGATGCACAAATTATGTATACCTTACTGTTAAGTGTGTTGTTGACTTGTTTCTCCTGAGATTTCTGTGTGGGTGCCTTTTCTGCTCTCGGAAATACAGGAAGGTCACCATGTCTTTCAGTAAAAATCAACATCTTGTATTAAATTACGAATATCTATTATGGTTATGCAGTTGGGTTATAGTTTTGTAACTTGCATAGAATTATCTAAGATTACCTACACGTGGTGCCTTGTTTGATGGAGGTTATCTTAGAAACAAGGTTGTAGGGTCAAAGAGAGTCTATGATGTTGAGTCTTTCATAGTTTAAGCTTTAGTGGCTGATATAGTGTGAATAACATTGGACTATCTTTATGAATCTCAATTTGTTCCCTTATTAAGCTGGGAAAAAAGCTGCTTTTAAACTACAGTTCGAAGAAATAAACTACTAGCTTTATACACGTGACTTTTGGTTTGAATGTTACACCTTGATGCATGTACACTTTGTTTATACTGTATATACCTATTTTGTTGGTTTAGTTATGCTATTTAAGTGCGTATTTGCAATCATTTTCAACTTTTTTCTAAAAACTCCCCTTTTAGCTTATTCACCCCGATGGTATCTTAGATGTGTTCGTAATCAATAATGTGAATGTGTGAGCGTTTGGACCATAGCAATAGACAAAGATGTTATGTCACATACATAAACACTACTATATGGACAAATGCATGTAAAGCATATGGAGCATCAAAAAACGCCAATGTTAACTATGGAGCATCAAATAAGGCAAATTTTAACTACAATATTAAAATTTCGCGCGGATATATTTAACACTTGCATCACAGCGACTGAATAAGAATTATGTGCATTTTACCTAGGGATGAGCACCGGCACCGAAAAAGGCACGGTACCGGATCAATTTATTATACCCTTAAATCTATAGGGATATATATAATTGCTTAACACCCTTAAAGCCCTGATTTGATTTGGACAGGAAATAGCAAGCTAAACTGCCTATTTGCGAGAGCAAAAGCTTCAAAGAACACTACATTTATGACAGTAGATAACACGCACAAAAGCCGCCGTTTATGACAGCAAAATCAGGGCCTTGATCCATTGTTTTGAACAGAATATAACATGTACAAGCGCCCTATTTTCGAAACCAAAAAAGGTGTACCGAGCACCTACTATGATAGCTGATATTACACATAAAATCCCATTTTATGAAAGCAAAATCGATAAAACACCCTATTTAATTGTGAGACCAATACAAATAACTTTTCACTTGTTTGTGATTTCATCTTAAAACGCCCTATTTGTAATTTAAAGTGCTTCACATATACCCAAGCATCCTAACAAAGAAAAGTGTCGTTTCAAGCAAACACTATAAAACCAAAGACACATATCCGCAAACCTGAGTTTAAGACTCAATTTGAATTTAAAGGAAACAAAAATTGAAAACATACCCCAAGGTAAATTTTGTGAGGACTTTCATCGAACACATAGCAGGCACGAATCCATCCAGCCATGAACCACAACATCTTCACTAAATCACCTTCACAAAACATATAGAAACAACAAACATTAGAATCCATAAATTTGGCAAAGCAAAAATCAAAATTTAAAAATTAGATTAGATTACAAAACAAAGCAAATCTATAGGACACACATAATAGATAATTCCTACACTCTAAAAATAACATTTACATAAAATGAAACGAAAGAAATGCAGTTCAAAAAAATATGAAATTAAAATCAAACCACGGATACCATGGGTGGGGTAGGGTTTGTGTATGTGCCGACCGAAAACAATGCAAAAGTTAAAATTTATCAACCACAAAAAATCAAAATCAAACACACACGTCGATTAGCTGCATAATCAATCTTAATAGCATACACAATTAATAATGTAATTATAACATCTGATTCAATTTAGAGCATATTAAAATTTTTAGTAGTACCTATGTTAGCTAAAAGAAATCCATTCCTCTGAAAACACAAAAACGCATCCATTAATAACAAGATAAAAATACATTTCATACCCACATGAAGAAACATTTGATCGATCACTTAATGTACATATGCATAAAGAATTTAAGACCAACACAAATTCAAATCAAAATACCAAAAGCACAATAAAAGAACATCTAATTAGTAAAATTCAAATAACATTGCCACAACAAACCTGATTGAAGAATGCATTTAAACCTACAAACCATTCAATGGAAACCACAATGTAGTATAACACACCTCACCTAGTTCTTTCAATGGATAATTTGATTTTAGAATGATGAATGTAAATGAAATTTAAATTACACCGTAAAGCTAAATCATCAACCATTTAACGAAAATTAGGGAGGAATCTACTATTTTTTTGGTTGACTTTGTTAATATCAGCATCTGCATTACAGTTATATTTTGTGTTCCCATGATTAACATACCATTTTCATAGTTAAATTCATTTATTCCAGCATTTTGCATTCATATGTAATTAATTTTTCAACAATGCCATATATAAAAAATAATATAGTATAGATATAGATTAACAACATACTTAAAAAAATATACATGTGCAAGTGAAATTACCAGGTTGTGCCGATAATATAGATTCCTGCTAAAGCTGAAGCACTTAGACGACGACTTCTTCAGTAAACCCTAAAAAAAAGTTATCTGCAATACAAATTTAGATCTGTTATATGTATATATTCTAAAAAAATATACCTTCAAAACTTCAAATTAGATGATGGAAGGTATTTATCACAGCAACCTTAGCGGCAGCGATTCCTCGTGGCAACCTCAGAGCAGTAATCGGTGCTGAGAATATGTGACGGCCAGACAGTGGATGCAATAAAATATAACAAAAATTAAGATCTACATATTCGTAAATACAATTCAATAAAAAAACCTCTTTAATATTTATACATGGAAAAAAACATACCTTCATATGGAGGTCGCAGTGGTGGCGGTACGCGGTGGTAGAAGGGGCTTGGTGATGGAGGATAATGACATAGTGATGTGTGTTTTGTTAGGGAGAGAGAAAAATGTGAAAATAAATGGGATGAATGGTTAATTGCAATGTTACAGTATTTTATTATTTTTTTCTTAATAAGTCATTTAATGTTTCAATATTGCCATATATATCTAATTGTTGAAAATTTTCAACTTTTTCAACAATCAGGATACACCCTTTATAGGGTATATAGATAAATTTTAAAATTTTTTAATGCATTGAATGCATTAAATTTGTAATAACTTAATTACTAGAGCTTTTACAAACGAGTTGATGTATCTCAAATCTTTCTACAAAACTATCTAAGGGTGCGTTTGGTTAAGCTGTGTCGGAATCAAACTATGACAATCATAGTGATAGTAAATGTTTGGTTAGATACTCATTGATGATCTATCATTCTAACAATGATAGATTTATATCATAAAAAAAGGGTGTCTTTCATTAACCATTCTCATAGGACTCTTATTTATTATTATTTTTACTATTAAATTAATAGGATTATACATCTTACATGAATTCTACTTAATATAATAGTCATACTTATAAATTTATATCAAACAAAGCTAATGGAATACATATCCTCAATCTCATATCCCTTTTTAATCAAAGTCATACCGTTAATGATTTCATATTATATACCCAACGCACCCTCAAACACTTATTATGATGGAAAAGTTTTTTTTTCTCTCGCTCTGTTCTTGAGTTTTTTTTTCAAGGAATGGAAAAGGATAGGATGGGAAGGAGAGGGGAAGGAATGATATGAGGAAGAAAGCAAGGTGTTAATTCATGTTCTTGAGTTTATGTTTTTAGTTAGTGGAGAAAGGAAAAGGAAATTAACATAATAACTAAATTACCCTCAAAATTTTTATATTTTTGTTAGTTAACAGACATATGCAATTCTAGCGTACAAAAAGGCAGCGATCAATTCTCGAAATCAATACTATATGAGGAGAATTATACACTTGATCGTTTATGCACATAAGACTCTATCGCCAATGTCCTCTACCTATTTACCTATACCAACCGTTTGATTTGTTAAACACTTTTCAACACATGTCAGTTATAGTATTAACATGGCAGTATGGCACCATGATCATGTGCCTTTCCAACGTCAACAAAAACAACATATCACATGTGAAATAGTTTTAAAGCCACAATTTGAATAACAATTTCTATTTATTCAACAACTAAGCTTTATGTAAATATGAAACTTATTAATGGTTAAACACATTAGTATAAAAGCTTATTAATGTTGATAGCTTCGTGTGACAAATTACAAAATTAACAAACATGGAGTAACAATACTTATCGTTGAGAGGTTCTGATTTGTGATCAAATAATGGTTACTGTAGTTGTTATCACTCTGAGAAATAGGTTACAAAAGATGGAGCGTATATACTACGTATAAAAAAAAGGGTATACATGTAATTTAACAAAATCCTATAGTTTTAGTTACTCCTTCCCCTCCTGATCATCCCAAATTTGGTGGGATCAATAATACACATAAAATCACACACCTTCCATTCCTTTCCCCTTCCCATCCTGTTCCTTCCCTCTTTAAAAAAAACTTGAGAACACAAAAAGTTTGTCACTTCCTGTCCCATCCTCTTCCTTTTCTTTAAAAAAAACTCGAGAACAAAGTGTAATTTAGCCACCCATCGTAGATGATGGTATTGTTTGCCTGTTTGGTTAGAAAAGGTCTGAAAGATGGAAACAAGAAATATCTCAAAGTGTCCCTTTACAATTTAAATAATGAATCACAAATATGACAGAAAGAGAATGCTTTGCTGTTTACAGTACCCCCACACTTTGAAAAACCGCCATATCTCCTGCTCCACTCTCTCCATCATTTCCCAACTACCCTCTAATCAATCAATCAAACGAAATCACATATATAATTCCCACGCTCTTTTCATTTCTTTTATTTTTATAAAAAAACAACACACGACTGTGTGTAAATTCAAACCCTAACAATGGCGGATACCGAAACCCTGACTTACTTACACGGCGACTTATACCTCACCATTATGGAAGCACGCAACTTACCCAACATGGACATGTTCACCGGCCACATCCGCCGTTGCGTCACTTTCGAAGCCTGCCGTAACGCCTCCACCGCTGAGAGCGTGACGGATACGCGCTTACGCTCCGGTCGAAAGAAGATTATCACAAGTGATCCTTACGTCAAAGTTTCTGTCCCTCAAGCGACTGTAGCGCGTACGCGCGTCTTGAAAAACTCTCGAAACCCTAAGTGGGATGAGCATTTTATCATCCCGTTAGCTCACGCGCTTGAGAATTTGGAGTTTCAGGTGAAGGACGATGACGTGTTTGGTGCGGATGTGTTGGGGACTGTTAGGATTGCGGCCGAGAAGATTAAAATTGGCGAAACCATTTCCGGATGGTTTACCATGGAGAATTCCAGGAAAAAGGATTCCGAACTGAAGCTGGAGATGAAATTTGTGCAATGTGATAAGAATCCGCTTTATCGCCATGGGATAGCCGGTGATCCGGCGTTTAAAGGTGTCCGGGACACCTATTTTCCCGTGCGGAAAGGGTGTAATGTGACATTGTATCAGGATGCACATGTTAGGCCCGAGTGTAAAATGCCGGAGATTGAATTAGACGGTGGTAAGGTGTTTAGGCATGATTCGTGTTGGGAGGATATTTGTTACGCCATATCTGAGGCTCATCATATGATATATATCGTTGGTTGGTCTGTTTTTCATAAGATTAAGCTGATTAGAGAGCCGACTAGGCCGTTGCCCAGAGGTGGGGATTTGACGCTTGGTGATTTGCTTAAGTATAAGTCGGAAGAGGGTGTTCGTGTTTTGTTGTTGGTTTGGGATGATAAAACTTCCCATGATAAGCTCTTCATCAACACGGTGAGGATAGTGAACATTGTGTTATATATTCGGATTGTTTATATTGATTGTTTTATTGCTGATATTTATAGATTTAATGTTGATAGGACTATAATTGAATGTCAATAGATAAGAAAAAGTGGTGATGTTTGTTTATAAAAGGATGGTATCATTAATAGACACAGATAGTTAATAAAAGTTCCCATTGGTTGATAAATAATTGTAACAACTTTAAATTTTTTTTTTTTATGATGAAATTTGGTCAAAGAAGTCATGAATTTGGAAGTTTGGCGACAGTAGAGAATAACTTATTATGCCTCGCTTAACTTCGTGTAGCAGTAGAGTTGTCATGTGTAGCGAAGGGCCAGTTGGGGTTATGTAACACATAATATAAATTAAAGAAAAACACTTTAGACATGAAGTTACTTTCTAGCAAGATGAACTGCAAGATTTCCATTACTTGGTTAACGGTTATTTGGCAAGTCATTCTTTTGAGCAGATTTGTGGCACTTCTTTTTCTGATAATTAAGTTATGAATAGATGTAATGACGATGTAAAGAAACCTGCTTCCGTGACTATATCATGTTTATAGATGATTGTTATTCAATAATTTGATGCAGGCTGGAGTGATGGGAACTCATGATGAAGAAACAAAGAAGTTCTTCAAACATTCATCCGTGACGTGTGTGCTATCACCTCGCTATGCAAGTAGCAAACTTAGCTTTTTTAAGCAACAGGCAAGTTCTTCTCTTTCCTCCTTCCATATTTATTTAGAATGATGAACTCTTTATGGTTTTCCTTTTGATTAATCATTTTCATCACTAATACATCATGATTTTGGGAGTTACCAGTCTGCTTGCATGTATCATTTGTTTTCAAGGTGTTAATATTGCTTATGTTAAGGTTCTTGAGGCTACATTAGGAGTTTAGGTTCATAAATTTTTTTATATTTATCAGGCTGGTCCCAATAAAAGAACAATTTTTTTGATTGTAACATAGATTAATGGTTTATCTCTTATTACGCCGAATATGATACTTTCTGATAGAGTTTCTTGATGGCATGAATATGACAAACCTCAGTATGTTATATATACTAAAGTTTTCTTTGTACCATAGTGATTTGCAAGAACCTTACAAAGATGACCCAGGAAAAGAATTTGTCAAGTATTTTGTATCTACTTAACTATCAACAATTTGTAAGGTTCCTTCTTTGAACATATTTGTTTCTCCTAGATTGGTACAGTGTTTGGGTTAGCAATTTCAAAGTTGTTTGGCTTCCTAAGAGTACACCTGCTCTATTAGGTCTACTTGGCCTTAATTCTATTGCTCTCTAGATTTCTTTTTCTGCATTCATCGATTCTTAAACCTCTGTTGTTCTTAAATAAAAGTTGGAGGCACCTAGATGGTTGAAATAAAAAATCTGATATCTTGATGGTCAATATACTTTCTTGCTCTTTAATTTATGGAGTAGAATAAACTTTTAAACATTTTACCAAAGGGTTTGCGTCCCAATGGTACCCTTGTTGTGTGAGAAGCTCCCTAACCAAAATGGTTGTGGGTTCAAGTATGAGATAGATTGTTGTATATATTCTGAGATAGTTAGTTGCCATTATTTTATTTTTTTGCAAGTTTTTTGTTATGATAAGCTGACCTCTTACTATATAATGAGTAAGCCCTTGTTTAGTTTGGTACTGGTGAAAGAATTTGTCAACCTCTTCTATTTTCTAATGTGTTTCTCTTGCTGATCCATGTTTTAGATTGTCGGAACTGCTTTTACACACCATCAGAAATGTGTGCTTGTAGATACGCAGGCATACGGTAATAACAGGAGGGTTACTTCATTTATAGGTGGTCTTGATCTCTGTGATGGCCGATATGACACACCTGAGCATAGGTTGTTTCATGATCTAGACACTGTTTTTAAGGACGATGTTCACCAGCCGACATATCCAGTAAGTGAGCTTTTTTTTTTTTTTTTTTATCATGTTGCCAATTTGTGTACTCATTATTCTATTGTTTTTTCTGTTTTTTATTGTGTTAAAACATGTCTTGCTTTTTCTGTAAGTTGCTACTAAAAGTAGTTTTCTTTTTTTGTTGGTACTGTTGAGACTAGTAGTCTAACTTAAGAAACAGGAGACTGTCATAATGTACTTGGAAGTCCACAAAAAAAATTAATTTTTTGAACCCGTCCATGGGATGTGACCTCTAGTACATAGGAGTAAGGATGTATTTGCATGGAGCCCTATGTTAAATTTGGCTTTTTTTCTCGATAAGTTTTAATAAGTATATAAATACTGATCTCAAACAAGTCAATTTGGCAATGTTGGAACCTCGTTGACTTGTTTGGTCAAGGGGTTGTTCATTACTTGAACGTAAGCTGCCTACACAGAAAAATAACGGATACAATGATCTTCTGTGAGTATCCACACGTGCTTGCAACTCTGCATATCTATGATATCACCAACACAGATGATTAGGTAAGTTTATTGGGAAGTCCATGAGCCCAACCAGTTTAGAATGTTCAAGGGAGGTTAACTTAGTCTGTTATAAATGCTCAAAGGTGAACTTAGCTGAAGTAACAAGCCCCTATTAGTTGCTGCCTTTCAAACTGGAACCTCCTGTTTGGATTACTTGATAAATATGGTTCCCGGTGCTTAGAAGTTAGTATGCCAACTTGCTGAACATAGTAATCCAAAATCTAGTGGTGAATATTTCCTTTGTTTCTTGGTCAACTCTACTACTTTTGAATATAAACTTCTTGTTCTCTCTCTATGCGCTTCTTATTTAACGAATAAAGAAATAATACAAGAATGAAGGAAGTTGATTATTAAGCAATTTTGCGGTTTGGCCATGATTCAGATAACAGAAAGTGAATACAATACATTATAACAAGACATGAATTTTCTTGTCAATCTAGAGGCGCTTGTATACCATAGATTATGAAGACTTATCTAGGATTTGAGGATGTATTAGCAAAGTATAAGTTGGAGTTCGAGAATCAGATGAATATCTGGCTCAAAGGCTGATGCAAGATCCGATGAGTTATATCATGTCAGAGGTTCCTGAGGAAGAGTGATGTCTGGTAAGCTAGATTGATTGGTATTTGAGAGTGTATTCAAGTGCTTAGCCCTTGTGGTTACGGGAGCACACCATAGAAGAACATGCTTTCAGGCCTAGGGGCTCTCCTCTTATGTCACAGCAAAATAACACAATTTGCCCCCCTTTACCCAAAAAAAACAAAACAAAGTAGTAGTCTTCACTTCTTTTAATTGTGATTCAGAGGATTAATGAACATAGCATTGTTCTTCCATCATGATTTAAGCATAAGTTCATATGGAGCTCTTGTTCCTACACTCCACATTTAAAAACTTAAGAGATACTTATATGCAAAAAAACTGATCCCATTCCTTTTTGGGACTTATTTGTCTTCATCCTGTTTTGTAACTAAGTCGTCATCCCTGCTAACTACAATAGTTTTTAATATTTTTCTGGGAATGGCTTTTTTTCTCACACCTATACCAACCATCTCACAAATGTCTCTAGGGAGACTTGAGCCCAGAACCTATTGGGCTCTATGCCAAGGGCCTTGGGTATGCTAAGTATATTAATCTTGAAGAGTGTTTCTGAAGTTTAATAGTGTGTTTCTTACATATGATTTTATTAATCACTGTTCTTTTTTTTTTCCATTCCAGGCAGGAACCAAGTCCCCAAGGCAGCCATGGCATGATTTGCACTGCAAGATTGATGGTCCCGCTGCATATGATGTCCTTATGAATTTTGAGCAGCGTTGGAAAAAAGCTACCAAGTGGAGAGATTTTGCATTCCTTGCCAAAAAAATGACCCAATGGCAAGATGATGCATTAATAAAGATTGAGCGGATCTCATGGATAATCAGTCCTACCATTCCTGTTCCAAAACAAGGAGATTACACAATAGTTCCTGAAGATGATCCAATATTGCATGTTTCCAAGGAAGATCATCCTGATAACTGGCATGTGCAGGTAATAAAAGGCTGTTCTGCAATTTTTTTTCTTTCTGTATGTGACCTCAAGTAAGTAAGTAGATCTCATGAGTTTCTCTCTCTCTACAGATTTTTCGCTCCATTGATTCTGGATCGTTGAAAGGATTTCCCAAGACAGTTGATGTTTGCCAGTCACAGGTTAATAATCGAAAGCCATTTTTATTCATTTTAAGCTCGACTATCTTGTTTTCTATTGTTAATTGTAGAAAATACGAACTCCATAGACCAGACGCACGTGCTATATTTTACTTCATCTAACAAATAATAGAGCTCTTAGTATATCTATGGTTCCCTTTTTCCTTGTTAAACGAAAATTGAACTTACATGCCAATTGGACCAGAAGTCTTTTGGTAATCATGAACATAGAGTTATAGTACTTCACCTTGATCAATGCATGATTTTCATTTAAATTTCACTTGATGCAGAATCTTATCTGTGCAAAAAGTCTGGTGGTTGACAAAAGCATTCAGACAGCATATATCCAAGCCATCCGATCAGCTCAACATTTCATTTATATAGAGAACCAGTACTTTATTGGATCATCATATGCATGGCCTGATTACATGAATGCAGGTATCAGTTACATCTTTCTTTCATGACATTTTGGCAGCACCACTTACTTTTAGAAATATTTAAATGATTCAGTGATGATGCATGTGAAACATTTTAAAAGTCTCCTGCATTTTCCAATTTCTTTGTGTTAGTTAAATAGAAAATCAGATGAAACCCTACACATATTATCTTGATTAATTTTTTTCATGTTAATGATTGATTTGGGATTATAAATGAATGCACGATTGCATGAAGACTTGTTAATTAAATTTCAAACAAATGCTGTACTTTTGTTTGTAAAAGCTGATCTAAACATAAGCTATCATAGATCATAAGTTGATAATTACTAGTAGCAGCAAAGATATAAATTTGATTAGTTTTGTTAGACTTAGACCTTACATTCAAGTGAAAATGTTCATCTGTTAGAAGGGAAGCATCTATCTTTTTTTTTATGTCTGTCAATGTCAGTTGAACATGCTATTTCCATTAACTAGCATGGTACCCGTGCACTGCAGCGACGGGTACCCGGTAACTATTTTTTTGGCAATCAAATTAATGTTGAAGTATAAAAAATTTGAATTAAAATATATAAAACCAGTAAAAATGAAAAAAAAGCAGAAAATTTTGTAAATATATCAAAATTGATGTTGAATTAAAGAGAACAAAATTTTAGAAAATATGGTGAATTAGATTATGAAAAAAATAAATGATGTGTTTCAGTTTAAAAATAAAGGTGGTTATTTAATAAGTTGTTACAAAAGAGATGGATGGTCAAGATTGCACCTTTGGTTTGGAGTTAGGTTTGGATTAAAAATGATCTAATAGTTGTGATTTGATATGTTAATCTTAATTTTTGGTTTGGAGTTAGGTATGTAGTTAGGATGGGGATATACACCTTTTATATAGTAGTATAGATAGATATTGATACAATATGAAAATTTATTTTCAATTATCTTTTGATTTCTCTAATCTCTTTAATTGATGGTTGAATGAAAATTAACATTGGCTTACAAACAAGTTGTATGTTAAAAGCCATGTTCCCTGGGCTCAATTGAAACATAATTTGTGTTTTGACTATATGATGCTTGTAAAGCTACTTTTTATCAAACTCTGTGCACACTAACTAGCTAAAAAGTGTTGTTAATTGGTAGCATGTTTACAAGTCTGATGTCTTCTTTTCAATTATTAGGAGCTGATAATTTGATCCCAATGGAGTTGGCACTAAAAATAGTTAGTAAGATTAGAGCCGGAGAGAGGTTTGCAGTTTATGTTGTCATACCATTGTGGCCTGAGGGTATACCAGCATCTGCCACTGTACAAGAGATTCTATACTGGCAGGTACTGTTACTTTTTCACCCTCCAAAGTCGGTTTGATTTGTGTCATTTACTAGTTCGTTACTGTCGATAAAGCTCCACATAACTACAAATTACTCTGATGTCATCAGAACAATGTCCAAATACCATTCTTCTTGGCACATGCTAAATCTGGCTTTTCCTTTCATCCGCGCCTACATTTTATGATAATTATCTTCTGCCGTAGTCTCTTAGATAGTTTTCTGGTTGAAAATATTTTTGTTCATGAATATGACTTCAACACCTTCTGACATACAGAGCCAGACAATGCAAACAATGTACAGCCTCGTGGCACGTGAAATCGAAGCTATGCAGCTGGACGCACACCCTCAAGACTATTTAAATTTCTACTGTCTTGGAAAACGGGAAGATTTACCTGCAGAAATGAGCCAGGAGGCTGCAGATGTGAAGGTACTGTGAAAGTGAAATGTATCCAGTTATTAGTATTTCTAGAAGAAATTTTGGTTGCACATAAAGCTCAGGCAGTTATTCTTGCTCACATTGCTTGAGGTGGTCTTTATCCACTGTTCTGCCGGGGCGTTTTTATTCTGTACTTGGCGAGATTCTCCATTTTAACTATTAAGGGCTCTTGATTCTTTATTGTTTAGATTGTTTTTGACGCTTCTTGCTCTACTTGGTTGTGTGTATATGATTGGTCCAATATAGTCCTGTACATTTTTCTGAAAACTTTGCCTTTAATATCTTGTAGGTCTCCGATTCACAAAAGTTCCAGCGGTTTATGATCTATGTGCATGCTAAGGGAATGATAGTGGATGATGAGTATGTAATAGTCGGATCTGCTAACATTAATCAAAGATCTTTGGCTGGTTCAAAAGACACAGAAATAGCCATGGGTTCATATCAGCCACATCACACTTGGGCAGCAAATAAGCGACATCCTCATGGACAGGTGTGCAATTTATTTGTCTGTTTGAAATTACCTTTTTATTATCCCAGTTATAGCCTTACAAAGCATTTGGTGATTCACAAACAAAGTTCATAGTTTGATATAAGACTTTTCACCATAACCGAAATAGGATAGGAGTGTTTGAGATGCTGTTCGGGATGTGATATGATATAAGAGATATCTAGTACTACTACAAAAACACTACGAACAATCAGGACTGTTTAGGAACTCGGCTTCTATTCAACAATGTCAACCGTACATAAAATTTAAATCATCAAGTATTATTTTACTGTTTCTAAAAAGAGTGTTGTTCCAGATCTATGGCTACAGAATGTCACTATGGGCAGAGCATCTTGGTATACTAGAGGAATGCTACAAAGAGGCAGAAACATTGGAGTGTGTTACTAGGGTTAATGAAGTAGCTGAAGAAAACTGGAAAAGATATGCGGCTGATGAGTTTTCAGAATTGCAAGGCCATATCTTAAGGTATCCTTTACAGATTGGTGCAGATGGGAGTGTAGAGTCATTGCCTGGGTGTGAGAATTTCCCGGATCTCGGAGGTAAAATAATTGGAGCTCACTCGACCACATTGCCCGACATCTTAACTACATGATTTCAGAATCCTATTCTTTATTATCATATGAATGGTATTGGTGTAAAGAAAAAACTTAAGAATTACGTAGTTGTGAGGTTTGTATTCATCAAGCAAACTTAGAGAGTGAATAGATGTGCTGTTTTGCTGTGCAGTAAGGTGAGTAGTGTGATGGTAAATTGATTCTGTTTATTTTTATTTTCGTTTGAATTTTTGGTGGATTTTCCAATAAAGCGTTTATTGGCTTCATATCACAAGTCTTTTGATCTCTGACTTAAAGGTGGTTATCAAGTTCAAAGTTTATCATTTTGTGCTGTATGAATAGGTT